>JABCMI010000104.1:0-600000 GCA_026261945.1 Hirschfeldia incana
CATGAAGTACTCTTCAATGTGGCTAAACCAGGCCCTTGGAGCTTGCTTCAACCCATATAGTGCCTTGTGGAGCTTGTAAACTTCATCTTCTTGTCTCTCTACCACATATCCTTTCGGCTGCTGTATGTAGACATCGTCTGTGAGTACACGATGGAGAAAGGCAGACTTGACATCGAGCTGGTATATGATCCACCTTCTCAGTGCTGCCGTAGACAGAATAGTTCGTATAGTATCCATTCGAGCAACAGGAACATATACCTCAGTGTAGTCAATTCCATGCTCTTGAGAGTATCCCTTTGTTACCAGCCTTGCTTTGTACTTGATCACCTCTCCAAGCTCATTCAGCTTTGTTTTTTATATCCACTTCACGCCAATACACTTCGCTTCATTAGGTAGTGAACATAGCTCCCAAGTTTGATTCTTCTCGATGGAATTGATTTCTTTATCCATTGCTTCTCTCCACTTTGAGCTCTTCTCTGCTTCCTCAAAGGTAGATGGATCTGTTGAGTTCATCTCCACCATGTTCACCTCTTCCTCTTCATCATCTATGTTCTCCACGACATGAACATAGTCCCTTAAGTAACTTGGAGGCCTTCTGATTCTTCCCTCCCTGACTTCCACCATATGCTCATTTTGATTTTCTTGTGGTGTCTGACCATTATCATTTCCTTCCTCACCAGCGTCACCTTCTTCATCACTCTCTTCCCAAACCAGATCATCACCACTCCAGGTCAGAGCTCCCTCTACATCATGATCCTTCTCCCAGTCCCATCCTTTTGTCTCCTCAAATACCACATCACGACTCGTCATCACCTTCTTAGTCTTTGGGTTGTAAAGTCTGTAACCCTTAGACTCTTCGGAGAAGCCAATTAGAACACATGGTGTGCTCTTATCATCGAGTTTGGTTCTTCTCTGATCCGAGATGTGGACATGTGCAATGCATCCCCATACTCTGAAGTGTTCCACGCTTGGTTTGATTCCACTCCAAGCTTCCTGAGGTGTGATGTTCTTAACAGCTACGGTAGGGCACCTATTAAGAACATAGAACGTCCATCTCACCGCCTCTGTCCAGAAGACCCTTGGTACCTTCTTGTTTGCGATCATGGACTTGACCATGTTCATCACAGTACGGCTCTTTCTCTCTGCAATCCCGTTCTGCTGCGGAGTGTAGGGAGTGGTCAACTGTCTTCTGATTCCTTGCTCCTTGCAGTAGTTTGAGAACTCCGTTGATATGTACTCTCCTCCCGGGAAAAGTGCCTATTCCAACCTGAACAATTTGGATCGTGCCAAATACAACCCGAACTAATGGTTAGTGCCAAATACGACCTGAACTCAATTAGAACTTTAAAAACCTACCCGAACTTTTTAAAACGTGCCTAAATCTACATTGAAATATTATTAAAAAGTTGAAATTATATAAAATACTATTTTTTCATTGTATTAAATTTTAAAACTTTGGTGATATTTTTTTCTGATTTACATAAATACATAACATGTTTTTACTTATTATATCTTCAATAAACTTATATCTTACTAAAATATAAATAATAAAATATTTATAATTACATGATCTTAAATATACTTAAAATTTTGAAGTTATTTATAAAAATTTCTTGTATAGATTATTTTTATTTTTAAAACTTAAGTGAATTTTTTTCAAAGTTATTATTATATATTTTAATATTTTGTTCAATTTTGAAAGGTAAAAGGTTCAAAATATAAATAACTTCAAAAATTTTGAACAAAATATCAAAATATATAATAATAACTTTGAAAAAAATTCACTTAAGTTTTAAAAGTAAAAATAATCTATACAATTTTTTATAAATAACTTCAAAATTTTAATTATAACTAAGATAATTTAATTATAAATATTTTTTATTATTTATATTTTATTAAGATATAAGTTTATTGAAAATATAATAAGTAAAAACATGTTATGTATTTATATAAATCAGAAAAAATTATCACCAAAATTTTAAAATTTATACGATGAAAAAATAGTAGTTTATATAATTTCAACTTTTTAATAATATTTCAATGTAGATTTAGGCACGTTTTAAAAAGTTCGGGTAGGTTTTTAAAGTTTTAATTGAGTTCAGGTAGTATTTGGCACTAACCATTAGTTCAGGTTGTATTTGGCACGATCCAAATTGTTCAGGTTGGAATAGGCACTTTCCTCCCCTATCAGTTCTCAGACCTTTGATGTGCTTCTCAGTCTCTTTCTCCACCATCTTCTTGAAGATTTTGAAATGATCAAAAGCTTCCGATTTCTCATTCAGAAAATACACCCACGCCTTCCTACTGTAATCATCAATGAAGCAAAGGATGTAACTCATTCCTTTGTTGGATATGGGACTGATGGGACCACATATATCAGAGTGGATGAGCTCCAACACTTCTTCTGCTCTCCATGAGCTCTTCTTAGGCATGGGCTTTCTCGGTTGCTTCCCCACTAAGCAATCTGAGCAAGTGAACTTCTGAGTTTCGAAGTTTGGGAGCCCTCTCACCATGTCTTTACTCTGCAGTGTCCTCATTCCTCGGTGACTGAGATGACCATAGCGCTCGTGCCACAGCCTTGCTATGTCATCAGTTGTTGTCTGCATGCATCGACGTTCACTGGATTCTGCAACATCTTTACTTTGATCAATCAGCATGAACATGCGATTTGCACTCATCTTACTTTCAGCTATCAAGCCTTTCTCTTCATGATAGATTTTGCAGACTCCACTCTGAATGATGATCGTAATTTTCTTCTCCTGCAGCTGTCCCAAGCTCAGAAGGTTGTTCTTGAGTTTTGGTACGTAGTACACATCACTTATCATGTAGCTTGCACCGTTGAACACCAACTTCAGGTTCCCTTTTCCAACAACCTCCATCCTCTTGTTGTTGCCTAGCTTGACTGAGTGACTGAATTTCTCATCAAGCGTGGAGAACAAGCTCTTGTCTCCGCTCATATGATTTGAGCAACCTGAGTCAAGAAACCATACTTTCTTCCTTAAGCTCTCTTGTCTCTCAGAACCAACCATTAGTGAGTGCACAACGACTTGGTTGCCTGCCTCCTCTTGATGCATTTCATCAATATCCATCTCCTCAACAAATGCCATCAGTAGCATCTCTTCATCTTCAAGATCTGCATAATTTGCCTCCTCTTCTCACTTTGGACATTCATTCTTGAAATGACCAAACTTGTGGCACTTGTAGCACTCCACTGTGCTCTTGTTGAAGGCAGTCCTGCCACGACCTCGTCCTCTGCCTCTTGCGAAAGACCCTCTGCCTCTGGATCTCATTCCTCTCCCATGTGTGATCTTTAGTACTTGATCATCACCTTTCTCACTCTTCTTAAACTTCTGCTCGTGAACCACCAAAGAACTCTGCAGTTCATCTAATGTGACGGTCTCAATGTCTTTGGATTCTTCAATTGATACCACCACATACATGAACTTCTCACTGAGAGTTCTGAGAATCTTCTCAACCACCTTTGAGTCTGTCATGACCTCACCATTGCTCCTCATTTGATTGGTAATTCCCAACACACGCTTGAAGTATTCCTCAATACTTTCACTCTCCTTCATCTCCAAGACTTCAAAGTCTCTTCTCAGCTTCTGCAGTAGCGATCTCTTCACTCGAGCATTGCCACCATACTTCGATTTCATCGAATCCCAGATGATCTTAGACGTTTTCCTATCCAAGATCTGCTCAAACGTCACCTTGTCAATGCTCTGGTACAAGTAGTGCTTGACTTTGTGATCGTCAGTCCTGCTGTTCTCCAGTTGCAGGCTCTGTTCTGCAGTCAGCACCGTTGCTTCTGCAGGTTCTTCAACACCGGTTTCAGTCGTACTCCATAGTTTCTTGGCTCGGAAGAAGTTCTCCATAACTTCACTCCAGTGATCCCAATGTCCATCGAACTGCGGCAGTTTCATCTTGTCGTCTCCCATCTCTTTTTTCTAAGCACAGAGCTCTGATACCAATTTGTAATATCAAATATTCTGTTTTTGTATATGAAAACTGTAATTCATTCGATGAAACAAATGGCTGTTAAATAGCCTTACATAGAAAACAATGAACTCCTAAAAAGAAGCAACTAACCAAGCAACTACTTGAACAAACTTGGACCTAAAGACTCGGTACTGACTTTGTGCTAAACGCACTACTATTATTGACTTAAACAAATAAACAAAGACCAATTCAAACTTCAACGACTTCAAACTTCCAACGGCTCTCGTCTCTTTGATTTGCTCCAACAACCTCGTGCTTCAACTTTCTTGGTCTATATAATCAAGAAACATATACTTCGCACTAGAGTTAGCATTCCCACTGGTAAGAAATGTATTGCATAAGAAACAGAAAGGAAGCTACAGTGCCCTGAATTATTGTTGAGACGTTGAAAAGTGCGGCGATACGCTTAATGGAAGCAGCTCATTCCCTCCTCTGTGCTCGGTCCAGGACGATACTCTGCAAACTATGAAGATGATTGTATTACAGAAACAGAAACTCGACTACCAAATCAACAGAGCAGCGAGAAAACATAGAGATCACGGAGTAACGCCGTCGAGGAGCAGAATCCGGTGGAGAGACGTACTGCCATGACCTACTCAATCATCGGTAAGATATTTTCTCTCTTCAAATCTCTCTGAGCTCACAAGCTGGCGGAGGAATTTGCAGATTAGGCTATCTATCTGGAGAGTTCTCCTTACAACTGATGACGTGTTATTTAGTCATTGGTTGTCAACCAGCAAGACATTTATAAAGCTGTCTGAAAAGGTGTACTTTCATTCTCATCAAAGCGCTGCGTTTGTTTGTAAACCTTAAAACATTATTTATTTCACCAATAGTCACCACAAGAGCAAACACCAAACCGGAACACATGAAATCTATTAGTGTCTCTGATGATGATCTCGCGAGAAGTTATCTGCGAGATAAGCTTTGCTGCAACATGACAATCACCACAGATCCTAAGGTTCTTCGTTATTCTTATGGGATTGTTATCTTCTTCTCCTTCCTCTGTGTTCATCAGAGCAAACACAATTGCTAACTTCTCACTATGAACAGCCAAATGCGTCTCTTTATCTTCTTCTTCTACATCGTGAAGCGCAGATTCCGAATCAGGAACATACCCTAAATCTTTCATCTTCGTCACTAGAACATCCAGCTCTCTGTAAATCTCATCGGATTGCGGGTGTGACCTGTCACCTACCAAGAACGTATAGATTTCTCCATTCACCTCAACGTTGCTTGCTCCAGGATTCTTCTTTAACCCTTTGCTCTTCATTATATCCCTGATCTTTGTAACTTCTTCCCATCTTCCAGCCTTTGCGTAGATGTTAGAAAGCAACACGTAGTAACCAGATTGTTCGGGTGCTAACTGAAATAGCTTATCAGCTGCTAGTAGACCGATGTCTGTATCAGAATGCATCCGACAAGCTCCTAATAAAGCTCCCCAAACTCGCTCGTTTGGTTCCACTGACATTTCTTGTATAAAGCTATAAGCTTCTTTCACTTTCCCAGCTCGGCCAAGAAGATCCACCATACAAGCTAAATGCTCTAACCTAGGAGTGATCTCGTAATGCTCCGTCATAAGTTTGAAATAACTCCGACCTTCTTCAAGCAACCCTGAATGGCTACAAGCAGCTAGCATTGTGACAAACGCAATTGAATCAGGGACGAGACCCGAGTCCTGCATTTCAGAAAACAATGCCACAGCATCACGGCCTTTTCCGCTGAATCCATAAGCTGAGATCATAGCTGTCCAAGACACAACGTCACGAGATTTCATATTCTCAAACACATCTCTTGCTCTCTCTAGACATCCACACTTTGCGTACATGTCAATCAACGCGTTCTCAACCAACAGATTCGGTATCAGCTTCTTCCTCTCGACGTAACCATGTATTTTCTTACCAAGACACAGAGCAGATGTATCTCCACAAGCAGGTAAAACACTTGTGACTGAGACTGCGTCAGGTTCGATCCCATCAGCTTCCATCATTCGGGAATACAACTCCACGGCTTCAACAGTCATAGCGTTTTTCATAAACACACCGATCATCACATTCCATGAAACCAAACTCTTCTTCTTCCCCATATTCAAAAACATATCTTTAACGTACATAACATTATCCCTCGTTGTATTGGTCACTGCTGGTAACAGACTAGCCATCGTGCCAGCGTCGTGGCTCACCTTCAAAGATTCCATCTCCCTACAAACCTCCAAAGCATCATCAAACCTCTGGTTCTGCGCATACCCAGCAACCAAAGAGTTCCAAGAGACAACATCTCTCCTCGACATCTCGTCAAGCACAAGCCTCGCTTCAGATAAAAACCCACACTTTCCATACATAGAAACCAAACCATTCCCAGTAAACAAAGTAGAAGAAAGCCCAACTCTTGTAGCAAGCCCATGTATCTTCTTCCCAACGACAACATTCCCGGAGCAAGAACAGGCCTTTAGAACACAAGGGAGAGTGTAATGGTCGGGTCTAACATCGAAGCCACACATCGTCCCAAACACTTGGATACCTTCACGGTAAAACCCGTTATTCACATAGCT
This sequence comes from Hirschfeldia incana, assembly GCA_026261945.1. Classification (NCBI taxonomy): domain Eukaryota; kingdom Viridiplantae; phylum Streptophyta; class Magnoliopsida; order Brassicales; family Brassicaceae; genus Hirschfeldia; species Hirschfeldia incana. The sequence goes on from JABCMI010000104.1 coordinate 6,551, forward strand.
TCTGATCATCACGTTAAGGATGATCACATTTCTCTCGGGAATTTCGTCGAACACCTTGCGTGCTGACTCCACATCTTTTAGAGCAGCGCAAGCTTTCATGAGTTTAACGCCTAGAGCCGAGTCATGGCTTAGGTTTTGAAGGATGATTCTGGAGTGAACTGTTCTGATGGTTTTGTGATCCGGGTTCGAGTCCAGTAACTGACCCAGTAACAGTGAGTTGTCATGAACATATGTCCCATGTGGTGACGATTTCGGTTCGATTGGAGAAGAAGCGACTTTTTGGGTGTGGAATTTTCTGAATTCAGGAAAATGGCGGAGACGAAGACTGACATTGATGCGTTTCATGAGCTTTGAAATGGAGCTTCCTCATCAAGTCATCATCTAGATAGCAACGGTGACAAAGTATGGGGAAACCGGTAATGAATTAACCGTTTTAAGTTAATATAACCGGATCAAACCGGTCAAATATGTGCCGTTGGGGTTTCATGTAACATGGGTGATGGGCCCAACCATTGCGTGCATAACAAGTCTCGCGTAACCATTGCTTTAGCCACTATGTTTCTGTAAGTCTTAAAAGGAATTGAGAAACCTGTAACCACTCCAAGAACTAGGGTTATCCAGTTTTAAGCACATACATTAGTCTCAGAGATATCGCCAGTGGCTTATACCAAGCCCTGTTTTAGCAAGGATAATACTTCTCCGTGCATACCATGGGCGTGTTCCAAGACCATAAAACATGTCAGAAACAACTTTTGAGATAGTTGTTTACTCTTTACTGTTTGAAAACACCAACACTGGTATGATTCATGGTAGAAGAAAGCGGAAAACTATATTGAAGAAGCAAAATCTTTCGACTGTTAGTATCTCTGATAATCAAATATGATTTGTTCTTATGCTAAAAACATATTAGATTTCCCACTAAAACCTCTTTCTTATAGAACTATATTAATATAATAACAACCAAAGATTCCAAGGCTACAGGTTCCATCGTTTGAAACCACGACAGCTTCAAAACACACCAAATGTTCAACTAGGACTTAGTTCATGGACTGGCCAAGTAGACTACAAGTTCTAGTTTTGGTGATAACCAGCACATCAATGTAGATTTTCATAGTCCGGTTTCTTATAGACAAGCTTGGTATGAAGGATAGTGTCCAGCATCGAAACAGCTTCAACGATATGCTTTCCTTTGTTCAACATCACACAACTCGCCCTACAAAAAATATCCAAATTAACTCCATCGTTAGACAAAGAAAGCTTTAGCAAGATCATGTTTACTTTTTGGTCTCAGTGAAAAAGGTTCTGACCTTCTGCCGTTTGCAGCATCCGTGATCTCAGCTCTACTTGGAACACCAGATTTAACAAGTGATTCAAGAACCTGAGTCGCCAAAATAACCGGCACTCGAGCAACTTTGCAAATAGCTAAAATCTCTTCCTGTATATTAGCTAATCTCTCCCATCCACATTCAACAGCAAGATCACCTCTAGCTATCATAACTCCTAAAGGGTTTAAACACTTCATGGCCTCTAATAGAATCAACGGCAAATTCTCAAACCCACTTTCCGTTTCAATCTTGAGAACAACACCAAGCTGATCATTAAGCTTCTTTTTCTTGAGCTCTTGTCTAAGAACTGATATATCTTGGACATCACGTATGAATGAAATGCCAACCATGTCAGCATGTGAAGCTACATATTCAAGATCTTTAATATCTTTTGAAGTAAGGCCTTTGAAACGTATGTCGCTCTGAGGAATGTTTATAGACTTCTCTGATCCTAGTTTTGTACCTTTTGGACCAGCATGAGTGATGGAGACGATCACCTCTGAAGGGCTCGCTCCTTTGATTGTTCCCCATATTTTGCCATCATCGAAACCAATGGCTTCCCCTGGCTTGACCGAATCGAACAAGTAACCTGAAGGACAAGTTAGCCTATGAGCTCCTGGAACAGTTACAGAAGGTTCATCAAACGATCCCTCTCTGGTTATGACTAGCAAATCACCCACTCTCAGCCTTACAAAAGATTCCTTGGGAGGAACATCCACTACTTCACCAAACAAACGTCTCCCTCTCTTTCCCTTAACGTATAACTCAGATCCAGACTCAACATAAGCAGTGTCAAAACATTCAGCAACAAATCCAGTACTGGAGAACACATCAAACTCTTTTGAGATCCTGAGAACTTTCTTTTTCCCTCTGGCGTCAAATAGTCTTACAGAATCACCAATTTGGAGACCAGCAAGAAACTCCTGGTCTTGCACGAATATAGAAGCGTCAGGGGAAAGGTGAGGAGGAGGCTCTGTTCCTGTTAAAGAGAGCCATACCAGAGCAGGAGAAACCACGATTCCGTAAGCATCTTTCTTAGGCGAAACTTTCATCACGCAGGGACCGGGTTTCAAGGTGCCAGTTCTCAGTTTTGGTCCGGCTAAATCCATAAGAACGCGGCACGGAATCTCAAGCATCTGAGAGGCTCTTCTTACCCTTTTGATGATCTCACCCCAAATGGTGGGGTCTCCATGTGCACAGTTTATACGGATAACAGAAGCTCCAGCTTTCAGAATGTCTGTAATAAAGGTTTCACTCTCGGTTGCTTCTTTACCAACAGTTACCATGATATGAGTTTTCTTCCCCTCAAGAGGCTTACCAAGTAATGACTCTTTATATGATGATATATTTCCTTTATCATTTTTCTTAATAGTCTTACCCTTCTGCTGCTTCCAAGATTCCATGGGAGACTTCATCAACAGGTTAATGGTTGCTTCAAGGTTGGAGAGAACAGACAGATTGTTGTTCTCTAAACTTGACAGACCAAAAGAAGTAAGATAACTGTTGAGCTGCTCAGTGTCCAATGACCTCAAAGCCATATAGTGGATCAAGTTTCTTGCACATTCCAGATATTTTCTGCAACAAACAGTTCATGTTAGCAAATAGCCAATTAATAACAAGAAATGCAGAGCTACTGCAAGTTAAGTTTTTATATAAAAATGTCAACAGACCTGTCACATGACTGAAGTATAGAAGCGTTCCACTTCTCTGCTGCTAACAGATGTGAGCGAAGAGCATTGAGTTTTTCAAGAACAGTAGAAATGTTTTGGTCTCCAGAGAGGTAATCCTCTGAGTCGAGAAGAGAAAACTCAGGTTTAGACACTGGAAAGTCTAAACTCCAGCTATGTTCTGTTGAGGTCTTATCACCAACGATAGCTTCCACTTCGCTTTCAGCTTTGCCTTTCCCCTTCCCTGAGGCAAAAGCTAAGGTTCTTGGAACTTGGATCATCTTCATCTGGGTAAGTGATAAAGGAAACAACTTTGTAGCCATGTGATGCCTGGTGGAGAAGCAAAGAGTCTTCTTCCCAATTAACAAATGGTTTGATTCAGTGGATACCATATCAACTAATTGGATCACCTGTGAAACAAAACATAAAGAGTGAAACAAATCAACAGACAGATATTAGCTCAAGAGAAGGTAATATGAAAGTGACTTAATTAAAGCTATAGATACACAAATTACAAGCAATAAAATAAAATTAAGAGCTTGGCATAAGAGATGTCACTCACGTTGTTAGGTGTTGTCAAGAGATTTGTGACTGAAGGAGCAGAACTCATCATATTCATAGTCATATATCTCTGTCTAGTTATCACAAAGAAACATATAACAAAAAACTGATCAATCTCGAGCTTATTAAAAAAAGTTGACGAGAGATTAAACTGGTCTGACACAGCAGAACCAATTAAGCAGATACCGTAAGAGAAAACCTAGGTGTTATGAATTAGTTTGGATAGAGAAATCGAATAGAGCATTTTGTCTAGGGTTTCTTGAGAACAATCTTTACCGAACCAAAAAATAGATTCGAAGCAGACACAATATGGAAATATGAAATTAAGGAATATTTCATTTTCTCGGATTATTATATTAAATCACGTTGAAAGGCGCATAATCATACGACATTCTCAGAATATTTCTCGAGTTTAATATCAACCTCAACCTGGTCGGATTTTTCGATGTAACGGGAAACTAATTGTCGGAGAATAGTCACGAGAAAACACTCAACGGAGGAGATGATGATCAGCGTGAGATAAGTACCTTTGTGCTATGGAGGAGAAGCGGTTAATCTAGATAATATTTTCGCTAGAGAAATGATAAGAAAGAAGAAGACAACTCAGATTTGTAGACTCATGAAAACGAAGAACAAAGAGGGGGTGACGATTTAGAAGAATGAAGAAAAAAAAATATGTGGTTAAGGATAAAAAGGGAGTGTGGTGAGCGCGTGCCAGATTCTACAAAGACCCACATATTTCGGTATCTAGTGACCCAGGGGTCTGAAAGGTCCATCCGACACGGCATCGTTTTCTCTATCGTGTAATTAACAGGTCTCGTAACAAGTCTCTAGAAGGTTCTCCCCATTGGGTGATTTCAATTGTGTACGTGTTTTCACGTTGGGCTTATCGAACAGCCGAAATAATTAACGTATTTTTTCTTTTGATTAAACCGATTCAATTCTATCGTATCAAATTCAGTTTTTGATAGTCCAATCCTAATCTCTTTTTCTTTGACTGCAAGAAGGATGAATCATTTCAACGGCAAGGGACGACTAATGAGTAATCACACGCCCAGAGAACATAGCTTAGTGCGAATATATCAATAAAAATGATAAATTATCTGACATTTAACAATATAGCCCCTTATGTTTACTGAAATTGCTTATTACTCCGCAAAACAATTATTTTATTCAATCAAATACAGATTTTATAAAACCCTAATTGATATCATAAACCTCCAATACACACTCCCCTAAAAAAAAACTTCAATCTTCCTTCTTCCTCTGGCATAGAGCTATGGAGATTTCTGTTATAGCCTCCTCGTCAATCGACGGCGGAATCGGAAGCTGGGATCTCAAAACCGGTACAGAACAGCTCCGATTCAAGCAGTGCGCCTCCCCCGCTCACGGTCTCACCGCCGTCGGAGATAAATTCATCGCCGCCTCTCAGCTCCGCAACGCATCCGGTTCCTCCGGCTCGATTTTCTTCTGGTCTTGGAACAAGGTTCTTCCTTTTCCTTATCCGACATAAACCCACTTCTTGTTTCTCTCTTTTGAGATTGAAAAATATGTTCTTTTGTAGCCTCAAGTTGAAGTGAGGAGCTTCCCTGTGGAGTCAGTAACGGCTCTTGCAGCTAACAGCGAAGGAACTTACATCGTTGGTGGTGGAGCCTCTGGAGATATCTTTCTTTGGGAGGTAAAACAACTCCAGTTCTCTATGTTTAAAATTTTCAATTCTTGTGTGATGATAGCGTGATTGATAAGTTGGTGAGGGATTAGGTTGCGAGTGGGAAGCTACTTAAGAAGTGGCATGGTCATTACCGTTCAGTAACTTGCTTGGTCTTCTCTGGTGACGATTCTTTGTTGGTCTCTGGGTCTGCTGATGGGTCCGTTAGAGTCTGGTCTCTACTAAGGTTAAAACCCTTCTCTGTTTTTTTTTATCATAAAGCTATTTGTATTGTTTTAACTCTTGTTTTGTTTGTTAGTTTAGGCTGTTTGATGATATCCATAGGCAGCAGCAAGGGAACACTCTTTACGAACACGATTTTAATGAGCATACGACGTCTGTAACCGATATTGTCATTGACTACGGTGGCTGCAATGCTTTGATTGTTTCTGCTTCTGAAGATGGGACTTGCAAGGTATAACTTGTTTAATCTTTATGCGTTTTGTTGAATGCGATGAGAGTTAAGCGTTTTTCTCTGTTTCCACGGGCGTTTGGTTAGGTTTGGAGCTTGTCCAAGGGGAAATTGTTGAGAAACATCATCTTTCCTGCAGCCATTAATGCACTTGCGTTGGACCCTGGCGGCTCTATTTTCTATGCTGGTGGTACTGATAGTAAAATCTATGTTGGTGCCATGAATTCCTCAAGCGACTATGCCACACAAAGTCTTGGTTCGGTATCTGAACAAGGGTAACCCATCTGCTTCTTTTGAGTGCATCTTGCAAATCATGATTATGTTGTGTTGTCATCTTCAACCTCTAGTATGGTTGGTTTTTATGAGATGTTTTATGAGCATAGATGTGTTTTTTGTTAATTTGTGTGCAAACAGCAAAGCTGTTACTTGCTTAGCGTACTGCGCAGACGGAAACTTTTTGATTTCTGGATCAGAAGATGGTGTGATTTGTGTTTGGGATCCCAAATCACGTCGCCTTGTTCGTACACTCAGCCATGGGAAAGGTAATATGTCTTGAGCATCTTGTTCTGTTTCAGTTCTACTTAAGCTAAATGATTATCAGCTAAGACTTGATGCTTTGCCTTCCAAACTTTTTTTTTTCTTTCTTACAGGACCTGTGAACAACATTCAAGTAGTCAGAAGAACGGTTGTTGGTAATTCCAACAAAGGACAATCTTCATGGAAAAGAAATGTGTCGTCATTACCTCCTCCTTTGGAAAAATACGAAAGAACAGGAGACGATACTATGGATGGTATAGTTATCGTCGACCCGCCACCACTTTCTGATATACCTGTTTACTCCTCTTACCACAGTGCTGACCTTATCAACGAGCAAGTTAGAGAACTTCAGGTTTGTGTCTCCTCTGTTTTTATTAATACAAACACTTTCTCTTAGGAAAACTATGTTTTCACAATTCTTTGTTGTTCTTGCTCGGTGTCAGCAACAAGGCTCTGCAGCAACGGAGATCGAGATGGAGAGATTGAAACTTGAGTACAAGAAATCGTTACAGATGAATGATCAATGGCAGAAGAATTATGAGAACTTGCTCCAGGTTGTTATGGAGGAAGAGCTAAACGGTAGTTCCAGTTAAAAGCTTTTATCTATTGTTATTTTTTCTAAACATTTTTGAAATTATATTGAAAGATATATTATGTCAAATGGCATTTGAAATTCCATTTGAAGTATGGTTTTATTAATGCCTAATTTCTCATCACAGCATCATATGGATAATTAGTTTAACAAGACTTTTTGAATTTTCAAATTTGCTAAACAAGTACTCAACGATACTCGTGGGCTGTGCAACAATTTTCCTGTCGTATTTAGTCGAAGACATGAGAATGCAAATGAAAGGTCACGAAAATGAATCAATTGTACATCAAAAATCAGTTCAATCAAGATTATACTTATTGGTAATTACCATTTTAATTATTTTATTACAAATTATGAGAATTGTTATAAAACTATTTTGACAATTGACAATTATGCATTATATGAGAATTATGTTAGACAGTTCTATTACATCATACTGATCACTACTTGCACTGCAATGGACCGTTTTACGAAGATTTATGATTACCTGTTGTATTTGAACTATGTTGAATTATTCATGTAACTTTTTTTTTTTAGTTTACATAATTTTTGATAAATTATATTCTCTGATACTTTTAGACAAAATTTCAAAATGTTTTTTGATATTAAAAATTCTTCTTTGTTTAATACTTTCATTGTCTCTCTTTTAAATTCTGTTTTTTCTAGAATAAAAGAAGAAATAGGTCAATCTACTGAGTACAATTTTTTTCTTGGACAGCAGCTTTGATGCTTCTTAGAGATTCCTCCCAATCATCACATAGTCGATGAGGATCGCTAATGACTGTTGGATCAACGGTTAAAGAAACGGTCATCTTGTTCATATAACTTTGAAAATGCATCGTCAACGCCTGATCAAAGACAAGTCATGAGATCGTTTACTCTTATTCACTGAATACAAAAAATGATAACATGAAATATAATGCTCTAGAAGCTTACATGGGGATGACCATACACACTTGGGGCCATGTAAGTGACGGGATGACCATAGAAGCTAATTTCTTCAATTGGACCAACCATGTTTGAGAATGACATCGTTGTGTTTGACAATGCTCTCTTTAGTATATTTGCTGCGCTCTGCATTCATTTAAATATTCAAAAGACTGGATTATATATTTATACTAACTAACAGAATTAAATTAAAGGTTAGCTTTAAGTTTTTTTGATTTGATGGAGTTTTTATTAAATTACTAGTATATGATTTTTTTGTTAGATTTTTTTGTTTGTTTTTTCTTTAATAATTAGGAGGTTCTGGATCCATAGGTATGTTAAATTAATCTTTTGGGAGAGCAATTTTCCTAATGAAACTTGAACCTTTTTATCCATTAGATGCATACTAGGTGATCTAAGTTCCTTAGCAATTGGACAATTTTTCGTTGTTTTTTATGCAACAGTAATATCTGAACACTGTTAAATTTAAGCTAATATAATGAAGAATGTACCTGAACTCCAAACGATTTCAGAATGAAATTACCGACAATGAACGTTAGCAGGGCTTCAAACGAGTTCTTCTTCCTGTCGATTATGGACTTGGCTCGTTGGAGATGTTTCAATGGATCATCGCAGAATGCAATAGAGAACGGAAAGATTATGTAGCCGATCCAATTTCCCCATGTACACTTTGATCCCTTTGCCATTATGTCAGCTAGATCCTGTACTTTTATATAAAAAAAAATATCTTACGAAAAAAAAAATCTGTGAAATTTCTATATTTTGTGATAAAATGACAGGTAATTTGCCTGGAGTCCAGTAGCCGGTCGTATATTTACAAGCAGAGCTGCCCTTAACCTTATTCCTTTAGGCATTGGTTCTTCCTGTTCTCCTATATTTTTCAAATCTTAAAATCCTTACATATATGAGGTTGATATTAAAATTTATGTACGTTAACAGAAATTCATAAATATTTACCGTATCTTCTCTTCAAATATTGAGAGAGACCAGCCTGAGATACTCCAAGTACAACATCGTTGACAGTCTACAAAAAGGGGTAAAATCAATCGAATATCATATATCATTTCACACCTCTTGTGCAACATATATGCTATTTATTTTTGAAGGTAAAAATTGCGGTTGACCAGAATAAATTCACGAAAATTGTTACCATTTGCATGGCGTTCTTGATTAGCTTCAGATCGTCAAAACTCACCGTACGGTGAACAACCAGAGCCGGCCCGTGGGCCAAGCCAATGAAGCAGTGGCTTCCAGCCTTTTTATTTTAAAGATATTTTCGGCCACAAAATTCCAAAAGTTTCCTTTAGTCTAGTGGTAAAATGTAAGGTCTTTGCATTTTCTTACCTCAACCAGGGTTCGACGAACCTGAACAGCAGCCAATTTTTTTAATTTGCTTCTGGTCATGGATTTTCTAGGACCGGCTCTGTGAACAACACACATCCGCTTACTTGTGCTTAACCGGAAATTGCCTTTGATTGGTGTTTCAGTGTCCTTAAGGAACATTGCCGTAGCAATGAACTCCAAAGCATCACAAACAGTATTCAAACCCAACATAACCACCGACCATAGAGCCATAACCAGCCACAATAACCGAGAATTATTCTTTGATCCAGACAACGAACGTTTTTGGTTCGGTAGACTCGGTAGCTCGTTAGGGTTCGATGTTTTACGTGTACAAGCAAGGACTAGAGACATCAGAGACATACCATCGCCAACCGAGTGATGGATCTTCAAAATGGCCACGTTTTCAGCATCCGAGGTTTTTAAGTCGAGTATATGTACTTCCCATAATGGTTTGGAAGTGTCTAATGGGATCGTAGTTAAGTCAGAGACGTAGCAATCGAGAAAAGCGTCTGCGTTCTCTATGTTATGCATATCGATTTTGGGAATGACGACATGATCCTCTGCCACCACGTTTGTCTGAACCCATTTTTGTTCTTGTCTTTTGTTGTTACCAATTTTCACCTTCAATAATAAAAATGTTTGTTAAAATTGTTAATTTTTTACCAACCGCTTGTGTTACACAACGAGTTTAAGAGAAATAATAAAAATGGATGTTACAAGTTTATTTCAGATGGTTACGAAAGTGATGTAACTTCTCTGAAATGTTTTTTTTTATTGAGATTTTATGTGTATGATGTTACATCAAATGATTGATCTTTATATAGAGATCGAATCATTAGGCTAAGAGACACACCTCTTAACATCAAGAATTACATCTCTTTGTGTAATAACATAAATAACTAATTTTTGTAAATAACATCTCTTCGATGTTACATCTCTTTGTGTAATAAATAACTAACTTATGTTAATATAAACTAAGGAGAGATATTATTATATAGTTCAACACTCCTCCTTAATCATATCTCGACTTGACTCCAAGCTGCTTCCTGAGATCTTCAAATCTTGAACCGCCCAATGCCTTTGTGAGAATGTCTGCCACTTGATCATCCGCTTTGCAATACTTTAGTTCAATGATTTCCTTTTGCTCAGCTTCCCTCACGAAATGGTACTTGATCTCTATGTGCTTCGTCCTTCTGTGTTGCAATGAATTCTTCTCGTTCATCGCTTCTCTCCATTCCTTGGTACCACACGCTTCATCATAAGTGTATGGTTCTTCATTTGCATGAAGACAAGCTTCTATAGCTTGAGCCGCTTCATCAAGCTCTACTCTCGGTGCCCTTTCCATGATTTCAACCATGGACTTGAACTTCCTTGGTGTCTCAGAAGCTTCTTCATCTTCATCACTAGTATCAAGATCATTATTTTGAATGAAAACAGGGCTGGAAGTACCTTCGATTGGTTCCTTTGGCGATTGAGTGTCTTCCATAGACAACTCCAATGTCTTCTTGACTTCTTCTTGCCTCTTCCAATCCCACTTCTTGTTTTCTTCAAACTCTACATCTCTTGATACTTCAATCTTCTCATTCTCCAAGATGAGAACTCTGTAGCCTTTGGATTGATTGCTATATCCAACAAGGACTCCACGTTTTGCCTTCACATCTAACTTCCTCCTCTTCTGATCCGGTACATGTATGTAGCATATGCTACCGAATATTCTCATGTGTGACACATCAGGCTTGTGTCCACACCACTTCTCTATAGAATTGACATCATCTTCTATCGCCTTTGATGGTAAACGGTTTAGAAGATATGAAGCAGTGTATACCGCCTCTGCCCATAACTTGAGCGGTAAGTCTTGCTCTGCCAACATCGTTCTAGCCATCGCCACCAAGGTTCTATTCATCCTCTCTGCTGCACCATTTTGTTGAGGCGAATAAGGCAATGTGACTTGCTTATTGATTCCTTCCTCTTCACAGAACCGGTTGAATTCTCGTGAAGTGAACTCACCACCTCCATCTGATCTCAGCGTCTTGATGGTACAACCCGATTGCTTCTCCACCATTGCTTTGAACTTCTTGAACAGTGAGAATGTCTCTGACTTTTGCTTCATGAAGTATACCCAACACATGTGAGTATGATCATCCAAGAATAGCAAAAAGTATCGGCTTCCATCAACGGACTGATGCTGCATCGGCCCACATACATCCATATGTACAATCTCAAGCTTTTCATTTGTCTTAGTTTGAGATTCCTTTGGAAAGCTTTTGCGTGATTGCTTCCCCAGTCTACACGCCTCACATGCTTTCTTCGTGACTTTAAACTTTGGTAATCCTTTTACCAAGTTTTTGTCTTGCATTTGTTGCAACCTTTTGTCGTCTACATGACCAAGTCTCTTGTGCCATGTCTCCATCTTGCCTTGCTCACTTGCGCTCATTGCTTCCTCTTGAGCCGAACCCATCCTGATTCTGTAGCTTTTGTGAGTCATTGGGATATTCATTATCCTCCTTCCTTTTACATCATCTATGATGCATCTCTTCTCTTGGAACTTCACCCGGTATCCACTTGAAACAATCTGCGGAACACTCAAGCAATTTTTTCGCCAAATCCGGAACCAAGAACACATTTCTGATGGTCCTCTTGCCACCATTAGTCATCACGGTAATATCTCCTTTACCTGCTGTCATGACTATGCTTCCATTTCCATTTTTTATTGGAACCTTGATACTCTTATCAAGCCTGGAGAAGTAACCCTCCTCCTTTGTCATATGATTAGTTGCTCCACTATCAACTAACCAGACATCTTCCATCACTGTTGTTGCTGCTTCACTCGCACTGAACAACATGTGATCTTAATCAAAGTCTTCTTCTTCAAGACTTACATGGCTTTCTCCTTTTTCTTTGAGTAGCACTTGTTTGCAAAGTGGCCTTCCTTACCACAGTTGTAACACTTCTTGTTACTCTTGTGATCCTTCTCTGGATCATCCTTGTTTTGTTTCCTCCAACACTCACTCTCGTTGTGGTTGTTCTTCTTGCAAACTTTACACCACTTCTTGCCTCCACGGCCCTTTGAGTTGTCGTGAGTAACACCAGGATTCTTCTGTTTAACACGAGCATCGAATGCTCCTTCACTTGTGCTTTCTTCTCTTACAGCCAGCCTCGCTTCATGAGCCTTCAAGATACCAATCAAGTCTGCCATCTTTGTTGAAGTCAAATCGCTTGTTTGCTCCAACACACTGACTATGCTGTCGAACTTGGCTGGGAGAGAGATGAGTATCTTCTGGATGAGTTGAACATCTGACTTTTGTTCTCCATGGTAAGTTAATTGATTTGCCAAAGCAACTAACTTATCTGTGAAGACCTTGATGTCTTCATTCTCATCCATCTTCAGATTTTTGAACTCCCTTCGCAACGTTTGAAGTCGAATCAAACGGACTTGAGGAGAGCCTTCATACTCTGCCTTCAATGCATCCCACGCCTCTTTCGATGTTGTTGCTGCTGCAATCCGTGAGAAGATATCATCTGATACGGCAGTTTGCAAGATTTGCAAAGCCATCGTATCGTTCACCATCGCTTCTTCTCTAAGCGATCTTACCCTTGCTGTCTCAGGGGTTTCATCCACTTGTGGTGGTGGGGCTGCTACGCCTTCTTCAACCACATACCATAACTTCCTGGTCTTGAGAATGGTTGTCATCTTAATGCTCCAGAAGTTGTACTTCTCACCATCAAATATGGGGATTACTTGATTCTTCATCGTTTTGTGTGCTTCCGATGTAACGTATGACAGAATCTTCTAGCCTCATTTTCTCCACGCCAAGTGTTTCTCTTACTAGTGCTTTTTTTAGTTGTCCTCTCAACCGTAAAGCTCTGATACCATGTTAATCTTTTACCAACCGCTTGTGTTACACAACGAGTTTAAGAGAAAGAATAAAAATGGATGTTACAGACTTATTTCAGATGGTTACGAAAGTGATGTAACTTCTCTGAAATGTTTTTTTATTGAGATTCTATGTGTATGATGTTACATCAAATGATTGATCTTTATATAGAGATCGAATCATTAGGCTAAGAGACACACCTTTTAACATCAAGAGTTACATCTCTTTGTGTAATAACATAAATAACTAACTTATGTAAATAACATGTCTTCGATGTTACATCTCTTCGATGTTACATCTCTTTGTGTAATAAATAACTAACTTATGTTAATATGAACTAAGGAGAGATATTATTATATAGTTCAACAAAAATGTTACCTTACGAAAATAGAAGTCTTTCACACCAATCATGTAGTATTATGTCAATTTTGATACATATTTATTTGTTAAAGATAGAATCAGTGGTTTCCTGAAATATATTTGAAACAGTTTTATGATATTTCAAGAAAATAAATTTTGAAAAAAGAAAACAAATTTTGAAAAAAGAAAAAAAAAATAATTTTTGTCCAACAAAAGGAAGCTTCTGATAGATTTTCTAGTTTTTTCTTTCTCGTTGCGAAAGTGGAACAATATTGTCCCCACTTTGGAATATAATCTTCAATTTTATATTATTTTGACTAAAAAAATATAACTGATACTAAGGATTTCTTTCCTCTCACTGTTTGCAAATCTAACTCTTACTTCTTGTTTTCCCTTGATTGTTGTTATTTGTTGCCTTCCTAAGCCACAATAAAATCAATTAGGACCTGACGTCAATCCATTTAATACATATAGTTTGGTTTTAATATTAAAACGCATTTTTAGTCAAAAAAATATTAAAACATAAACGGTGACATGGTACGTATGAGAAAGTCATACTTAACAAAGAGAAACAATAAAACCACACTCATTAAAAACTGAAAAACAGTTTAAACATCGAAGAAAAAAAATTGTACAGTAAAACCTCTATAAATTAATAATGTTGGGACTTTGAAATTTTATTAATTTATAAAGATATTAATTTACAAAAGTTTGCTTATTTAGATTTTTTCTATTTTTTTAATATTTTTATTTATATAAAAAAATATTTTATTTTACTGTATATACATTATTTAAATTTTAGAAAGTTGACCTCCATATTGTTTTATTATCTTATTTTATGCATAATTTTATGTTTCATATAATTGTTAAGTGGTTTTCGGTATAATTTTACTAAATATTATCAAAATATAAGGAAATGTTAAGAAAAATAAAGAATTTTCATTCTGAATATTAAACCAACAATATAATATTTAATTTGTATTTATATAAATATTATATATAAGTAAATTATTAATTTATGATTTTAAAGAGACTATATATTTACATAGAAATTTTTAAAATATTATTATCTTATTATTTTATCGATTTATATTATATTTAACACCAGCCAAATTTGAGACCGTCAAAATTTATTAATTTATAGAGATTATTAATTTATAAATTATTAATTTATAAAAATTCTACTGTATTGTGTATATTGTTTTGTCGACACCCGAGTGGTATGTCTGTTTAGTTAAAAAGAAGTTACATTTTAAGTTCTTAACACCACAAAACATTGTGAAAACATTTTATATATACTGATAATAGACAAGGTATCGTATCGTAAGTATGAAAGAGTGGGACTCACCAATTTACAGGAGAAACGAGGATGTCTAATCAAAGTCTGCTTTATTCCTTCGATAATCACATCTGGTTTGATCTTGCTCTTCAAACCAACCACCGATATGATGTTGCAGTTAAACTCCGGCGCGTGAAACAGACGTGCAGCCGGGCTAAGCGGTTGCTCCTCTTCTTCCTTCTGTTCCACCCTTACCTCAGGTATGTGTGGTCGTCGTGTCCTAATCTCCATAGTTTTGTTTTCAATCTATTTTTTTTATTGTAACTGAGGCTAAGTTGTTTTCAATATCTTTGTTCTCTATGTTTCTTTGGAATTCCACTATATATATTTTTTTTTTCAGTCGTGTTGTGCATTTGAGTGTTGGAAATTTCTTGTTTAGTATTGTTGTCCTAACTTTCCATTAAAAAAACTTTCATTATTGTCCTATTAATTTTTATGTTACATTCAGGTAACAAATACGACTACATAAGTAACTTTTTCTTATATTTATTATTATTTTTTTCTCCTTTTAGAATATTTGGAAAATGCATGGATATCATCGACAAAAAGAGAGGAATGAAAGTACATGGATCTGTAGGCTTATATAGGTTGGTTACAGATTATGTCGTCTAAAAATCAAGAAATACAGAGAATCTTAAAATAAGAAGTTTATAGCTGTACTTGTACATTCTTAGAAGATGTTATATATTATATTTAAGATTACATTTTATGTGTGATCGGTGTCGTGCCTAGAAATTGTTGGGATTGTTTGGGCCAATGTCCAAATCTTTATTGTGTTACTAGTATGATATTTTCTACTTCGGACCTAACATGTCATCATGCATGAATTTTGTTTTGGCTTCCTCCCCAAAAGAACTTTGTACTAATTAAAGTTAGACATTTATTTATATATTAAATGTTTTTTGTATAATTCTTCTATGTGAGACTTACTTTAATATTTCAAAGAAATATGAAAGCGTAACGAAAAATTATAATTTTCTTTTGAATTTTACCTGATTGTGTTTATTTACAGGAATGAATTCTAGTAACAATATTCTTCGAATAAATATGCAGAAGGAGAGTAAGAGGAACTTTTTTTTTAAAACTAAAAGGGTTAAACCCGGGTCAATGATGACACAGACCTAACTCCTGGGTGGAGGTACAACCCACATATAGACTCTCTCCTGGGCATTCAAATGAACCGAAAGCAATAGCTCATATCTGTGTGGCCAATGGGGTTTGAACCCGGGTTCACCTTATTGGATTTTTATTTACCCTCAAGTGCCACTAGGCCACCACCATTAATTAGAGTAAGAGGAACTTTCAATCTAGAAAGAGAGACATATACATTTAGAGGACAAGAAACACCTTGTTCTGATAATGAGAGGAGTTGCAAATGTAAACAAACGAAGGGACAAGTTATCTCTCTCCCAGGGAAGAACCTTAGAACTCGTCCGCAATAACTTATTCTCTGTTAGTAATGTAAGTTCTCTTTTTTGGTAATGTTTTTGACTTTATTTGTATATGTATAAGTGTTGTTTATTCAGCTCATCAGTGAGGGCATTACTTCTGAATTTCTCAAGTTTTGTTTATGTTTGTGGTTTCATTAATTTTTTAACACTGAAAAAGGTAGGAGTATATTAATCATAAACAAACTGATTTACAAAGTCGGCGGTCGTAGAAACCCTGGAAGCATAGGCTGGTGGATAACAAGTCATTCCCGAAAACAGAAGCCCCCAATTGGGAGACAAAGAGAAACATGAACATATATGACTATGATTTGCATACTCCAAACAAAATAACAAGCCAAGAAGATTAAAGCCCAAAAACATGACTAAATCCTAATCTGCATGCATTCTTCAAGCGAGGACCTTGGTGTAGAAGAATCGAGGAGGCGACTTCATAGCCAAACCAGCGATTCCAGTACCCTCCCATAGTGAATAGCCCAATCAAACTACGAACAGAGCTTCATAACCCAGCAATGGCCCATCATTCTTGAACCAATCCTCCGGATGCGGCGATGTTGGGTGATGACGACTTGGAAACGCCTAGATAGAAGCATAACAACAGGACCAGGTCTCGATCAAACCTGTAAGGAAGAAGACAAGGAGTGGAAACAAACTTTCCCAGATTCTACCACACTCGAAATCAGGGGAGGCAAAAGATCGATCATGGAAAGCTCCAAGGAGACCTCCAAGAACACATGCAAACTCAGATAATTTGTTATAGGCTTGAATCAAAATCCAGGTTCAACAGGGAGGAATAAACCAACCCAAGGCCAAAAAGATTGAGGCATGCAAGCCAATTAACCGGTTGATATAAGATAGAACAGCAAAAGCCTATTACCTCTCCGTAGAAACCTGCAACTAGATCATGATCTAGACTAGAACACAAGCTATCCATTGAGACGGAAAAGACAATCAAAATTAATCAACCAACTAGGAACCTCATAATTTAAGCCGACTCCGGTGCTTAGTAAGCCACCGGAGTCGGAGATTAAAAACCCAATCTGAAGCCAAGCAAGGGAGAAGAGAGAAGATAGAGTATTTAGGAGAGAGAAAAAGTAACAACCATATCTCCTGAATGCATCTACTCTCTAGTCGACTAGTTTCACTAACTTCCATATGTCCATTTCTTTGCAGGGAAATTGCTCTTGAACTTAATTTTCATGGAAGCAACGATGGCATTAGAATGGACTCTAAGCCTAACTGGAGCTTTACATGCTTACTCTTTGAAATCGATTCTGTTGAACTTAAGCTCCATACCTTTTCAAAGTTTTCTAAGTCTTTGACTAAGCCAACCTTAAGGTATACTAGAGTTTGACCTTCCCTCTCAGAAGGTGGATATATTTTTTATTTTACACATAATTGAATTTTTATATTTGTGTTTTTTTGGTAACTAAATTTGTGTTTTAAGCATATTTGTATTTTTTGTAAATATATTAGTGTAAAATATGTGAGTTTTAATTATTACTAAGAAATTTGATAATTTTATTGAATTAGTGATGTTGCATTATTATACACTTGTGACATAGCTGTTTACACATTAATTTTATACTTTCCTTGTAAATAAATAAATATTAATTTTTTAAATAACAAAGTATAGTTACAATTTTGTTTATTAATCAAATAAATGAAAATTAAATGTTTTTCATTAAAGTTTCATCATTTGATTTCATATATAATTGTAGTAACATTATTATTACACATAATAATACACTAATATTACAGCAAACAAAAAATATTACACATCATAATATATCATGCAATTTAAAATGATATTGTAAATCAAGATCCACAAGGCCCACGGCCCAATTTGTTTCATCTCCCAAAAACACTCATATAAGATGCAGTTACAAAAAAGTAGTAGCTGATTGTTAAGCAATTTGAAAAATGGTTACGATTTATTATATTTGGATGCAGTAATATTAGAAACTGGTGTATCAATAAAAGCTTAAATCAGATTACACTAAGATCAACTGGACATGTTTCAGATTTAATAGTATTGATGTCATTGTATCTTTTGGTTTAATGTGTACCTCGTTCTTGAGTTCTACATTGGTTTAGAATTGAAAGTGGAACTCTTTTCGTTGAAAGTAGCTGAAATTTAGGAAGTAGAGGATGTTTCTGATGTTACATTGGTGCATTAAAAAGGAAGGGAAGGCGTGGTGGAGAATTTGCAGTGCATGTATCAGAAGATATGGAGAGATGTGGGTACGAGATGGGACTTGCAGGCATAGACATGCAATATTGATATCTTGAAGATACTTTATTATCTCAGGTGTTGATTTATAAGAACTGATAGAAAGGTTAGACACGTGTCCATGGGAGCAAAAGTCAGGACACAATAGTTTTCAGTGGTGAATAGTGGTATTGTAACGCTCTGATCATCCATGCCTAATAGGCCTTTCACGTCTGTTCACTCGGCCGTAGACCCTATTCTATGCAACACACGCTTAACTGTAGATAGTTAAATGTAAGTCCGAAAAAGTAAGTGAAATTTAATGACTTAGATAGTTAAATCAATTTTATTAATCCGGAAAATGCTTGGAAGGAAAAAAAGGTTCAAAAAAAATCTATTATGAACCACATGTATTCTTGTTTAAAATTTTAAAAAGGAAAATTCGAAAATAGAGGAAAAAAACTAAATAACCAAGAAACTTCAATTTAATTACAAACCCAACCATCAAAACCCATTAACCCGATCCGATCCAACTTAGAAATCCTAAATCCATTTTTCAATTTCATCTTTCAAACTCACGATCTCTAATCGAACTAAGATTTCAAACTCTCTCCCACCACCACGATTTCAAGGGGATTTCAAACTCCCATCTCTAATCAAACACAGATCCAAGCACAATGTCTTAAAACAATCACTACAAGAAAACAGCGACATTCCGAGAGAATTCCGAGGGCAAATGATGGTCCTCGGAATTTTCTGAGGAAAAACTGAGGACATTTCGAAGATACCCGATTTCTGGGTTTCCTCGGAATGTCCTCGGAAATTTCTGAGGAAATTCCGAGGAAACACCATTTCCTCGGAAATTTCCGAGGACATTCCGAGGAAGTGGTGTCCGTGGGAAAAAACCAACGGATATTTCATCAATTCCGAGGACTTTTTGTAGCCGTTAGAGAGCCGTTGGGAGAGCCGTTGTGTGATTTCAAAAATTCCGAGGAAATACCGAGGATATGTGAACTTTCCTCGGAATTTCCTCGGAATTCCGTCAGTATGTCGGTAGGAATTCTTCTATAAATACAGCCATCCCTCCTCCTCTTCATTCACCCCATTTCTTCTTCTTCTCTCCTAGTATCACGAATTTTAGATCAAAAAAACATGTCTTCTTCAAATTATTTTCGTTCTTGGATCGATCGACCTCATTTGGATCCGGAGACGAGATTGCTTACGGAAGAATACCAACAAGGTTTAACCGAATTCATGGCGTTATATCGCCGACAACCGGAAGCAGAAACAGGTAAGTTAAGATGTCCTTGCTCTAATTGTAAAAATAGAAAAGTTATTAAAGAGTGGGATGTTTGGACTCATTTATTTTTGAATGGGTTTACACGAAGTTACAAAATTTGGTATCATCATGGGGAAACTGGTTATGAACTTGGTAGTACTAGCGAACCTCAGCCGGCGGTTAGATTAGAAGAACCAATTAGAACGGATTTAGATTATGGTGTAGGTACTGAGCAGATGGTAAATGATCATTTTAGAGGGGAAGATTTACCCAATGCAGAAGCTAGGAGATTTTATGATATGTTGGATGCTGGAAAGCAACCTTTGTATGAAGGTTGCAGAGATGGTCATTCAGCTTTATCATCTGCTACAAGACTGATGGGCATTAAGACCGATTATAACTTGGCTGAAGTCTGTGTGGATGCGATAGCTGATTTTGTAAAAGGTATTCTACCTGAGGATAATGTAGCTCCAGGTTCATACTACGAGGTGCAGAAACTCGTATCCGGTGTTAGTTTACCGTATGAAGTAATAGATGTATGCAGCGATAAATGCATGATTTATTGGAGGGCGGATGAGCAGCGGATTACATGCAAATTTTGTGGGAAGCGTCGTTACAAAGATACGAGTGGAAGAGTTCCAGTGCCATATAAGAGGATGTGGTATTTGCCTTTGAAGGAAAGGTTGCAGAGGTTGTATCTTTCGGAACGCACAGCGCAACGAATGAGATGGCATGCGGAGCACTCAACAGATGGTGAGATTAGACATCCTTCAGATGCAAAAGCGTGGAAGCATTTCCAATCATTGTATCCCGACTTTGCATATGAGAGAAGAAATGTCTACCTTGGATTATGTACTGATGGTTTCAGCCCGTATGGGAAGAGTGGAAGACAATATTCTCTATGGCCAGTCATTGTTACACCATATAACTTACCCCCAAACTTGTGCTTGCGACGAGAGTTTTTGTTTCTCTCCATTCTCGTTCCCGGGCCAGAGCATCCTAAGAGATCACTTGATGTGTTTCTTCAGCCACTAATATATGAGTTGCAACAACTATGGGCTCACGGTGTTGAAACATATGATATTTTGTGTAAAGAAAACTTTCAAATGCGGGCAGTACTAATGTGGACAATAAGTGATTTTCCAGCATATGGTATGTTATCTGGATGGACAACGCATGGGAGGCTATCATGTCCATATTGTCAAGATGACACAGATGCTTTCCAACTAAAGAACGGAAGAAAAACGTGTTGGTTTGACTGTCACAGACGATTCCTACCACATGATCATCCATACCGTCGGAGTAAGAATTTGTTTAGGAAGAACAAACAGGTGTTTGATGGTCCACCTGAGGAAGTTAGTGGAGAAGGTTTGAAGACACAACTAAGAGATTACGGTGCAGAAAGGACCCCAGACGTTGGTGGACATGAGCATTTTCCGGTAGATGCTGTTGGAGATCTACATAACTGGCACAAAAAAGTATTTTCTTTGATTTGCCATACTGGGAGCATCATCTGCTAAGGCATAATTTAGATGTCATGCATATTGAGAAGAACTTTTTTGACAATCTCATGAACACGATCCTTAACGTTAAATGTAAAACAAAGGATAATTTGAAGTCAAGACTGGATTTAGTCGATATATGTGCTTGTGCAGAACTTCATGTTGATGAGAATGGTAGGGCTCCTTTTCCCATATACCGATTGGATGGAGAGGGAAAAGATGCTTTCTTTGATTGGATTTCAAACGATGTGGAGTTTCCGGATGGTTACGCATCTAATTTGCGTAATTGTATCGACAGAAAGGAAGGAAAGTTTATTGGCTTGAAAAGTCACGATTGCCATGTGATGATGCAGCGCCTCCTTCCTTTTGCCTTCAAAGAACTATTACCACGAAAAGTTCATGAAGCAGTTGCAGGGATAAGTGCTTTCTTCAGCGATTTATGCAGCAGATCAGTGACTCTTGAAGGTATTACAAATTTGAAGACTAACATAGCCGTGATTCAGTGCAACCTTGAGAAGATATTTCCTCCCTCATTTTTTGATGTTATGGAGCATCTTGTTATTCACCTGGCAAGAGAATTGGAACTTGGTGGTCCTGTGCAGTATAGATGGATGTATCTGTATGAACGGTATATGTTCCATTTGAAGAAGATGGTGAAAAATTTTAGTAGGGTGGAAGGTTCTATAGTCGCACAGATGATCAATGAAGAGATTTCAAACTTTGCCGAGTACTACTTTCCAGCAGAAGTTCATACCAAAAACAGAAGACCTGCTCGGCATGATGATAGAGGCGAACGGGGAACATATCATGTTAAGGTTCCAGACATTTTCACAGATGTTGGACGACTTAGCAGAAAACCAAAGGACCGTCGACTTACTGACCAGGAGCGTAGTCATTTGCAAACATATTTGCTCACCAACTGCGAAGATGTTCTTCCATATGAGAGGTAAGTTTACTACTAATTTAAATTTTTTTAACAAATAAACATTTAAATTTTAATTAATAATATTATTGTTATCATATGTACAGGATTTTCATGGCAGAAAAGCGGTTCGAACATAGATACGCCACAGAGACGGAACTTGAAGAAATGAAGCAGAGAGAATTTGCTTGATGGATGTTTACTTATGTGAGTGCTTTAAACTTCATAAAATTTAATTTTTCACATTTTTATACTAATTCATATGTGCTATTACACAGGTGTCTGCTGGTTTGGCCAGAGGTGAAATATTTGACGATTGGATACACGATATGGTGGTTGGCCCAATATGTGTTGTGAAGTCATATCCGAGATTTTGTACTCGAGGATATTCATTCACAACTGAAAAGAGGAGACGTTCGCGTACGACCTATGATGCTGGTGTTTGTTCTGCATCAGGAGATGATGTATACTACGGATACATACAAGAGATTATGGAAATCAAGTATTTGGGCATGCTTGGATTGCGATGTACTGTTTTCTATTGTGATTGGCACGACAACACTCCAGATCGAGGTGTGACAACAGATGCATTTGGTGTTACATCAGTACATTCGAGGCGGAAGCTGCAATATTATGATCCTTTCATTCTTGCTTCTAAGGCCGATCAGGTAAGTGAATGTAAATTATTCAGAATGATTGATCATGATTTATATTTTTACTAATAATTTTTTTAATGTTACAGGTTTGTTATATCAAGTACCCCCGGGTAAGAAACAGAGATGATCCATGGGTTACAGTAACAAGAGTTAACCCGAGAGGCCGAGTTCAGGGAAGTTCTGAGCTGGAAGACCCACTACAACCAATCACAGCCGGTAACTTAAGTGCAGGAGAAGATGTAGCAGAAGGTGTTCTTGTAGTCGATTTGACCGACTTCGCAGAAGAAGCCGTCGTTCATGCAGAAGATGAACCGGTTATTGGAGAGTTTCACCAAGATCCAGATTCCGATTCATCTGGTGATGATGGCTCGGAATCAGAGTAGTTTTTTTTTTTTTTTTTTTTTTTTAATTTTGAAAAACCGAGGAAATACCGAGGGCCAGTAGGGTTTCCTCGGTATTTACCTCTAGATTTAGGGATTTGATTATTTTGTGTTGTTCTTCCGTATTTCCTCGGAAAAAACCGAGGAAATACCGAGGAAATCCGTGATTTTCTCGGAAAATACCGAGGAAATACCGAGGAAGGCAATGATTTTCAATACTTTCCTCGGTATGTCCTCGGTATTTTCCGAGGAAATCCCGAGGAATTGGGTTTAGGGAACCGTAAACAACGTTTTACGGATTGAATAACACGTATATAGCCTTCATTAAGTGTCTTAACCATATTATGAAGTCATACTTAGGTGTTTTACACAATAACAAACACTTTTTACGATTGCTTGAACGAAAACCACACAGCATAAGATAAACACTTATACACTTTAACAAACGTTAAACGAGATACTTACAATCATTTCTGATATTTTGTTTTTTTATGGTTTATGTTCATCTATACAAAGAATCCTCAATGGTATGCGTTAAATTTGAATAAGAAATGAAAATCGGGAAAAAAATTGGAATTTGAAACCCCAAATACTTGTTTCCTCGGAATTTCCTCGGTATTTTCCGAGGAAATTCCGAGGAAGTTGTGGTCCTCGGAATTTTTTTATTTACCCGGGAAACCCCTAACCGCCAAACATTTCGTGAAATATCGAATATTCCCATACCGAGGGAATTCCGAGGATATATTAAAAAATACCGAGGGAATTCCGACGGAACTAGTCCGTCGGACCCCTCATAAATTAGGGTAAACGCGATCTTCTTTTTCCCCATTTCTCTCTTCCTCTCCTCTCTTCCTCTACGCGGCTCCTCCTTCTCCTCCATCGATTTCCGGCGATTCCCACCGTTTCTTTCCTCCATTTCTTTGCCAAATCTCTTCCCAATCATGTAAGAACTCTATATCTCTCTCTTTTCTTCCAAAATTGTGATTGATTAGGAATGATGGGATTAGAATTTCGGATTTTAGGGTGTTAGATGATAGTTTAGGATTGCATGAGTAGTTTAAGTTAGGATTGTGGGTTTGATTGTTGTTTTTCATTGATTTGGAATGGTTTTTTTTTTTGGTTAAAATTCTAAACGTTTTTTTCTATTTTTAAAACGTTTTTTGATTTTTTAAAAACAATTTTCTAATTTTGAAAAACGTTTTTTAAGTTTCCAGTAATAATAAAACGTTTTTAAAAATTTTTTAAAAACTTATATCTATTTTTTAAAGCAATTTATTAATTTTTTCTTAATTTTAAATGTATTAAAACTTTTTTAAATATATTAAAACTTTTTTAAATATATTAAAACTTTTTTTAAATTTTTTTTCAAACTTATTTCAATTTTTTTAAACAATTTATTAATTTTTTATACTCATATAAATAAATCATGTAATCTAATAAATTATAATTTTTTCTTAATTTTAAATATATTAAAACTATTTTTCTTATATTAAAACTTTTTTAAATATATTAAAACTTTTTTTTAAATATATTAAAACTTTTCTTTAAAATTTTTTCAAACTTATTTCTATTTTTTTTAAACAATTTATTAATTTTTTATACTCATATAAATAAATCATGTAATCTAATAAATTATATATTTTTCTTAATTTTAAATATATTAAAAATTTTTTCAAATATATTAAAACTTTTTTTAAAATTTTTTTCAAACTTATTTCTATTTTTTTAAACAATTTATTAATTTTTTATACTCAGGTCTTATGACGATGATCAGACCCGACCTCCTCGACAGCGTCGTGGTCGTGGCTCGGGGAGTGTCTCCGTTCAGGATTCTCAATCGCCCTGTAGCTCGCACCAAACATCTCCCTCTCCATTTCCCGAAGCTCCTACTGGCTCCGGTGCTGCACCCCCTATTCCTCCGACTTATGTGGGTCCTCCGGAACTGGTGAGGGTTGCGGAGTATGTTCGACAGCCGGGTCGTGAGCGGCTGCCGTTTCTCACTCCGTATCCATCTGGACGGCATCAAACATGGTTCGACCGATCCGCGAACGGGATCAGCACATGGCTCAACCATATGATGTACTCGTCTTTGGACGAGGGACATCCGACTTTCTCGGACTTCCCTACCTGGAAGAAAGTCCTGTGGTTTCAACAATTTGCGGTAAATTTCTCAATTTTTTTTTTTATATTCTTATTCTTAATATAATTTTTCTACTAATTATGTATTTTTTGCAGCAAGAGTTCAACTGGAATCCCGACCTTACGACGTTCATCTATTACCACTTCGTCCATAAAGTCATGACGAACTACTCGTATCAAATGCACGAGTGGAAGAAGAAGTGGCAAAAAGACAAGGTTTTTTTAGTATTTTAAAAATTTCTTAAATTTATTATTAAATTTTTTAACTTATCTAACAATTTTTTTATAAAGGTCCCAAAGTCGATGAACATGACGGTCTGGGCGGATTTCTGTGTTCATTGGAGTAAGTATGAGACAAAAGCTACTTCTTCCACCAACTCCACGAACCGCAAAAGCGAGCGTCAAGGGAAGGGCGTCTTCAAGCACAACTTGGGTGCTCAGTCTCAAGCAACTCTCAGGGATCGCATGGTAATTTCATTTGTTTCTTTTTCAAATTTTAAAAGTTTCAAATTTTTATTAATTTCTTCTAATTACTAATTTTTTGTTTAATTTATATTGATATCAAGGTGGAAGCAAATGACGGTCAGCCGGTTGATGATTTCGCCCTAATGAAGAGGGCGTATACCAACCAGAAGACCGGCGAGATTGATGATGGTCTTGCGAGAGATATGGTCAACCTCATCAGCACTCAGCTTGAAGAAGCAGCGTCTCAGCTTCCAACCGACGACGACGATTCGACGGGTACCCAGTTGCCTCAGGCTCGGATCAACGAAATCGTTCAATCGGTAAGTTTTTTTTTTTTTTAAATTTCATTTCATGCATCTTAGCTATTGTTTAACTTTGTCAACCTATTGTTTAACTTTGTCAATTTTCTATTTCAGACGGTTCCAAAGAGGAAGTGACGTTTGTTCGGTTTGTCTCGTCGGGCCCAGTCAGTTGCATCTTCAGCCGCACCACCGCCTTTTGTTGATACTGAAGTACTCCTTGGTCAGCTGCAAGACAAGGATACTCGCATATCTGCGTTGGAGAACAAAATGGCGACTCAACAAGAGAGGTTCAAGGCTCAGCAAGCGGACTTCGAGGCACAGAAGAAGCTGAACGAGCAGATGATGGAGATGATGAGGACGTTGCACCCGAACGTGACCTTCCCGACTCTGCAGAACCCGAACCCCCAAAACCCAAACCCCAACCAGTAGTTTTTTTTTCTTACAACTTTCGAATGTTTTTTTATTTGTACTAATTTGAATTTGAATTTGAATTTTATATTTTCGAAATTAAATTTTAGAATTTTAATTTTCTATTTTCGAAATTTAATTTTTTAATTTTATATTTTCGATTTTAAATTTCTAATTTTCATTTTTTAAAAAAATTAATTTTTTTCCAAAATTCCGAGGAAACAGTCCCTCGGAATTTTCCGAGGACTCTTTCCCTCGGAAAATTCCGAGGGAATGTTTTCGACGAATAATGTCCTCGGAATATTCCGAGGGACCGTTTCCTCGGAATATTCCGAGGAACTGTTTCCTCGGAATGTTTCTCGGTTTCTAATCCGTAATCCGATGATCGTTTTCCTCGGAAAGTCCTCGGTATATACCGACGACCCGTCCGACGAAATGTCGTGCTCGGTATGTCCTCGGAATTGTTGTTCCTCGGAATTGCCTCGGAAATTTCCGAGGAAATTCCGAGGACTTGCTAAATACCGAGGCCATTTTTCCGAGGGAAGATATGCTCGGTATGTCGTCGGAATACCGTTATTCCGAGGACATTCCGACGATATTTTCCCTCGGTATTGGCCTGTTTTCTTGTAGTGAATTATCCACATCTCCACCTTCGTGTGTGCAATGTAACCAAAAACTCGGCTCCTCGACGAGAAAAAAAAAGCAGGAGCGTAGGAGAAAAATGATTCACCGGCGAAGAAGAAAAGTGCGACAGAGAAAGAGAAGAACGCCAGCGTGAAAAGAAAAGAAGCGGCAGCGAAGAGGAGAGCCGCCGTTAAGAAAAATAGAGATGCGGCAATGAGGAGTAAGACCGCAGAGAAGAAGAGGAAACGAAACAGTGGTCTAGATGGTGGGTGCTCCTCGAATCCAACCAAGAGGACTCGGAACCGTGTAGGAGAAACTCAGCATCTCCACCGAAACATCAAGGCGTTCATTCCCCCACACCAGCAGTATAATTGCCTTCTCAGGCCGATAGCCAGGGTACACCATACCCAGTGCTTCCGAGTCAGCCACAAAAAACACCAACACCAACTCATGCAGCGAGTGAGGCAGAGAATCCACAGCAACCTTGAGTTACCTCAGGCTCTTCCACAAAGAATCCTTCACATCGTGTAGACGAGAAGAACAGTGAGGAGATTGGATCTAACAACATAGATTCACACGCACCTGAAGCGGCCATTCATAATGATGCGCCAAGAACGGTAAACAAGTCAATTTATAATAGTTTTAGAAATATTTATAACATGGTTGAACTAAGAAATAGGTAGTAACTATATAAGTCGTGTGGATGTCCAAATAGTGTAACTACTATAACTACAAGAATGATACTAGCCCAACTGGTAATAATATGTTGTAAAACAGAATCAATGCAACTAGTATAACTAGCACAACCACAATTTTTATAACTAATATAATTAGTACAACTATCAAAAGTATAATTAGTTAAACTAGTACAACTAAATATTGTATAACTAGTACAACTGAAAGAGTGAGACGATGCAACTAGTAATAATATGTTGTAAACAGATTCAGAATAACTAGTAAGACCATGCATTTTATAATTAATATAACTGGTACAACTATTAAAATTATAATTAATTTCACCAAGACAAGCGAATATTGTTTAAGTAGATGGTTTTATTGATGTATAACTTGTCTAACTGGTACAACTATGATTCTTATACGTAGCCAAAATGGTATAACTAGTGAAATATTTTATATAACTGGTTTAACGAGATGGTGTTGTTGTCGTATAACTAGGTTTACTGGTACAACTAATAATATAATTTTTAGTTTAAATAGTGTAACTGGTACAACTAAGTGATTTTGTGTTGTATAACTCGGTTATTTATTCAGTGTATTTTATATGTGTTTTTCAGGTTGAGGGGGATGATATGACCGTAGAAGCTGACAGACCTTCTGTTTTTTTCTTCAAGCCAAGTGATTATGGGAAGGGTTGCAAGCTCTCCTCAAGGTGCCGCGAACATGCTTTTCTGCTGACGTTTGATAAGTTTGAGGAGTCAGAGAATTGGTTTAAGAATCACCCTCAGTTCAAGCATTTATTCTACATGGATTGTTGTGCAACAAGAAAGGTGATGGGACT
Organism: Hirschfeldia incana; assembly: GCA_026261945.1. NCBI lineage: Eukaryota > Viridiplantae > Streptophyta > Magnoliopsida > Brassicales > Brassicaceae > Hirschfeldia > Hirschfeldia incana. The sequence goes on from JABCMI010000104.1 coordinate 35,075, forward strand.
GTGGATGTTGCTACTTCGTACTATGCATACAGAAAAGGGTCAACAAGCTTGGTTTGGGGTAAACGGTGTTCGAGTTAGATACTCCATCAGAGAACATGGTCTCCTCTCTGGTTTATACTGCCATGAATACCCAGAAAACTATCCGACCATAGGGAGAATGAAGTTTGCCAGAAAGCATTTTAACATAAAGAAGACAAAGGATGAGAAAGAAAAAGGTCTGCAAGTGATGGAAGCGGATGTCAAAGAGAAATTTATGAAGATGAAACCTGATGATGATGGCGAGCGTCTGAGTATGGCGGTTCTTTACTTTTTGGCCACAATTTAAAGGGAAGGTCTAAAGGAGGATACTTCATTGAGCATTTCATTCTCCAAGAAGTAGATGATCTGGAATTTTGCACTGAGTTTCCATGGGGCCGTTACACATTTGATGATTGCATGAAGGATATCTTTCACGTGCAGGATCATTTTAGTGATGGAATCCCAGAGATGGCGCAGTGGGTATTTCCTGGGTTTATCAACTCTTTAGAGGTATATGCGTTTTATTTTTCATAAGCATATTTTTTAAGAAAATAACTAATATGATTGTGTTAAATAATGTACATATATTAGCATTTGAACGTATCCCTGTCTTTAGAAAAAGATTCGGAGTCCGTGTTCCAAACTGTCTTGATGGTTGCCCAAGAATGTGCAAATGGAAGTTCAAGAAGACTGGGACAACATGATTTCTACTGGACATGATTTATCGGACGTTAGGAAAAACAACGGTAAAAGCTTATATATTGTATAAGTGTTGTTTATGTCATTTTCTTCAAGTTCATAGTTACTTTAATGTGTAATTTGTTTTTGGTCATATTTCAGGAGATTGTCAGTATTCTGGAACCACAAAGATATGAATTAGACATTTTGTATGATATCATGGATGAAGGGACTTATGAAGACGTGGAGCTGATAGATGACTCGGATACGCCAGACATAGCTGTCGACAGTTGGAACAAGATCCTTGTAGAATCAGGGCGTAAAATTTTATGGCTGGACCTATTTGAGATGGATGTGAGCACCCGACCTACCACGCAACAAGAGCAAGCAAGGGTGTGCGATGAACCCGAGGCAGGGGCGAAGCAGGGGGCAAGGCACGTCATGAGAGTGTAACATAATTGGAGTTGAAGTTGAACAAAAGAATGGACGAAGGATTTGCATTGAGAGACGAAACAATTTGTCTTCTGGCAGCAAGAGTAAAGGAGTTGGAACATGACAAGATTCAACAAGAAAGTTGGTCATTCCATTTTGGTGAACATGAAACCGGTTATTTTTCAGGAGGCTTAAGAAGAGATAGGGAGGGCGAGAACAAGGGTGATAAAAATGGTGATGAAGGAGCTGAGAAGCATAGTGATAAGGATGGTGAGGACGAGGGTGAGAAGCAGGGCGAGGACAAGGATGATAAGGAGAGTGATGAAGAGGCTGAGAATGATGTTGATAAGGAGGGTGAGGACAAGGGTTTAGAGGATGGTGATGAAGAGTTTGTGAAGGGTGCTGAGACAGATGGTGAGAAAAAGATCGAGGCAGAGGCTGAGAAGGATGCTGAGACAGTGATGGAAGGTAAGTCATGATAACATATAACTTTATTGTCCTTTATTGCCAACATATATTTTGAATGATGATGATCTGAGAAGGATGACGTATAATTAAACATAGATACTGAAGAGAGATTTGATGATGCTGGAGATGAGCCATCTACATTTCAAATTATGGTAGACACTGCAGAGAGATTTAAGAAGACTGCTGCGGAAAAGGCAGCTGCAATTGGAGAAAACGCTACTGCGAATGCCGCTACTACAGACAAGACAACTGAGGTTGTAGGTGATGACATTTTTGAGAAGGAAGGTGCGGTTGGAGTTGATGATGCTTTAGAGGAGGCAGCTTTGGTTGGAGATTCACAGGATGCTGCGGATCCGGATGCTGCTGAGCTGCCAAAGAGGGTGTCCAAGCCTTCTCATTTGTTGAGGTCTCCTTTTACGCCAAACTATTTGGTGGCTGAACTATGTTGTTTTGGAAATTTTATGTCTTTTTTTTTTAAAACTAGAATTTGTACGTGTGAGTTTTAAAACCTAGAATTTGTATGTGTGTGTTTCAAAACCTAAAACTTTTATGTGAGTGTTTTAAAACCTATAACGTGTATTTGTATATTTTGCGGCTGAGATATGTTATTTTTGCCAAACATGTTGCAGTTATAGGTGGAGAATTGGAAAAACTGGTAAAACTGCGTCAACTACACCAACAATTATAAAATTAGTTCAACTATAAAATCTAATACAACTATCGTTTAATAAAAATGTGTATGAGTTATCTGAAACACATTTAAAACGAGATGCACATAAAGTTGTACTAGTTTTTTTTTGTTATACTGGTTTCTACAAAGTTGTACTAGTTTTTTAGTTATACTGGTTTGCATAAAGTTGTACTAGTTTTTTAGTTATACTATTTTGTACAGAGTTGTACTTTGGCAGTAAAATCTGAAAATATTAGTTGTACCAACAAAAGAATATGATTACCTTAGTTGTACCACTTATTTATGTTTACATGTGTTTGCCCATATACAATGAAATCATGAGTATTGTTAAAATACTTGTTATTTATGTTTTGCAAAAAATATGTGGACAAACAAGTTAACAAACTTTAAAAGCATGAAGTAGATCAAACAAATTTATGTGATGGAGTTAGAAATCCAAAAAAAAAGAAAAACAAAACAACACAATACACAAAAAAACTATCTAGACACTTAATAATTAGACCATTTGATTGTTTTATTAATATGGAATACCAAAAAGAATATTTAAACTTCATAACCTGTATATTTGTACTAGTTATACAAGTATAACCTATTTTATTAAACTAGACATAGTTGTTTTAGTTACACCAATATAATCTATTGTAGTTTTACTAGTTGTACCAGTATGACAAAACAAAAACATGATTGTTATGTTATATAAACTTTACCAATTGTACATGTTTAACATCGAAGGATTGAACCAGACCTGACACGGGTTTGTCCATATCGTCGTAAGGAATGTGACGAGAGGTTGCGGAGGCAGAGACACGGTCTTCACCAGCAGAGCTGATCTGATTAGGGTTAATCTCCGGTTGGGAAAGGTGAGTAAACATCTAGAACTGCCAAAAAGAGAAGAACTTTCACATTGATTGAAGGATAGACAAAGTGGAGAAGCAAACCCTAACCCCAATTTCAAAAGCCAAAGAGAGGCGAAAAGTGCAATACAGAGACAGAGAAGGTTACCGGCACATGTTGGGGAGGGAGACTCAAAAAGGCTGAGATTTTGTCGGCTTAAGCAACATATCCGGAGAAGAGAGTAGAGAAGATCCTGATTGTGCCTTATATTAATAGTTTTGCCTTCGTCTCCTTTGATTTCTTCTCCATCTTCCTTCGATTTGAAAAGAGGGAGAGACAGAGGAAACCCTATTTTTTTTTTTGAGATTGATTCTCTCTCTCTCTCTCTCTCTCTCTCTCTCTCTCTCTCTCTCTCTCTCTCTCTCTCTCTCTCTCTCTCTCTCTCTCTCGTTTTCTTTATGCTATGAGTAATGGTTTCACCAAGGGATAGAAAAATAGTCTAATTTATTTTCTACGTATTGGCTCCAAACTGAATTTTCATTCCCTCTTAGTGAAAATATGGCTCCAAAACTCAAATTTTGTTTCCTTTTAGTGAAATTTTACAATAGCAATTATCTAATGCTATTGTATAATACGAAAGTTTTTTACTAATCTACGACAGCAGTTCAGTAAAACGTGCTATAACAATGTGCTATCAATGTGGACTTTTTTTGTAGTGATATAACACATAAATAAGTTCTACAACACATAAATAAGTTACACAACACATAAGCAAGTTCCACAACACATAAGTAAGACTCATTCATCATTTTTTTCATTACCACTTCCTTCGTTGTCACCTCTCTCATCCCCATTTTCTTCGCTGCCACTTCCATCACTACCACTGCCATCACTGCCACTGCTGTTACTGCTACTGCCATCACTGCCACTTTCTTTGTTTTCACCAATCAATGGTGGAAACTTCTTCTTTCTCTTCCTCCGATATTCTCCGGCAGACGGAAATCTAGTAACTTGCAGTCTTCTTTGTTTTTTTCTCCACATAGGAGGGAAGAAAACCTGAGGTTGGATTTCTTCAGGAATTTCAGAACTTTTCCATGTAGAATGAAGAGGCACTGGATATACTGTCATGTAATATGCTAAAGTCCACTGCTCCATACAGTAATACTTAGAACAATAATGTTCAGTCATTTCTCCACGCACCATGATGGCAACAAGTGCATGCACACAAGGATAGCGATCAATATCAAAGTTTCTACAATAGCATGTTTTGTTGCTCAAATCAACAAAAAACTCATGACCGTCCTTGCCAATCACATTGTAGTGACCTTCAAATGTATTTAGCTCGGTCACTTTGAGCTTTTTTGTCGTAGGATATATGTGATGCAATATCCCATGCACATGCGGGGCTAGTATCTGCCTCTCTGGTCCTCGTAAATATTTTAGATGGTATTTGTTAAACCATTATGTTATCTTTTCCACGATCACATCAAGCATTGGCAACAACGCATATTTCATTTGTTCCTTCAAAACACCATTGGTTGTGTCTATGTTGTATCTTTCTCCCGGAAATTTACATCTTGCCCATTTCGTCTCATGAACACTGTCATCTAAATACTCGGCCGCTTGAGGATACATGCTCCTGAAATCATTGTAGTATTTTATGAACTCCACCTCATAGTAAATACCAGCAATTTTTCTAAATTTTTTTGCAACTCCTTTCTTGTTAACATTGCTGCATGCTCTGCTGACATTATTAGACAAGTGATAATTGCAATATACATGGATCGTGAATGGGTATACCTCGTGTACTTTCTTAATGATGTATCGGTTTCAATCAATACAAAATACAAGCTGAGGATCATCTGGTATCAAAGTTTTTATTATAGTCAAAACTACTCACAACTTGCATTTTTCTCACCATTTACTACCGCAAAAGCAAGTGGATAATGATGATTATCTGAATCCTGCACAGTGGCAATGAGAAGTAGTCCTTTGTAGACACCCATCAGGTGAGTTCTATCAATTATTATCACTTGCCTCATCGCTTTGAACCCTCAGATGCAAGCTCCGAGCGCAAAAACCATATACTTAAACTGGTTCTTCTCATCCACTTATAATCGTGAAATGGTATCAGGATTTATCCTTTGTAACATGTACAAGTAAGATGACAGCCTAGCAAAACTCTCCTCCGGGTTACTACACAAATCAATCAAAGCTTTATTTTTTTCTCTCAAAGCCGTAGAATATGAAACCATAACACCCAGACTGTTCTTCACCAAATCTATGAGAGTCTTTGGATCATGAGTCTTTCATTTGCCGGGATAATCAGAGTGAACCACTGATGCAACCAAGCTTGGTGTGCCTCTTTTCTTCTTCTTCATGAAACTTTCATTTCCCCGAGAGCATGTATGCATCTTTCTATACGTTCTGATAGAATAAAAAGCAGAGTTCTTCAGCTTTGTAGCTCGTAAAAACCATATGTATCTAGCACCACGACATTTCAATATGTAAACCCGAGGATTCAACTTCTTTATTTCAAACTCAAAACAATTCAAATGCACACATTTGTCCACTAAATCCTTCACCTCTTCCCTAGTCGCAAATTCTTGATGCAAACTCATATTAATGCCATCATCCCACTATAATTTGACAACTGGAGATTCAACTGCTGTAACAGCTGGCAACTCCTCCCTATCATCCATTTCATCACCTTCTTCATTGATTTTCTCAGGCTCAAACTCATCCTCATGAATATGAGGAACAAATTCCAACTCCCCAACTCCAACCATGCCATCACTAGCTCTGGCATCACTCATATTTTCCTCATTCATAGAAAACATCTCGTTACTCTGATTTTCTGAGACAATTTTGGTAAGCTCCACATGCAAGGCACTACGTCGATTCTTCTTATCTACCATAATTAAACATCCTAAAATATCTTCATCATCCAAGATATAACAAAGATTCTTATTATTCAAGACTAGCGGAAAGTAACTCAGTTGAAGCTTGGTCGTAGCTACATCAATCTTCACTTTTTTGCATATTATATCAACCAAGTGAGAATAAGTAATCTTCTCATATCTTCTTTTCGTCACTAATGTAGAAATATGTCTGACTACACCATGTTGAAAATGTATCACCACAGACCCCTTACTTATCCATAGTTCCTGATAATGAGTAAAACAAAACAATACCAATTAGTAGTTATTCAAGTTATATGAGTTATACGGTTGCCAAAAGTATTGGTTATACTAATATTACCAGTTTGACTGGTTTACATATCACAATAGTTATAAGTTGTACTAGTGAGACCAGTTATACTACGTTCACTTTGCACATGACTACTACAAGTTATACGAGTTGTACCAATAGCACCTATTCAATGTTTTACACAGACTTGTACCAGATTTACTGCTGATTTGTTTTCTATAAAAATGTTAGTAATACTACATCAGTTGTACCAGTAAAACCGATTGTTTACAAATTTTGTGTTACTAGTTGTACCAGTTGTACCATAGACGAAAATGATTTTTTTCTACAATTTCATGTTTCATACTCTAACAAGATTATATCAAACCTTATAATCTGACTAGTACGATTAACATACATTTTATATGACTAAACCGAAACAAACAACAATAAAAACTAAAAGAGAGCCAAAAGAGAGATAAAGAGAGTTTACACTTACCAATAGATTTCAGAACCAAGGACGACACAAATGAGCTGTTTGGAGGTGTTCTAACCTGTAGAAAGACCCTAAGAAATAGAGGTAAAGGTTTGTGGATGAAGAGCTGAAGAAAATAGTTTTTATTTGGTGAAGTGAATGAATTTCTGCAGTAATGAGTATGGTTGGGGAAGGAATGAAGAAGAAGAAGAGTGTTTAATGTTTCTGTGGAACCCAAGCGAGAGAGAAGAAGTTGGAAGATAAAATTCAATAGCTAAGATTAAAACATACTAGTAAGATCCGACGGCTAAGAGGTAAGATTCATTAACTAATGACATTGTTGTAAATATTTCAATTTTAAAGATCGGACGACTCACATTAAAACATAAAGAATCCTGATCTAATGGTTGATATTGAGCTTTCATTAAAGATAAAATCATAATTTACACACATTTGTTCCATAATAGATTAGTTTTGGTGGTTGTACCTCTTTTGTATGTCCTTTGTCCCATAAGAGATTAATTAAGTCCATCCTTTCCACATATACGAGAAATCATGATGTTACAGATATGCGAAAGAGTCTTTGCACAGAATATGAGTTTTGTTAATGTAGTGAGGGCAGAGAAATAATAGCAGAAAGTAAAATACACAAGTTTATCTTTTCGAATTCACTAGAACAAGAAAGTCTCTTACACCAATCTTTTCTATTACAAGAATCCTTTAGGATTAGCCTCAATCCTAAGCTAAAACTCACCCTAGAGTCTAGACTTCTGTTTATCAGGATCCTCCAAACCCCGAGCTAAACTCCTCCTGAGTCTAGGCTTCAATCTTCCCACTTCACGGAAGTACTTCACCAACTACGTCAGCAACTAACGCAGACCAATGACACCAAATGCTTGATCACACAAGCACACACCAAACGATCTCTCAACACTTCTTTCTTTTAGCAGAGACACCTTTCTCCATGGAGGCACGTCCTCCTAATATAGATACCTAGAACTTGCTCCACAAGTTCTTTCCAAAACAACATAAGCAACTTTCCTTTTTCTCTTAAGGAATAACTCTCTTGCCTTTTCATCTTCAAGTAATATCATTTACACTTAATGTAAACTTCCCAATAAATATATTACCTCTTCTCCAAGCTTAGCAAGCCAAACGACATCACAAAACACGAACTCAACCCTAGCCCATCTTCATGACACACACATGTACTACCTCCTGTAGTACTTCACGAACTGACACATCATATACATCTTCAATCTCCCCCTTTTTGACTATGCATGTGAACTCATCACCACTAGACAGAAGGCCACGTCTTCAATCTCCCCCTATGAGTCACATCATGGTCAAAAACTATTATGAAGATCTATAGCCTCCAAAGTAAGGAGGAAATCCCATTCCATCATCTCCATAATGATCAAATCTCCTAGACCACGTATTCATTAGCCCAAATCCTCCATGATTAGCTCCTTGAACAGACTTGAAACAGTCACGTCGCATATGCCCTTGAACTCCATAAGAATAACATATTGGACCATGACACTTCATACCATAAGCACCATAAGCTTGCTTCATCTGATTCTTCTCCCTCAATAACTTGAAACATCTTGGCCTAATGTGTCCAACAATACCACAATGATGACAAACAGGCCGAAACTTTCGTTGAGATGCACTCTTCAATCCAGAACCTCTCTCTGGAGCAGTCGCCGTAGCAGTTGTCGTAGCAGTACGCGTAGCACTCGCATTCTTCACATCAGTTACTGCCTTCACTGCAGTCTTTCCCTTTGTTGCATTCCCAGCAGACACCTTAACCTCTGGCTTCATAGCAGAAGTAGCTAAAACCTCAGTTTCTCCTTCTGATACAAAAACTCCTTCAGCTTTAGAACATTCTCCTTGATATCCAAGGCCACATCGATCACTCTTTCCAATACTGAGCAGATGATCTAGCTGTTTCGTCCCACTATTCAGCATCTTCAAACCCTTCTGAGTTTCTGCAAGTTGAGCACCAGCCTGTCGTGCTTCTTCTTTTTTCTTTGAGGCATACTTAAGTGCTTCAGCAACTTGAGCTTCTAGCTTGACCTTCTCCTTAGCAAACTCTGAATTCGCCTCAACCTGCTTGAGCCAATTCTCATACAGCCTCTCATACTTCTCAGCAGATCAAAGTCTCCATCATCGTCATCACCTGCAGCATCTTCATCACTTCCACATGAACCTCCTGACACAGACGCTGTTGTAGATCCCGTAGCAGATCCGTCGCAGATTTTGTCTCAGACCTATAATCCAAAGTTGTGAATGCCACCATGTTCTTCACCTCCTTACCATCATCTGAATCAGTACCAGATTCATACTTGACGTCATCCTTCTTCTGTAGCTTCAGTAAATTCCCACAATCCTTGCGAACATGGCCAAATCCATTGCACTCATAGCATTGTACCTTAGATGATGATCTTCCTGAATAACTTCTCCTTGCATTCTTCATCCTCTCTTCTCTTCGCTTCAGATATCCAGCAAAGTGTTTTGACAGCATCACCATAGGATCTTCAGAAGATGAACTCTTCAAAGCAATTCCATGTGGATCTTCTTTGCTTTTCACCTTTCCTCCATGTAATCTACTCAGCTCAAAAGCTTGAAGAATCCCAACAAACTCATCAAAAGGCATCTCATCCAGATTGTGAGCTTCTTCTACAGCAGAGATCTTGACTCAAACTTGGATGGCAACGATCTCTTCAACTTCTTCACCAGCTTCTTGTCCTTGTATTGCTTTCCAAGTGCAAAACATTCATTGGAAATATCACACAACTTAGCACTAAACTGAGCCACGGTTTCCTCTTCATCCATCCTCAGATTCTCAAAGCTTGATGCTAACATATCCAGCTTGGTACGCTTGACACTTGTAGTACCTTCAAACATATTCTCCAAAGTCTTCCATGCCTTCTGAGCTGAAGCACATTGAGAAATCAACTTGAAGTAGCTTGCATCAATTGCATTGTAAATTGCAGTCTTCGCCTTAGAGTTGCAACTTGAGGTCTTCTTCTCTGCAACAGTCCACATATCTCTTGTCTTAAGAACTTCCACCTTCTCATCATTGAGCATCACCGGAGGACTCCAACCGGCTTCAATAGAACTCCAACAATCCTCATCAAGCCCACTGATAAAAGCTTGCATACGAACCTTCCAATACCCATAATTGGATGAATCAAGACGTGGGAGTTTTGTCATAGACGTTCCCTCTTGATATGACGCCATCAAAAACTCTGTTCTTCTTCCTGACGCAGTCTCTGTCACTCACCTTGATCTACTCAAAACTAAGTCGTTAACTCTATCGAGCCCCGCTCTGATACCACTTGTTAATGTAGTGAGGGCAGAGAAATAATAGCAGAAAGTAAAACACACAAGTTTATCTTTTCGAATTCACTAGAACAAGAAAGTCTCTTACACCAATCTTTTCTATTACAAGAATCCTTTAGGATTAGCCTCAATCCTAAGCTAAAACTCACCCTAGAGTCTAGACTTCTGTTTATCAAGATCCTCCAAACCACGAGCTAAACTCCCCCTGAGTCTAGGCTTCAATCTTCCCACTTAACGGAAGTACTTCACCAACTACGTCAGCAACTAGCGCAGACCAATGACACCAAAGGCTTGATCACACAAGCACACACCAAACGATCTCTCAACACTTCTTTCTTTTAGCAAAGACACATTTCTCCATGGAGGCACGTCCTCCTAATATAGATACCTAGAACTTGCTCCACAAGTTCTTTCCAAAACAACATAAGCAACTTTCCTTTTTTTCTTAAGGAATAACTCTCTTGCCTTTTTCTCTTCAAGTAATATCCTTTACACTTAATGTAAACTTCCCAATAAATATATTACCTCTTCTCCAAGCTTAGCAAGCCAAACGACATCACAAAACACGAACTCAACCCTAGCCCATCTTCATGACACACACATGTACTACCTCCTGTAGTACTTCACGAACTGACACATCATATACATCTTCATAATCAACATTGAAAAATATTGTGACATGGGAAGGTTGTGACTCGACAAAAATGATTATATCACCATTATGCAGAAGATATTCTTGGTAACAGAGACGTCTACAAATGAGTACGAGGATTTTTAGTCTTTAATGTGGAACATTCTCAAAGAAGTTTTGTGTAGCTGACAAAGACTGTGAAAAGGTATCTTGAAGGGTTGTATAATACCTAGAAGCTACTATCTTATGTGAATTTTGGCATTGGCATATTCGATCAATTCAAGGAAGGAAAATGTTTTCAATTTTGTGTACAATGCTCACACATATCGTTGTACGTTTTATCTGATTCTTCTTTCAAACTTTAAATTCTTCTCTTTGAATGAGAAGATAAGAATAAAGATTTAGCTCAATTTAATGATGAATGGAGCCTCTTTCTTGGACAGCAGCTTTGATGGTTTTTAAAGATTCCTCCCAATCGTCAAGTAGATGAGTATCGCTTATGATCGTAAGATCTGCGGTCTAAGAAACCGTCATCCTTTTCATGCAACTTTGGAAATGCATCATCTGCATTATATCATATTGATTTGATTGGTTAGAGTAATTACTAATTAGTAAAACGTAGCTGACATACGGCACGATGCTACTAATAAGTCGCTGACAACGGCACAAACTAATAAAGAACCATGATCATCTTTCCAGCAGATGATGTCTTGGTTAACATTTATTTAAGAAAAGACATTTATTTGAAATTGTAGACAGTTTGGATATTACTTTATTTATAGCAAAATAATTATCAATTAACATGGTAGCTTTCTAAGCATGGACGGACGTCACTGAAGCTTACTAGTGAATGATATTGTCGGAGTGAAAATAAATTTACAAACACAATTTGTAAAGGGAAAATGATTAATCAGTACTATATGATATCACGATTATACCTCGTCCTACGTTTTATCTTCTTTCATAAATGTAAGAAGATAAGAATAAAGATTTGGCTTAATCTACTCAAAAATGGAGGAGCCTCGTTCTTGGACAGCAGCTTTGATTTTTTTTAGAGATTCCTCCCAGTCGTCAAGTAGCCGATGAGTATCGCTTATGACCGTTGGATCTACGGTCAAAGAAATCGTCATCTTGTTCATGTAACTTTGGAAATGCATCGTCAAAGCCTAATCAAGTTAGACCATAAATTAGACCAGTGGAGATCGTCAATATCTTATTCACTAGTTCTAAAAACCAAAATGAAAAACTCATTACATAAAAAATAATGATCTACAATCTTACATGGGGATGGCCATAAACACTAGGGGCCATATAAGTGATAGGATGTCCAAAGAAGCTGATTTCTTCAATAGGACCAATCAAGTTTGAAAAGGACATCGTTGTGTTGGACAGTGCTCTATTTATTATGTTAGCTGTCACCTACATTCATAAGATTTAGATTAGCGACTAACTAACAAAAAATAAATGATGTGTTAGGTTTTGGTTTGATGATGATTACAGATGTCCTAATTATTATTCAAACTAACCTTAACGCCGAATGATTTAATCATGAATTTACCAACGATGAATGTAAGCGCAGCTTCCAGCGAGTTTTTCTTCCGGTCGATGATCCTTTTGGCACTTCGAAGATGTTCCAATGGATCTTTGCGTAAGCCGATAGAAAACGGAAAGACTATGTAGCCAATCCAATTTCCCCATCTACACTTTGATCCTTTAGCCATCATATCCGATAGATCCTGTTTTAACCCAAGAAATTAATTACAAAATAAGTATTATATGATCGTTATTAGAACACAACAAAAAAGAAATGAATCAAATGATAAGGTATATGAAATTGCCTGGATTCCAGTAGTGGGTCTAAGATTTACAAGTAAAGCTGATCTTAGCCTTACTCTTTTAGGCATATCATTTGAATTCCTTTGATCTTCTCCTAGTTTCTTCTTCTTCTCTCCTATTAGTTTATCATAAGATCATGACTCCTTAATAATGTATGATATTTTAACATGTACATGTCAAAGAGTATATAAATATATTTTCACCATATCTTCTCTCCAGATATTGCGAGAGACCAGCCTGAGTTACTCCAAGCACTACATCATTGACAGTCTAGAAAACCAAAAATTAAATTAATAACATGAAAACATTATTGTATCACTATAATAGATACAAAATTATTGTTAGGAATCACAGACCTAACATACTATATAAAGGAATCTTACCATCTTCATGTTATTCTTTATTAGCTTTATGTCGTCTAAGTTTACGGTACGATGAACCAAAGACATCCGTCTATGCTTACTTAGCCGGAAATCGCCTTTGATCGGTGTTTCAGTGTCCTTAAGGAACATCGCCGTAGCAATAAACTCCAACGCATCACAAAACGTATTCAAAACCAACTTGATCGCCGACCAGAGAGCAATAATTAACCATAATAACCGGAAATCACCTCTTGAACCGCCCTTTAACCGGGAAGATTTGGACGATGATCGGTTTTGGTTCGGTAGAGTCGGTAGCTCGTCGGGGTTCGATGTTTTACGCATGCAAGCGAGGACAAGAGCCATTAGAGACATACCATCTCCTAAAGAGTGATGAAACTTCAGAACCGCGACGTTTTCGGCATCAGAGGTTTTCAAATCGAGTAGGTGAAGCTCCCATAATGGCTTCGAGGTGTCTAGAGGGATCAACGTGAGGTCAGAGACGTAACTCTCAAGAAACTTATCTGCATTTGAGTTCTCTATGTTTTGCGTTTGGATGTCTGGTACGATGACGTGATCGCTGACGACCACGCTTGTCCGAACCCATATTTGAGTTTGACTATTCTTATTCCTTCTGCTCACCTTCAAGTAATTAATTATTTAAATAAATGTTAAAATTACGTTAAAATCTCAAAACTAATAAATGAGGTGAGGAGGAAAAATGGTCAATTAGTTCTAAAATGGTCAATATAAATAAATTTCCCTAAGGGTATGGGAAAAAATGAATTATATATATATATATATATATATATAAATAGTTACATGTAAGAAAAAAATGCAAAAAAAAAATGTCTAAGTAATAACGTTAGAATAAAATAACTATTTTTATAAACATCTAAGAACTACGTACATAATATTTAGAGAAACTAAACGTTAAACAGAATGTACATAGATAACAGATATTTATGTTTAAAGTATTTTATATATATATTAGTTTATTAATGAAATATTTTTATATTAGATAAATACAATATTGTTTTACTAACAACTTCAAATTACTAATAATGCTTTAACAGAAAAATAACTATATTAATTCATGAAAATAACTTTCGTGTATATATGGAGCAAAAGTATGTCAGTGGTTTTGCTCAACTAGTAGCAACTTTCAGAAATTATGAAAAATTTCTAGTTTGAGTGTTTTCTAGTGTGACATTATTGAGAAATAACCCAAAAAGACCAACCGCCCTACAAAAGATAATTGGTCAAAAAACAGTATCCCAACTCGACGGTCACGCAACACTAGGGGAAAAGTCAAATGAAAATAAACCGATCAAAATGTTGACAAAGTTTTTTTTTTTAACATTGGAAATGTTGAAAAAGTTTGTATCCATCAAAAATAATAGATTTCTTTTTTATTGGCTATATACAGCATGTATAAAATACGGGTTAAAACACACATATAAATATATAATACGCATATAGACAGACATTCTTGATTCTTGTTTGTTTTTCAGACTAGACCAACAAAAAAAATTTGTTTTTCAAATAGAACGAAGTTACAATTATTTACACGTATATGATTTATATGTATGTAAGAGTTAAAAAAGTGTGGGACTCACCATTTTACTTGAAAAACGAGGATGTCTGATCAAAGTTTGCTTTAATCCTTCGATAATAACATCTGGCTCGATCTTCTTCTTAACACCAATCACCGATATGACGTAACAATTAAACTCCGGAGCGTGGAACACGCGCGCCGCCGGGCTCAGGGGTTGCTCATCCTCTTCTCCGTCTTTCCTCACGGTTGTCTCTGGTATCTTTATCTCCATGGCTTGGTGTTCGATACTTTTTTTTCTCTCCTAATTTTAAAATATTCTCTCACTTAACAGCCTCCAATTGTGTGCGAGGCCATGTTTCTCTATATATAATGTTTTTGGACGGTTGGGTCCACAATTTTACATACCAAACTTTAATAATATTTGTGGGTCGTGGCGTTTATATAAAATGTTATTTTTTTCTCTATAGACTTCTAAAAATACATAGCATAACTGACTAATAAAGTACTAAATAAATTAACTGACACTAAGGTGAATATTAGATTAATTATTTTATCATTTACCCTCTTTTCATAAACTTCAATAGTGTGTGGTATTTTTTTTTTTGCTAAATGGTAAATATTATTAATGAAAATGAAAGTTTGGTAACAAAATTAAGTGTAACCACAATTTGCAATAGCTGATTTGATCCTAGTGACCATAAAAAAAATAAAAAACCACTAAGATACATAAGATTAATTCCAAACTTCAAACACATAACTTGAAATTAATAGATAAAAGATCAAGCATAACAACAATATAATCACCCTATTCAAAGCCTTCTTGCTGAATCGAGGCTAACCAGATAAAAAAAGAGAATGGCCAGAGAAAGTTCGGTTGAGAACTCATCGAAGTGTGGTATCTTCAATAGATAAAGTAATACTCCCTCTGTTTCATATTAAGTGTTGTTGTAGAGAATTTTTTTCGTTGCAAAATAAGTAGTATCTTTTTCGCATTTCAATGTAGAATTTATTATCTTTATTTTATATTTTATTTTTCTATTGGTTGAGATTTATAGGTAATAATGTTTTTATATAGGAAATATACAAAATTAAATGATTTCTTAATCCGTGTGCATGAGTTTAAAGTGACATTTATAATGAAAAAGAGGGAGTAAGTGTTGGGTTTGTCGTTTTGATTCTCGGGAATTGAAATGGAGCAATGAAAATACAATAATTTTGGAGATAATATAAGCTCCTAAATGAATGGTAAGAAATTAAATGGATGTTGATAAAAAAAAGGAATTAAATGGTAAGCTACATGCCCTGTTGCTTAGGTAATATGGGTCCCAAAACCCTCGTTCTTTCTGAGATTAGAAATACTCTCTTAGTTTTTTAAAAAAATAGATGTTTTAGAAAAATAAATTATTTCATAAAGATGTATTTTTTATGTTTCATATCCAAAAATTACAAATTTCAATAAAATTAATTGAATTTATTAAAAGACTATTGGTTAAAATGCTTTAGAATTTGATAATTTCTAAAAATAACGTATGATCAACATATTTTTTTAATATGTGTGAAAACACCATAACATATATCTTAAAAACGGAGGGAATACCATTTATAAGAAAAACATAGTGGTCTTGTTAGCTTTTTCTCTATCTCCGTTTTATCAGAAGATTAGTGTTGAACTAATTCTTAATGTTTGATTTTTTTTTCATCCGGCTTAGTGAGATTCTGGTTAATTATTGTTTTTAATTTTATTATGTTTAAGACTTTAGCTTTTAGTGTGTGGGTTTTGTCTCCGAAAAATTTAGAACATGACAACTTAGTTATATATTCCATTATTGTATTTCACTTCATGTATTATTTGTTTTCGGTCACTAATAATTTTTAATAAAAAAGAAAAATGGTAAACTATTATCCGGAGAGAGAATATGAAAGACTCGGTGACCACACGCTGTGATAATCTAAGTGTAGGTGAATTCGAATTCAGATTTTTTAGAATCCATGGAACGCCATGTTACTATCCGACCACAGACACGTGGTTAATAATTTTTAATGAATGAAACATAGTGAGCTTATGAATAAAACAATTTATGTGGCTTGGCTATACAAATTCATTTTCTTTGCCTCGCAAATTTGTTTAAAATCTGATTATGTTCTTTGTGAGGGAACATAACAAAAGAAACATTTCTAACAAGCTTTAGAAGTCTTTTTTAAAACAAAATAGAACATCAAACTGAAGTTTATTCCTAGAATTAAAAAGTGCCATAAAAATGAAGTGAAAAGTACTAAAAGGAAATTCGGAATAAGCAAAATTTTGTCGAAAATGTTTAGAAAATATTAAAACTGACTACTTTGAAGGAGGTTGATGCCATATTATTGTTATAGACAATATGTTTCGAAGCAGGGGCGGAGGTAGAGAGGCAACTATGGGGTCAGGTGACCCCACTAAAATTGAGGAAAAATAATTTTTGGTGTATTTTTGGAAAATTATTATAATATTTAATTAAAATTTAGCATTTGATCCAATTAATTTATGTATAAATTTTCATATACTTCTATTGATTTTGTAAAAAAAAATATTAATGTAATAATGATATATATATATATATATATTAGATTTAAATAATAAATTTATATACTATGACCCCAGTCAAAAATATTTTTGGCTCTGCCACTGTTTCGAAGTCTCGGCATGGAATCTCATTTGTAGGCTCATTTGAAAGCATGTTCTTTAAAGGCTTTCTTGTAGACACGTTCATTCAAATATATAATAATGTTATAGTGGGAGATTTGTGGTTCTGGTCTGGTGACTAAACTATGAGTTACTAACTTACTACTAATTTTAAAATTCTAAAATGTATTACAACTTTTTGTTCAAAAAAAAAGTATTACAACTTGTTCTAGCTTCTTCTCCGCATAATTAGACAGACTATTCTTTTTATATTAAAACGACTTATCTTTTTGTTTGACAGCTACTGTACGACTTTAATTCATTAATCAATCAAGAAGATTACTATAACAAGATGACCGTTACATAGAAAACACACAAAATTCACAACGTCGTCTTCAATAATATACTCCTAGATAACACGAATTCATTGGAGTGGCCAAAATATCCACACGCATAAGCATGTGGACAAAAAAAAGCATGTGGACAAGTGTAGGCACATATAAATAAATGAACGATAATGTCATTCATGGTCTAACAGAAAAAAAAAGGTCTAACACGGCACGACGCTAGTGACGACGACATAGACAATTGAAACAAATGTCATACAACCGCGTTCATGGTCTACCCACCATATACCGCCTTTATCTTTCACAACCATATCACTCAATTAGTTTACATATTTTTATCTACAATATATATAGAAATGTAGTCAACACTAACTAATTTTTTTAACTAATCTTTGGACGATCCACTGAAAATTGACTTGGGTCCAAATACATGGTACAATATGATCAAATTCATTGAATGAGGATATTATCAAGGTTAAGATTACTGAAGAGGTTTCTGCATAGTCCTTTCGGTGAGGTTTTTCTCTATCCAGGCGGTGCAGTTTTCGGCGGTGGTCTATTTCTGGTCTTGGCGTCAGCGGTATCCTGCTCTCCGGCGTGGCGGCTTCATCGTGAGAGGAAGAGGAGCTAGACTTTTCGCAAGCATGTAGGCCTTTTGGGCTTTTTCCTTCTAGGTTTTGTCAAATTGGATCCTTTTAGGTTGTTGTTGGACTTTTCTATTTTCTATTGTAAACAAATCATTAATTAAAGTCTTTTGTAAACATAAAAGATTACTGAAGATATATCATTTTAATAAAATAAAACGGAATTAGGTGGTTGCCCGCAAATTTGCGGTTACAAAAAAATTTAAAATATTAATATATTTTAATATTTTCAAACTGAATGTGACTTTTTGATAAATACTTTTTAATTGTTTTTTCTATTTATTAATACTTTTTAAATATTAATATATTTTAATAAAAAAATAGTATTTAGTTAGATTTTTTACATCTTTTACAAAATAAATATTTTATTAATTTTTTTGTGACATTATCGTTAGAACATGTATACAAAGTTTAATTGGTTTGTATATCAAATTTTCCGTCCATAAAAATTATTAAATTCAAAAATGTGAACTCAAATAGACTCAGACTTTCAACTAAAGTATAAAAACCAAAAGTTATTAAGAAGAAACATATTATAAATATATGAATTATATTAATTTTTATAAAAAGGTAAGAAATATAAAAGATCATAAATTTAAGAATATACTTTTATTCATAATATTCTTTGGATTATTTTATGACTGGTGTAATTTTTGTAGTTATTTTGCCTCAGAAAGGTTTTGAAAATGATGAACTTATAAAGAAAATATTTTTTTTTGCGATTGATTCTGATTTGGTAACATATTTATAACGTCTTAGAAAGGAAGCTATACAATTATAAATAACTAATAAAATATTTACAATTTAATATTTTATGAATTATTTCTCAGAAATTCAAAAGTCCTTATATATAGTTTCATAAATTATAATAAGTTGTTTTGTAACTCAATAAAATAATTTCTTGTCTATGAAGAATAATTTATAAACTTAAAAATGTTTTAACGATCTTATAAAGTATTCCTATATATTAATTTAAAACTAAAAGCCATCGATAAATATTTAAAAAAATAATTTATAAAATTATTAAATCATTTAATAATGTTAAATAATTTACAAACCGATTAACCTTCATAAACATTTTCTAAACTCCTTTAAATTATGATAAATTTTTCCTTGCAAATGGTTTTATAAATCTTTATAACAATTTTTATAGATATTTAAATATTGATGTGTAAACTCTTATTAGTGATATAATAATTATTATTGACGATTTGACACATTAAAAATGATTATCAAATATGTATACAATTATAAACTATTATATATCTTCTATAAACCATTAGAAATGCATCAATATGAATGACTTTAAATTTTTTTACAAAATATATATTAATCATCACAGTGATTTTAAACTAATTTAATTAATTTATAAACTTGCTATATAACGCATTAATAGTTATTATAATATTTTTATTAGAATTATATGTTTTATATATGTATATTTTGACTTATATAGAAAAATAAAGTTTTTTTACAACTGTTAATAAAAGAAAATAAAGCTAGTATATTATTTTTACTAACAACTTTATAACAACATATTTCGTATAATTTATAAATAGACTATTAGTGGAAAAAAATAATGAAATAGTATATAGAATTTCCATAATTTTTACAATTAAATACTATAAATGATTATGCTGAAAAATATATAAATAGTTTTGGCAACTAACATTAACTAGTTCTTTTTTATAACATTGATTTATTAAGGTGTTACATATAAGAAAGTTTACATAGACGATTCGACAACCGATAATACTATATGCCTTATGAAGATCGTCTAACTGCATCATTCGAACCGTCATATGAAGATCTTCTGGCTAGATTTACTTGCACCATGCTGAAGATTGTTTTTTTTTTGTAGTCTGCATAAATAAATCGTTTTTTCCGGAACTTTAAATTTGGATTTTCTGTAATCTGCAAGAAATTGCATAGTTTGGGATTCGAACCCAGACCTAGATATATAAGCTTTTAAACCTTAAACAGTAGGTTACGGTGCTTTCACAACATTAATTATTGTTAGAATTATTGACCAATGAAATTATAAGAAAAAAATTCAAATTGCATGTACACGTAAGCAGAAGTCAATAAAGTAACTTTTCAATTAATATATACAATTAATATATACAACGATGAACATTATTAATCATTTTCAATCTTATATAATAATCATTATTGGCTATTAATGTTTATATTTTTAAGCAAGATAACTTGTCGAACAAAAACTTCAAGATGGATAATCTATTGTAGATAAAAAAAAATAGAAAAAAATCACTCAAACAAACATAATCTACCTACAAATTACAACAAGTGCATTTTCTTATCATCTTTTTTCATTAAATCCCAAAAGAGCAAATTGCAAATACATCAAAGGCCCGATTGCAACATTATAGTCACATCTAATTTATTTATGTGATAATTAATACATGACGATGTAATAGGACACATCATCAGATCGGCTTTTCTTGCACCACCGGATATATCCACCCTCGCTTGATATTACCAGTAATGTCCAAATTAATTAAATGTAACTACTGACTGAACAATATAAAATCACTTATCAACAAATTTATTTGCCATCTTCCTAGAAAATTTATCAACTTCAATAATTATGGATTCGATTTCAGTTAGGTTTTTCACTTCTTCTTATTTTCGTGTTATAATAAACTAGCATAGTTATTTATTAGGTGTTTATCGAAATATATATATAAGAAGTAATATTTATCGGCATCGAAAATCAATTTGGAAGGTCTGCTTTCAGATCATGTAGTATCGATATCAGATCATGTAAATTAAGTTATAATAAAATTTAATAGTTTTCAGTATAGTTAAATGAAAGTAGTTAATAACGATATTCTTTGGTTTTAGCGTTTGACAATATATGTTATAGTATTATATATATTTTTAGATTAGATTTTTGGAAAGCTTAATATTTTTCTTGAAAAAATAAAATTTTACTTATATATGTTTATTTTTGTGTACGGTAAACGTTTTTTTAGTTTAGTTTGATTTTATAAAATGTTTAGTTCGTTAATTAGGTTTAAGGGTTATGTTTAAGGTCTAGACGACTAACTTATAAATCATCTGGTAAATAATTTAAACCAGGCGATTTACAACCAAATATTATCGTCTATTTTTTTAAAAAAATATATATTCCCGCTTAAATATTAATTTATTCAGAAAAAAAAGAAAAATAAAATTTTACATAATAATAATTATTTACTAAACTAAAACTGAAAATCTAATTTTTTTTTAAAAAATAAATTTTAATTAATTTGATTTTATTAAGTGTTTAGTTAGTTAATTTCGTTTATAAGTTATGTTTAGGGTCTAGACGATGTACAAGTAAGTCATCTGGTGAATAATTAAATCAGACGACTTACATGTAAGTCGTTCTAATATTCCTGTTTAAGATTTTCAGCTTAAATAATTTAAACTAGACGACTTACAAGTAAGTCGTCAAGTAAGACATCTGGTGAATAATTTAAACCAGAAGACTTACTTGTAAGTCGTCTATGAAGTCTTATATTTTAGTATTCTGTTAAATATATTTTAGTTTCCTGCTAAAAATATTAAAGTCTTCTGCCGACTTACTTAATTCGTCTAAATCGAAAATATTTAAATTAATTAATTTTTTTGTCTCCATATATAAAAAAAATTACACATTCCCTCTCATCCACTCAAATAGCTGCAACAAAAATGTAATGTTCTTCATTCTAAAACTCTCCAACCTCTCTCTAATCTCTTTGAACTTATAAACACCAAGCTTTATATCAATTTATTGTTTTTGTCGCATGTCTTTCTCACTGATTTATCGTGTTTTGTAGTTTTTTCATCACATGGTTCTCATCTTCCACTCATTTAAAGGTATATCTATTAATTTTAGATATGTATTTTTGTGTTTTCTATAAAAGTAAATTTATCTGATCTTTCACTCATTCTCTCTGTTTCTAAGCCATTTGAACGGTTTTGGATATGCAGATTTTTCATATTTGGATTTGGATATGCTGGTTTTTCAGATCTGGAAGACTTCAGACGATTTTACATGTTAGTCGTCTTGATTTCTTAGAAGTCATATGGATTTCCTGGAAGTCATCTGGAAGTTGTTTGACAGAGTCTTCTCCTATGTCTCTCCCTTTCATAATAGATCTGAGCTTTTGGGTAAGTTTTTATGTCTGATTTTTATTCATTTGGTAACTTCCTGTTGTATAAAATTCTTACTTTTTTCTCAAACTAACACTCTCCAAAACCATTCTAATCTATTTGACTTGAAAAAACCAAAGTTTATATGAATTTTTCAGTTTTGTCTTATGTCTTTCTCAGTAATCTATTTTTTCATGTTTTTAATCAGATGGTTCTCATTTTCTACTTGTATATGTACGTTGTGTGTGCTATAAAAGTATATCTATCTAATCTTCCACTCATTTTTTTCTGTTTTTAAGCCATTTGAATGTTTTTGGATGTGCATGTATTTCAGTTCTAGAGTTCGATACTTGGTTTAAAAAAGCGCTCGCTTAGAGCGCCATGGCGCTAGGCGAGGTGTGGCGATGTCCTCATCGACTCAACACCTCAAGGCATGGCGACATACACAAAGCGAGTGCTTTCTACGCTTTCTTTCTAAATGGCAAGATGCATAAAGCGACGCCTCACTGATTTTGAGTCAAACCGAATTGGTTTGTCAAAATTAAACTACTAAACCGAATAACAAACCCTAAGAACACATACCCTAAGTTTAAAGTTACAGTTTGTAGCTATTGTTCTTTTTTCTATTAACGTGAATTCAAGGTTTTGATGCTTAGCATTCCTTCTCCTCTTTTCTGTCACTGGTGATTACTCAGTTTTGGTTTAACTTCTAGTCTATCTATGCCTATGTTTATGCACGGCTTTTGTTTGCTTTCATACACAAAGAGATCGCTTTTTGTCGCAATAGCGCAAGGCGAGAGGCGAGGCACTCGTTGCCTCACCTCACCATGCGCAATTTTAAACCAGGTTTGGATATGCAGGGTTTTCAGATTTAGAAGACTTCTGGGACGACTTACCTGTTAGTCGTCAAAAATATAATGCGCGAGATGATTTTCAGGAAGTCCAAACGACTTCCAGAAAGTAAGTCGTCTGGATTTCCTAGAAGCCGTCTGGACTTCGTGGAAGTCTTTTTCCATATCAAGTATATTCCAAGCTTGTTTTTGTAGATTATTGATCTATAATATTTTTATTTGTGGTAGGTTTTGTAATTTGCATGTGTACTCTTTTAGCTGTGATTTGTTTTGTAAAATCAGTAATAATGCTTCCCAAGATATAATATATATACTAACACTGTGTTTACACATTTACAAATCAATGAAATAATTGACTTCAATAGTTTTTTTTATCTTTGGATCTCTCATATGCAATAATAAACTCTAATTGCCTTCTTCTCATCTTAATGAACAAGAATGTTGGTAGCCTCACATTGATACAACATTTTAATAAGCATTTTAACCATTTTTTTCCAACTCATAACAATAATCATTATTGGTGTCTATAACAATAATACTTAAGAGAGAGAAACAAACAATATTAATTAGTCAATTCATATCACAAACAATAGTAACTAACTACTCAAAGCATAATAATAGTAACAATAGCCAGGCACAGTCTGCTATAGAAGCATTAAAAGCATCCGCGTAGGGGTCCACACCTTTTTCCATATTTTTCAGCTACAACTACTTATTGATTATTTTTACAAGTATTCACCCAGCTAAAAATTAGTTTTTGAGTGGAGCCTCCAAAAGAGGTGGACCATCGCTGGCTATAGCACACATAATTCTTCTCCAAACACCCAAAATCTCAAACAAAAGTGACCCACCAAGAATCATAAGCTTCAATGGCTCTATGAACCATACAAATTTTAGAATCAAAATATTGATATTTTTTGGATGAATATTGAGAGAAAATGAAAGAGATGTTGATTATAGGTGATAATAATTGAAAAAGAAGAAGTGTAAATCGATTTGAGGTCCATAAAGAACTTCAAATTGGGTTGTTCACGGTGGTTGATGTATTGATAGTAATGACAATCTTGTAAGTAAATGAAGATGATAAGGTTGACTGTGTAAAAATGTCATTAAAAATTAATGGCATTTTTATAAATAATGTGAACTTGTAGAGTTAATAGGGAGAAAAAAATACAAAAAAACATAGGTTAGTTTTGTGGTTGACTCTAGGGATGGGCGTTCGGGTATTCGTTCGGGTTTGGGTAGGGTATTTTGGATATTCAGGTGTGAGAACCAAAATTCGCACCATCAATTTCCGTTTAAATTTGAAAACTAGGAAAATCCTAATTTCTCAGAGGTCCTGAATTTCTGCGGAGCCAACGACAAATGACCAAATGACCAAATAGATGCAGAAAATATGAAAAGATAACAAAGCGAATTTAGTGAGAACAATATATCTTATTTCGAATCCGTGTAAGAGCGTTGCGAGCATTACAAGATTATAAGAGCTTTAGCCGCAAGTGCTGTCAGCGAGTTATCTAGTTCTAGTGACCTAAAACCTTAAACCTAGCTGAGTCGCAGCTCGATAACAAAATACGAAAAAAAGAGAAAGAAACAGTTTTTGATTGATTTTGGACTGAACCTTATTAAAGGCTGCCTACATACCCATTTCGAGGATTAAGCCGAACGTAGTTCAATTGATAGAGCTGGACAAGAGATCGAACTGCCTGGGCGAGTTCGTTTAGTAATTGAGTGCCAGTCATAGAAACCGAACTTGCAAGAATAAAGCCTAAAGTTTATAAGTGCATAGAATTATGAGTCTAAAAGAGTTCTTTATGCCTCTCGTTTTGAACTCTTTATATACTTTCTTCTTGGTCAGTTTGCGTCTTCCTCTTTTGCCCTTATGCCGTCATAGTCCAAAAAATAGAGATGTTCCATTTTTCTGATCTTCATGATTATCTGCAGAAACTTTCCATTTATCCGCAAAATTTAATGTTTATCTTCCAAACATAAACCATCGTAGGGCTTATGGGTTTAAGAAATCGTAAGCGGGCCTCGAATCAAGTTTAGGACTCTTTGGGTCGTCTTTTGATTCGAGACGTTCGTTACGGCTTCTTTGATAAAGTTAATTTTCCGCGGTTTTATCGTAAACCAGACTGATGATCCCATTTGTTCGAGAATCAGGAAATGGTTTAGCCATGGTTTGCGGAAGGTTGCAATGAGGATCCGCGGTTTACTTTGAATTGTTGTTTCAGAAGATTGCAGATGCTATGGAAAGACCATGTAGTACGCGTGTTTGATCGCTATAGCGACAAAGCTTTGTATGGAGCCCGGTTGCAATAGTGACCGAGCTCGTGCTTGGGCTCGGTCGCTATAACGACCAACTTTCGTATGGAGCCCAGTCGCTATAGCGACCGAGCTCGTGCTTGGGCTCGGTCACTATAACGACCGAGCCGGGCGTGTCTTTGGCTTCTTCGCGATGATCGAGTCAACCCTTTGCCGTTGTTGATCTCTCGTTGTTTCGAGCGATCAAGTTTTTAGCGAAGACATGATCTAGTCATAGAGTTCTTTGCGAGGATTCGATCTTTACGATTTCTCTTGTAAAGAAATCAAAGATGTATTTCTTTATCGAATGTTTTGATACTAACTTCGTCGTGACGATTTTCGACCCCAAAAATGGTCGTCGAGTAAACAAGTTACGATGTCCACTCGACCATCGTCGAGTGGATCGATGGTCGAACCATTGTAGCTTGTTTCGACGCTACAAACAAATATTTTCAATAATTTTATCGTAAAAATTAGTTTAAGTAATATTTACGAGAATTATCTTTTTCGAGAAATATTTTTGAACGTTAATTTCGTCGTGACCGTTTTTAACCCCAACATCATGTATTTCAGTATCTTATTATATAAAGCTTAGTTTTCAAAGTTACTAATTAACAAGATCGTGATACATGACAATTATATATTTAAGATTGTGACATGTGTTAAATAATATTTGTTATTAAATAGTTAATTAATAGTATTTTTCCTTTTTAAGTTTTAAACAAAATATTGTAAACAAAAAAAAATGCATACATTAATTATTTAATATTATTTTCCTTTTCTATATCCAGAAAAAAAAGAAATTTGTAAAAGTTATACGAAAATAATTTTCCTTTTAATAAAAAACATGAACAAATAGAATTATCATAGTTATTTAATAGTAATTTTCGTTGGTATGTTTTAAATAAAATATTGTTGACGAAAAAAATATACTAATAATTATTATAAAATTGTATAATCTATATGAAAATAATTTTCCTTTTTAAGAAATTCTAATTTTTCTTTTTTAAATATCATGAAAAAATAATTATGAAAAATAGCAGCATAAAAATCTGAGAATCCAAAAGATTATTTTATAATAAATCTAAATATTTTCCCTAATTAAAATTCTAAGCAAAATAGAGTTGTAAAAAATCATATTATAATCATAAAAATTAAAATCAGGAAAAAATAAATTATGAAAGAAAATAGTAGTTGAGATTTTTTTAATAGAGTACAAAAACCTTAGAATACAACTGATTATTTTATAATAAATCTAATAATATTTTTTCTTTATTAAATTCTAAGCAAAAGAGAGTTATAAAAAAATCTTTTTATTTTCCGATAATTAGCTAATATTCTGCTGAAGTCCCAATAATCTATGTTTGATTAATGAATAATGTTTTTACACTATGTGTTCTAGGTTTCGAGTTTCAAAGAAAGCAAATTATTAGTTTGGCAAAACAATTTATAAGATATGTCCAGCACTATGTAAAAAATATCGTCTGGTGTGGATTTTACGAAACAATTTATGATAATGTAGCCAGACGCACATCCTCATAAAACATGTAGAATTGTTAACTGTAGATACGTATATGTAATGTTTTTCATAATTTATGCAAACATGATTAATCAGCATTAAAGAAAAGAGTTTTTTTTTTATATTATTGATATATATTGATCACTAAAAATTAATAGTTACAAAAACATGGATTTGCTTAAATGTGTGATTATGCAATAAAATTCCTTTATTTTTAGAGGAAAATATCAAGATGTGATATTTTTGTTTATAAATAAAGAGATAAAAATATCATTCTATTTTTTTCCTTAAACTATAGAAATTCTATAGCAGAATCATACAATCAAGAGATTCAAATTTATAATATAATTATATTTTATGAGAAAAGATAGAGAAATATATAGAGCTGATAACTTGAGATATTTTAAAGATGAATAAACTCATACAAACCAAAATATATAAATGCTAACGAATGCACAAAAAAATTTCGAGATCCTACAATGACAACTCAAAACATTACTAAATTGTCTTGGAAGCATTAGAATATATTTGAACAAGAAAAATAACATAGAAAATGAATACAAACATGCATTAAATTAAGAGCTAAAAAAAATGTATGACGTTGTCTTCAACTTAATTGGTTTGATTAAACTTTTAAATTCTTTGTATTTTGCTTTCTTCATATTTCTTTACATTGAGATCGATTTGAATTTTTAAGAATAGCTATTTTCTCTAACTTTATATATAAAGTTGCTGATAATCCACTTCACTTATGCGCCATGATTGTTAAAATATAAGTACTAACCAAAACTTATGTGAGTAAAATAATTCTTATTCCTTGAATAATTTTCACATAATATATACAAAATCATACAATGAATTTAAAACATTAATCAAAACCCGTGCAACGCACGGATCCATATCTAGTAGGAATATAAAACCCGTTCAGGTATTTTTCCGATGTACCCGATATCCAAAGTTCAAACAAAATCGACAAACTCCTACGCATATTACAAAAAGAATCAAACTTCTAAACATCATACAAGCAAAAAAAAAATTGAAATAAAAAAGACAATGTATTTTGTTCGGTTTCTTGACGTGATCGAATAAGAAAAAGAAAAGAGGAGTATTTAAAGTTTCCAGTTTGTTAATGTACGATGTTAAATCTCAACCATTTATGAAGAATCAGGAAACAAAATTTCCGGGAACACTAAACGATTTATATGATGCTGTGTATATTGCCTGATACAGTTTTGGGAAAGGGAATAAATCATAAATGCTAAGGTTTTGGTTGAGTTAGGTTATGTTCGGATAGGTTCGGATATCGGATAATAACTGATCGGGTTCGGTTAACCATAAATGGATAGGATGAAAATCAATCGGGTATTTGACACTAACCGAACCACTTACTTCGGTTGAGTTCGGATTCGGATTCGGGTATCGGTTATTATGCCCACTTCTAATTAACTTCATGTTATGAGTCAATTTTGCAAAAAGCCATATATTTGATTCTATTATTTTGTAATTTATAAAATTGTTACTAAATAGATTAAGTTACTTTATATTTTATTACTTGGTGTAGTAGTTTAATTATGAATATAATTGATGTATATATAAAAATTATAGAAAATTTTATTTCTTTTTTTTCTGATTGAATATCAAATTTATTGATCAAAAGTAGAAATCCTTACAAACTATTTATGTACTGTTTGTTTTGAATGAAAAAAATAAGAATCTCTAGCTAGGATATACTTCAAATTAAGTTAATTAACCATCTCCTAAGCAGACCTTCAAGCTTGTGGTTTCTTTTGTATTTGAGTGATGAGATTCGGTTTTTAATGACTACCGATTGCCTTACTTGTTACTTCGACCGATGCATATGGTCCTCCATGCCGTCTAGATCAATTTCGCTCTTTCCAGAGGATGTAGTTAGAACTCTGGAATGCGAGCTTGAGGAGAATGTCATCAAGTCTGTTGCGACCATTGCTGAGTATGGAGGACACTGTGTCTTCCCAATCTGGTGTGATCCGTTGACCTAGTAGTCTCTCTGCAATGTTTATCCACACCGTAAATGTGTAAGGGCATGCAAAATAGAGGTGATTCCTGCTCTCGTCACGTTCACCACAAAAAACACATCTCTGCTCAATGCCCCATACCCTCATCCTCGTTCCTGTAGAGAGCCTGTCCCTTAACGCAAGCCACACCATGAATGCTTGTCTAGGTATAGCCTGCGGAAACCAAACAAGGCGATGCCACAGAACTATGGTCTGTTTCACTCGCAAATACTCCCACGTCTTTGCGGCAGAGAATGTTGGTTTAAACTCGTTCTGATCATGCCTCCATAGGACTATATCAGGCCCTGTGCTAGCATCAGGTACTGGTACTGCAGCAATTTGTTCGCATAAAAGTGGTTAGCGACGGCTACCGCAGCGTCTGATGTTCCAGCCGGTACTACTGGTTGCTTCAGCCAGAGAAGCTGTCCTGCATACCCTCAGATAACTACATCCCGAATCGCCTGTTACATCCAATAGCTTACCCAATCCAAACCAGTTGGCAAACCAAAACGATACAGATTTGCCATCTCTTACATCAAAACGTAAGCACTCGTAAAAAATGGGTCTCAGTTTTATTTCTTATTATCCAAATGAAAAATGAATTAATATTCGTTTCTAGTTATAGTTAATATTAATTATGAATTTTATTAGTTATAGTTAATATTTGACTCAATAAGTTGAAATATGTTGTAAAATTCATGATATATTTTATTCTGTAATTTATAATTTAAAAAAACAGTTAATAAATAGATTACGTTACTTTATATTTATTATTTGTGTATTAATTTAATTATGAATATAACTAATGTATATATATATAAATTATAGAACTTTTTATTTCTTATTATCCAAATAAAAGATGAATTACTATTCGTTATTAGTTATAGTTAATATTAATTGTTAATTTTTTTATTTATAAGTAAAGAAATATATATTTACATTTTCAATAAAAAATATTAAAATATATTATTAAAATGTAATTCTGTAAAAGGATATTTAAAAATATATATTTAGATATCTTATTTTGAAAATATTTAAATAATTGGTTAGGTAGAGTATATAATATAATAATTAAGATAGTAGTCGGAGAATAAAGAAATTAAATAAATGTAATGGTATAATATAGAATAATTTCATGTAGATAAATATATTTTATTTTATTTTAATAGTATTGATTTAAACTGCTGAGTTTAAATTTGACACAATTTGAAAACAGAGAAAAAAGAATAACGTGAGATGTCTATGTAATCAGAAACAATGGGGGTCTTCTCTAGTCGCATTCTGTGACTTTTGTGATTAGCTGAGTCATGTTCTTTTTTTATAGGTCAATTTTGAAACGATATATATATACTTAATTAATTGCATGTCAGCTGTTTAAGTGTTTATAGCTGTTTTGAAATAGTCTTAAACTTTTACAGTATTACGCTATTACCCCAAAAAATCGTGATCGAACTTGTTTTCAATCACACTACAAGAAAACACAACTATAGCGGCGAATATAAAACGAGGAAAATTAATCTTTGTAAATATACATCGACTTTACGAAAAATTACAAGGAAAAAAAATGTTATTTCCTCGTAAAATAACGAGGGAAATTTTTTCGTCGTAAATTCGATGCAATATCACGTCACTTTTACGAGGAAAATTTCTTTCTTCCTAATGTCAACGTAAATATAGCATGTTTTTTATGAAGAAATATTTTATGTGAAATTAGCGAGAAAATTTTGAATCCACCAACTTTGTAGTTGTAACACGTTTTTTTCTCTCAAAAACCTAACTAAATTTCGTCGTAAATTTCTAGCAAAATTCAACTACTAGATTCGAAAATTTCCTATATATATGGACGTTAGAACATCATTTTAAACACACCAACAAGAAAAGAAAAAACGAGAAAGAAAAATTAATGTTTGGTTCCTGGAATATTTTTGAGTTGCGGAGGTGGATGTATATACATAGAGATTGTAATGGGAGAGTGAAAAAAAAAAATACCTTGCGGGGCTGGAGACATTTATGCATCAAACATATTTTTTACTGCTCGCCCAAGAAATCGGTAAGATGTTTTGTCCTTGTCGGAAATGCAACAATTCGAAATTGGTAAATCGTGAAAATATTTGGAAGCATTTAATAAACAGATGTTTCATGCCAAATTAATATATCTGGTTTCAACATGTAAAAGGTTATAATTATGATCAGAATGAAACTAGTAGTAGTAATAGCAATTTCCAGGAAGGACCGGTTGATCATCATTTGCATAATGATCATAGTTACCATCAGGAGGAGCAGATGGTAGATTATGATAGGATTCATGAAATGGTAACTGATGCATTTGTAATTCATAATGAAGATGAAGAACCTAACATAGATGTAAAAAATATTTATGAAATATTTAATGCGGCGAATCAGCCACTTTACAGTGGTTTTAGAGAAGGTCTCTCAAAATTGTCATTGGCTGCTAACATGATGAATATTAAAACTGATCACAGTATATCTGAAAGTTGCATGAATGAATGGGCAGACTTGTTTAAAGAGTATTTGCCGGAAGACAATGTGTCTGCTAATTTTTACTATGAGATTCAAAAACTGGTTTATAGTCTTGGGTTGTCTTCAAAGATGATAAATGTTTGCATTGACAACTACATGATCTATTGGGGAGATGATGAAAAGTTAGAAGAATATCGATTATGCAAGAAGCCACAATTCAAGCCGCAAGTACGGGGACGTAATAGGGTATCGTACCAAAGGATGTGGTATTTACAAATTACAAACATATTGAAAAGATTGTACCAATCAGAGCATATTGCTAAAAAGATGAGATGGCATGCCGAGCATACTCAGACAGATGGTGAGATGACTCATCGATCAGATGCAAGAGCCTGGAAACATTTTAACAAATTACATCTGGAATTCGCTAGCAATAGTCGGAATTTGTATATTGGATTATGCACATATGGATTTAGTCCATTCAGAATGTCAGGGAGACAATATTCATTTTGGTCATTCTTTCTTACGCCATACAACCTGCCACCGGAGATGTGCATGCAATGGGAGTTGCTATTCTTGACCATATTAATACCTGGTCTGAACCATCCAAAAAGATCTTTGGATGTTTTCATGCAGCCACTGATAAAAGAGTTGAAAGATTTTTGGTCAACATGGAAGAGGATGTATGACTGATCAACAAAAACGAATTTTGCGAAGCGAGCGATGCTTTTGTGGACCATAAGTGACTTTCCTACCTATGGGATGTTGTCTGGATGGATTACACATGGAGCTTAGCTTGTTCATATTGTAATGGAACGACATATGCACTTCAACTAAAAAATGGTAGGAAGAAAAGTTGGTTCGATTGTCACCATCGATTTCTTTCCATTGGCCATCCATACCAAAGAAACAAGAAATTGTTAGGCACAAGAGGGTTGTGAGGGACACTCCTCCTCCATATCTAACTGGACAACAAACTGAAGCGCAACTCGATTACTATGGAGCTTTGGAAACAGCTCCTCGTGGTTGTAATTGGCATGTCCCCAATAATATGCTAGATTTTTACGGTGTTCATCACAACTGGCACAAGAAGAGTATATTTTAGGAGTTGTCGTACTGGAATGATCTTCTTCTGCACCACATCCTCGATGTGATACATATAGAGAAGAATTTCTTTGAGAACATGATGAATACAATATTGAATATCCCATGGAAGATAAAAGACAACATAAAATCGAGGTTGGACTTGCCAGACATTTGCTCAAGAAGTGAATTACATATAAAAAGTAATGGACAAGTTCCCGTTCTGATATTCAGATTGGCTTCAAAAAAAAAGTCGGTGTTGTTCAACTGTGTGGCATCAGAAGTGAAGTTCCCTGATGGTATGTTTCAAATCTCTTTAGATGTGTTGAAAAAGGTCAAAAGTTCTTCGGGATGAAGAGTCATGATTGTCATGTCTTTATGCAACGACTACTTCCATTTGCATTTGCGGAGCTACTTCCAACAAACGTACATGAAGCACTTGCAGGTATATGTCATAACTCAGTAATTTTTTAATCGTTTTGTTTGCTATTATATATGACTAATAATGTGTTTAACTGTTTTTGGAATATACAAGGCATTGGAGCATTTTTCAGGGATCTGAGCACACACACTCTTAAAGAAGAAGCCGTGGAACAGCTGCATGAGAACATTCCCATCTTATAGTGCAACTTGGAGAAGATATTTTCTCTTGGATTTTTTGACATCATGGAGCATCTAGCTGTCCACCTCCCATATGAGGCATTGCTTCATGGACCTGTACATTACGGATGGATGTATCATTATGAACGAGAAATAAAATATTTGAAGGGAAAAGCAAAAAATCTCGCGAAAGTTGGAGGTTCCATAATTGCTGGAAGTTTGACGGAAGAAACTTCTCACTTCACATCGTATTACTTTACGTCAAAAGTACGTACCCAAAAAGAACTCCAAGAAGATATGATGATGGTGGTGAAGCACCAACATTTGCAGTTTCTGGTGTTCTAGACATCCTTAGCCAGATTGACTCGGTGGGAAATCGAAAGAATTTTTGGTGGTCGAGTGAAGAAGACACTCATTGTGTACACACCTATATTCTACAAGATTGCGAGCAACCATTGATGCATGATTTTGAAAGGTAACCTATATAGACACTTCTAAACACATATAAGTATAACTTTTATAATTTCCTAATATTAATTAATATAAAATGTGATTTTACAGCCTATTTGTTTCTCAAGTTGAAGAAACATTCTCAAGCATATCTACAAGTTATGTAGACAAAAGGAAAGATCAACACTTTATTAAGTGGTTGAAGCCTTAGGTATTAACTCAAACTCTTAAATTTGCAGGTTGATCGATTAAACTTTCTTTTCATGTATTTCAACATCTTTATTTTTGCAGGTTGATTATAACGACGATGCATATTATTCTAAGTGATTGCACAAAGTAATTCAAGATCCACGAGGCTATACTTTTCACACATATGAGTATGGTAGACAGCGGACGACCAGTAACTATGAAATATGTGTGAAAGGCGAAACATATTTCTACGGGATCTTAACGGAGATTATTGTAATGGAACTCCTAGGGATAATGAAGCTGAAATATGTCCTCTTCAATTGTGGATGGTTCGACCTGTCTTCGATAGAGGTTTCCGGTCTAACAAATTCGGTATAGTTGATGTTAATGGTAGACGAATCTACAAAAAAATATTTTTTGTTGCCTTACATGATATTGCCATACATGATATGTATGATTAGTTTCAAATTTTTTTTAAAAAATTTTGCAGGTACAGCGAATTTGAGCCTTTCATCTTACCTTCACAAGCAGACCAAGTTATTTTCTTTCATACCCCTTGATGAGAGAATCGGGAAAAAATTTGTTAGACGTGATCAAAATTACACCTTGAGGATGAATCATCATTGGAGAAGAACCACCATTGCAAGAATAACATATAAATGAAGTCGAGAAACATGAAGAACAAGTTGATGACATTCTTCTCATTGATATGCATATTCATGAGTACGAAGATCTTACCGATGATGCCACAGATGAAGCTGTTGAAGACGAGTTTAATAAAAATGATTATGTTTCTAGTAATGACGAGAATGATGATGTATCCGATTGATGTATTTGTTTTTGTTGGATTTAATCATGAAATATATATATATATATAATTTGTAAGGTATTGAGAGTTTGTTTAAGAAATAAGAGATTGATATTATAAGTTAAGGAATTGTGATTTTAGAATTAGAGGTTTGGAATGAAAAGAAGAGATTGAGGTTAAACGGAAGATTGGTTGAGAATATATGAAGTAGAAGATAAGAAAGATGGGGTTTGGGGTTTCGGATTTTTGGGATTTAGACATAATCTTCGTTAAATCCACGTAATGTAACGAAGAAATTAAAAATAAAGAATGCGAGACTCGTTAATTCCACGTAAACAAAAATTGTCGTAAAGACCTCATAAGCTTACATGGAATTAACGAGTCCCGCGTTCGTTATTTTTTAATTTCCTCATTATTTCCTCGTTATATTACGTTGAAATACCGAGGATTATATCTAAATCCCTAAAATCTGAAACCCCAGATCTCAAACCCTATCTTCCTTATCTTCTACTTCATATATTCCAAACCTATCTTCCCGTTAACCTTAGTCTCTTCTTTCCATTCCAAATCCCAAATTCTAAAACCACAATTCCTTAACTTGTAATATCAATCTCTTCTTTCTTAAACAAATTTAAACATTTTTTTTTGTTATTTTAGATCATCTTCAAAAAGAAGAGATTGTAATCTTTTTTTCCATTTTTCTTAATATGTATAA
Organism: Hirschfeldia incana; assembly: GCA_026261945.1. Taxonomy (NCBI): domain Eukaryota; kingdom Viridiplantae; phylum Streptophyta; class Magnoliopsida; order Brassicales; family Brassicaceae; genus Hirschfeldia; species Hirschfeldia incana. The sequence continues at coordinate 70,415 of JABCMI010000104.1, forward strand.
ATAGTTTAGTGTTCAGAGTTAAGTGGTTGAGATTTGAGATTAAAGTTTTAAATTTTATAAAATAATTAATAAATATTAAAAATATTAAAATTAGTTTCAAAATTATATTCAATTTAGAAATAGAAAATTTGGAAAAAAATCGAATTTGAAAAATGGGGTTTGAGGTTAAAGGGAGGATGGGTTTGGAATAAACAAATTAAAAGATAAGAAAGATCCGGTGTGAGGTTTGGGGTTTCAGATTTTAGCGGCTAAGACATATTCCTCGTTATTTCTACGTAATATAATGAGGAACCTACAAGGAAACTAGAAAAAAAATATAACTCGTTAATTCCACATAAGAAGAAATCGTCGTAAATTCCTCATAGGCAAAAAACACGGACCTCTGTATTTCCTCGTAAAAAAACACAGCTATATGTATTTCCTCGTAATTTTATGTGGGCTTTACGAAAAAATAAAATACAGGCCTCTGAAATTCCTCGTAATATTACGAAGATACCCAATTTTATATATACGCGCAACCGCGCACAGTTTCATTTCGTCTCAACTTCCTCTCCACTACCTAGAAATGGTAAGTCTCCCTAATTCTTCTCTAGTTTGTTTAGTTTAAGATAGATTAGGTGGTCAGTTTAGGGAAATTAGATCGGTTTACGGATTTTGTGTTGATTAGGTGCTTAATTTAAATAATTTAGCTATATTTATAGAATTTGCTAATTACTATAGGGAATTAAGCTACATTTATAAAATTTGTTAATTATTGATTTTTTAAATTATTGTTGATTTTAATTTTGAAATTAAATTTTGTTCAGAGCCTTCGCAAGAACATGCTTACTCCTCATCATGCACAGATATTCGGTCCGCCTGGTAGTCGGTTAGACCCGCCCTCTTCTTCAGCTCCCGGTTCTTCGGGTCCTGAGACTTTTCCTGAGACTCAGTCTTCTTAGATAGTCTCGTCTTCTTCTACAGCACCGCTATGGGTTCCTCACGCGCCTCCTATGATGGCTCCTCCGACGATGCCTCCTCTTGTGCCTCCTCTGATGCCCGCCTATCAGGTTCATTCTGATTTGATAGTGCCGCCGAGTGTTCCTTACTCGCAGTACACTGTTGATCATAGACCTCGACCGACCGAACTAAACTTTGTGGTATGTTACAATATAATTTTAAAAAATATTTAATGACTTTAATAAATAATTTAAACTTTAAATTTGTTTTTTTCAGGTTTGAGATTGATAATTGCCTTGTAACGGACGTAGCTGAGACGATGAAATGTTACTTCTCCATGCCACTTCCCAACTGGAAAAAGATGCCGATATACGTCAGAAAGACGTGGCTCAAGATTTACGCTGTAAGTTATAACTATTTTTTCTTGATTTATATTTTTAAAAAATTTGAAAATTAATTATTAATTTAATTTTTTTTTGCGGCAAAAATATCATTCGTCTCTGGGGGTCACTGAGAAGGTGAGGAAAGAGTTTTAGGTGAAGGCAACAGTTTGCTTGTTGGACACGGTCTCCAACTGGAAGAATGACTGGATCATGAAGGAGTATGAGCGTGGCAAACCCGCTGAGCTCACCGCGGTTGTGTGGGATGGTCTCAGCCGTTATTAAGAAATTAGACTAATCATTTGTAATACGAAAAATTAATCTTTTATATGTAAAAAAATAAGATAGTCTTCTTCTGTTTAGGACAACACATTTCAGATCGACTAATCTAATATATATATTTATACTATTAAAGCACAATCTTGTTGTTTTATTTACGTAAAACATACTCTTTTTTACTAACATTGCATGTTTCAATAAGGGCGATCAAGTAAAATTAATAACACATCTATATTGTTCCATTTTTTTCGGATCCAGCCCACTGCTCACATCAGATTTCTTTTTAGTCATTTGAACCGATTAAAAAATCAGATCCAATTCTCACATTTTTTTCCTTTGGGCCATTGAGTCCAAATTCAAATAACTTTTTTCAACCATTCTTAATAATTTTTTCAACCATTCTTAATAACTTTTTTCAACCATTCTTAATAATTCAAATAACTATTTTCAACCATTCAACCAAATTCAAATAATATCGTGTTTCATTCTTATTATGTTTTTTTCTTTTCTTGCTATAATTTAAGCATTCATAAAAAATGAATTTTTTCATTGAAAAGTATAAATATTTATTAAAATTATTCAATTTGTTTTCAAAAATATAACCACATAACAAAATTAATTTATCAGAGTTATACCAACTTAACTCATTAAAAATAAAGTTTAATTTTTAAAATGAAACACGATAGAGAAAGATAAAAATTTTAAGCTTTTTATAAAATAAAACACAAATATATGAAAATATGACAATTACTAAATATTTGTCAATTTAAATAGAACGTGCGCTTTGAAAGCACGGATAAAAATATAGTATTAAATTAAATGATATTGTTTTTGAATATCCACACATATTAGAGCACCCTTATTGGTGTACATACTACAGTATATGGGTATCTTTAAAATTGTACTAACATTATCTTTGGTTTAATAAGATTTTACAATTAAAACTTAAATGTTAAAATGAATAAGAACCACTAAAAAGAAGACAATGGCAAAAATCATTTTTATGGGGTTCTGCCTTTATCTATGAAGACATACTGCTTCTGATTTTCTCTCCTTTTTATTATTATTTTAAACATTTTATCAGAATTAGAAGAGTAATCAGTGTTTGTAAGTTATCTGGAAGATATTAAAAATTTACAAGGAAGTTTTCTGAACTCACAGCTCATTCATGTACCATAGACGGAAAATTTAAGGACCGGTTGTTTAACACGTAGTAGTAGACAGCAATCGTCTTTCGTCGTTCGTATGGATGCAGAATTTTCAATTTGGTTTATAGAGTCTATATGAATTTTTTTGTTCCATGATAAAAAAAACATTTTAGACTTTAGATACCCTCCCATTTACGACACCGCACTTATGTATTCACCCTTCTAATAGGTATGATATGTATTCTCGACTTAATAAAAATCCTCAAACACAAGAACATAAATAAAACCAAATTAATTTTTATTCTTAACTAATGAGTCAACGACGCGTGTCCCTCATATAATCACCGCCACTCTCGTTACACTCACTCATATATACACGAAACTATCATTCAGAATGTAAACTCACAAGAAAGAAAGTATATATAACAAAATGGGCTACGAAAGACTCGGACCATCCAAACCAAGTCGTTCGGTCGCAGCCACCACACCTCCTGCTCCGAACGTGAACCAAGTCTTCACGTCAACACAACCAGACAATACTAACCGGAGAAGAAAGAAGCTTCTAGTGTCGTCAATCGTCGTAGCTTTCGCACTAATCCTCGCCGCCGCGATTTTCGCCGGAGTCCGATCAAATGTCGACTCTTCCCAACACGTCCCAGGCCTAGCTCGTAAACCAAGCCACGCGATCTCAAAAGCCTGCGAGCCGACTCGTTTCCCCGAGCTATGCGTCGACTCACTCATGAACTTCCCCGGCTCACTCGCCGCCTCATCCGCCAAAGATCTGATCCACGTGACGGTGAACATGACGTTACACCACTTCAGCCACGCGCTCTACTCATCTTCCTCCTTCACATTCCTCGACATGCCCCCGCGCGTCCGCTCCGCCTACGACTCGTGCCTCGAGCTGCTAGACGACTCCGTGGACGCGCTCTCACGCGCTCTCTCCTCTGTCCTCTCCGTCTCAAAAGGTCAGACGAAGCCTCAGGACGTGATGACGTGGCTGAGCTCGGCTCTCACGAACCACGACACGTGCGTGGAAGGGTTCGATGGTGTAGGCGGCGTCGACGGTGGAGTGAAGGATCAGATGACAGATGCGTTGAAGAATCTCTCGGAGCTCGTTAGCAACTGCTTAGCGATATTCGCAGCGAACGGTGACGGAAAGGGGAATGACTTCGCAGGAGTGCCGATACAGAACAGGAGGAGGAGGATGTTAGAAGTAGGAGACAATGACAACATGAAGTTCCCGAGATGGACCAAGAGAAGAGAGCGTGAGATCTTGGAAATGCCGGTGACTCAGATACAAGCTGATATCATCGTCTCTAAAGACGGCAACGGGACGTGCAAAACTATATCGGAAGCTATCAAGAAAGCTCCTCAGTACAGTAGCCGCCGGATTATTATTTACGTCAAAGCCGGAAGGTAAAAATTACGTTTTTATCTTTTCCATTTTCGAAAATTTCTCGATGTTTGTGTAATTTTGAACTGTTACGTCCGTGAAAATGATGAAAGTAACCTCTCTTGTAGTTGTACGGGAAAAGTGTTAATAATTGCGTTACGTCTCAGTGAATCTTGTGTGTTATTTTTGGAAGGTACGAAGAGAACAACCTCAAGGTCGGTAGAAAAAAAATTAATTTGATGTTCATTGGAGATGGGAAAGGTAAAACGGTTATTTCGGGAGGGAAAAGTATATTTGACAATATAACCACTTTCCACACGGCTTCGTTTGGTAAGTTTTTCTTTCCTTTGTTCCTTTTTAAGTTTTTAGTTTTTACAGTTGTTCAAAAAAAAAGTTTTTAGTTTTTACTATTACCATCCCTTTTTCACTTTTAAAATATACTACAAATGACAAATAGTTCCCAAATTGAATTTTTGGTTCAATTAGTATCTCGATAAATTAATAATCTCTATAAATTAATAAAAAATTGCAGTCTCTACATTATTAATTTATAGATGTTTCACTGTACAAAGAATTATAGATTGAGACTTTTATATTCAAGGGGTCGAAGATCAGAAGGTCTTTGAAGCGCCATAATGGAAAGAAAAAAAAACTAAAAGATCCTTTAGTTGTAATCACAGTAAAATCATGAAAAGAGCTTAATGGCGGTCAATATTTATGATATAATTGTATAAACATATAATGTAAGTCTCTTGAAAGAAAAAAAATGCATATAAATACTTTAGGGAAGGAAAATAAAAATAAATTAGTAAGGAAAGTTCTTGAAATCAGAAACTGTGAAGGGGGCCATGAGCTAGCTGTGTAGATTGCGAAGTGATAGGTTCAGAGTGTCCGACAGATTCTCTTACCACTTGTGTGTTATTTTTCATATGGATTATGGATCACTAGAAAACGCTAGTTTTAATTAAATTGTGTGTACTCAGCCAGTAAACTAAGTCAGTAGTGTAAACATTAATTTTAAACTCTCTTAATCATCATTTCAACACATATTTTTTTTCTTTTGAAACATCATTATTTTCTTTCTTTCAAAAAAAAAAACAATTTATTTTCTACCGCTCTCCGTTCCAACATTTTTCTACCATTGCGCAGAGCCGCAGACAAACTTTAAATTTCTACCAACATTTTTCTCACTCAGGGTGGCTGAGACCTAATTTGTACTTGTTTATTTTTTTTTTTGCAAAAAATTTGTACTTAGCTCTTTGGTACATTTACTTGTTTGTTGTTTAAGAGAAAATCATGATCTCGTCTTCATTAACCTTTAAAATGATACAAATTATATCACGTTGCTCAAACAAATCCATTTGGTTATTAGTTTGAAACCTATTTTCCAGATTTACATTTGATCAGATTTTTAATGCTTCGTCGTTCAGTTACTGTTTCTGTATTGGATTTTCAGTATGATAATTAAGTTCGGTTAGGTAACACACTTACACTGAACCGCACATCCTATGTGGTACTGCCGCTCATCCAACCATAACTCACATGCATGTTGTTGTGGTCTTAATGTGTAGTCTACTCTACTCTCTCTACTCAAATCATAAAACACTTTTGGTAAATCAAAGTTTGAATACATTACACTCATCTAGAACTCATTTATATATCCCTATCTAAGTACGTACATCAGTTAATGCATGCATGTTCCATTTATGCTATAATTTGTATGCATATTCAAATCTCAAAAGAGGTATATATGCATACTTATATCATATATGCATACATATCTAGAAGGATAAACACACTCACATGGATTGCAACCTAAAGTTGGAGGTAGGCCGCGCAATTATTGACCCACAAATCGGTACATATATATACACATTCATGATAGGAGACATAGAAGAGTTGCATTTATTTATATATATAGTTGGGTGTAGGTCATTAGATTGCTAAATTTGTGGTTGGACACGTTAGAGATCACTAGTTTCTTTAACATTTCTATGTAAAGACATTGCTCAAATACTAGTCTTTGATTTAAAGTAATATAAATCCAATTTATGTTTTTGTTTGAGTTCATTTGTTCAATCTATATTTAGAGATACACTATTATTGATGATAAGCTAACGTAATTACATTTGTTTCTTATGTTTAATAAACTTAAGAGTTATTAAACACAAAAGATATAACTGTGTTTCTTGTTTTGTTTTCCAGCTGCGACCGGAGCCGGGTTTATTGCAAGAGACATAACATTCGAAAACTGGGCCGGTCCGGCAAAGCACCAGGCAGTCGCTCTCCGCATTGGGGCTGACCATGCGGTGATCTTCCGATGCAATATAATTGGTTACCAAGACACACTATACGTCCATTCAAACCGACAATTCTTCCGTGAATGTGATATTTACGGTACAGTCGATTTTATTTTCGGTAATGCAGCCGTAGTGCTACAAAACTGTAGCATCTATGCACGCAAACCCATGGACCTTCAGAAAAACACAATCACGGCTCAAAACCGGAAAGATCCGAACCAAAACACCGGAATATCGATACATGCGTCTAGGGTTTTGGCCACCCCTGATCTCCAAGCGACCAATGGTACCATCCAGACATATCTAGGCCGACCGTGGAAGCTATTCTCTAGGACGGTTTACATGTTATCGTATATCGGCAGTCATGTACACACGAGAGGTTGGCTGAAGTGGAATACAACATTTGCTTTAGATACTCTATACTACGGTGAGTATTTGAACACGGGTCCCGGGTCGAACCTTTCGCAACGTGTTAATTGGCCAGGGTATCGGGTCATCAATTCTACGGCTGAGGCAAACCAGTTTACGGTGACGGAGTTTATATACGGTTCGTCGTGGTTACCTTCAACTGGGGTTTCGTTCTTGGCCGGATTAAACATTTAGTTGATCTGATGTTTTTCTTTCCGATGCATTGTTTCATTCTTGCGTACTTATATTATTGGATATATGATTATTTCTATCCTATATATACACAACTTTTTTTTTAACTTTTTAATTGTATGATTCCGGGTTATATAATATTCAATAAGATTGTGACTGGAGTATATATCTGCAAATATTCTTTTCCGATGATACATATATATTAGAATATAATTCGTTGCGATGAAGTAATCGTTTGAGTTAGATTACAAAAAAAGGTAATTGTTGAGTGTTCTGTTCAGTACATAGTGTATATACAGACTAGTTCGATTTTAGATAAGTTTTGAATGGTATAATATAAAGCTTACTTTAAAATGAAATATAAGTCATAGGTTAGTGTTTTTTCTTGTGCCAAGGGATAAAACTCGAGAAATTCTTAGGTTCACTCCTTAGGGTGAACCTCTAAATTCATCTATCCAATAAAAACTTACCAACTCATATTTAATTTTTAAAAGAAAAAGTATAAATTAAAAATGAAATTATATATTTAATTAAAAAAAGGAAAGCACTAAGTTTAACTTTTTCTTCATCACAGAGAAAATAGGAAGTTGTGCTAGTGATTTTCAAGAGTCTTCAATTCAGTGATTTTAAAGAAAGAAAAACAAAAAACTGTCAAATTGTATATGAAAAAAAAATATTCAGAAAATAATTTAAGCTTATTGATGAACCCCATATTCTAAATTCTGAATTTTAAAGCTCAAACTCTAAACCTAAAATCTAAAGGTTAATCCTAAACCCAAAGGTTAATCCTAAACCCAAGGATTGATTCTAAATTTTAGGGTTTAGGGTTTAGATTTAAGATTTATTTTTTTTTAGAATTTAGGATTTTATATTTGTTTCTATTTGCTTAATGACTTTTGTTAATAATCTCTGTTAATTCACTTGATGTGACTAAGGGATATATCACACTGTTTCATCGAAGAAATTGTAGAGAATGGTTAATATATACATAGTTTGTGGAGATTTGAAAGTCACATATACATATTTTTCTTTTCACGATGGAGAAGAAGAAGTTAGCAGCGTTAATTTCATTATTTTTCATTTTTATTCTGTAGATATTTTTTTTTGTTTCTTTCAAAAATTAAATATGAGTTGGCAACTTGTTATTGGTTAGGTGAATCTATAGGTTCATTCTATGAGATGAATCTAAGAATTTCTCATAAAACTCCAGCGACATAAATTTTTGAAAGCTTTAGCGAATATTCAAACATGCATTGTTTATAAAAGAAAGTAACTAATATTTTTTTTAAAAAAAAAGAGAGAGCGACATGGATGCGTCGGTGACGCTACGAACCAATGTGACCGAAGTGAATAAAGTCACAGCACAGAACCGACACCGACTGTGGGGTCCACGATTTTGGGAACTTTGGTTTCAATACTTTTTAGAGGTCAGATTCACTCACTATCCAGCAATAATACCAAACACCAAAACATGTTCTCGTACGTTATGCATCATTCATTCTGATTTAAACTGAGAAAGTATTAATATAAAACAAGTTGATGACATAAGATTAGCGACTTATAAGGTCGACAAACTATATAATTGATGAAAAAAGGTCGGCAAACTATAATTTTGAATTTATTATTGTTACACCTATCAACTATTTTTAAGTTTCAAAAGAGAAACTATTTTCAAATCAAAATTTTCAACTCTCCTATTTTTTTTTTTTGCAACTAATCAACTCTCCTATATAGTCTCCAATCAATTATCTTAAGATCCATTTGTGTTTAACAGATTAGGTATAATAGTTGATTAAAATGTGGCACCAAGGGGGGAGTTAGAAACCTAATTAGCCGGGGAACACCCATTATATTTAATTTTAAGGTTGGGGAAATTTCATAATTAAACTTTATAATCTTCTATTATATTAAACTATAAGTCATGACTTAATTCATGTATGATTTTTTTTTTTTTAGTTTGGACCATCCTGAGAAAGTTGTTTAAATGATTTTGTATAAATATTTCAATTATTTGAATATTCTATAACAAACAAATCAAATAGATATTCCTATAGTTTCTATTAAATTTCATCTGAATAAAAATATTTTCATATCTTTTTTTATATTCTAATATATATTTCATTTTCAATAAAATAAACCTTTTAAATATTTATTAATTTGGTATATGGTTAAAATAAATGTATATTCCATTTTAATTTAATGTTTTTAATTTTTAGTTAATTTTGTTTTTATTTGAATATATATATATATATATATATATATATATATATATATATATATATATATTCCAATTTAATTAATCTCATAGAAAATATTTTACTAAATTTGAGATATTAATTTAATATAATAATTTTTATTAAATTTTTGATCCTTAATCAATAAATATTTTCAATTTAGACTTTTATATCACATGATTTAATATATACTATCACTGAAAATTTAAAACAAATAAATTAAGTTACTGAGGGAAAATTTGGATAAATGCACTTCAATAAGATTATAATTTGAAAATACACACTTAATTTAAGCTTTTGAAAAATACACTTATTTATACACAAATTTAACAAATTGTCCAATCTTAATATTTCTCAATTTTATTAATTTTCTTAAAAAAATGTTTTAGAAAAAAGGAAAAATCGTTAGAGAATATGCATAATATCTTTTTAAACTACATAATATATTTTCCATATATTTTTAATAAATTTAGAAAATTTATTATATTGAATAATAGATTTTATTTATTTTAAAGTTAACAAAACAAATTAAAATCTATATTAACGTCATGATAAACTCAACACCAATCATAGTTTTTTTTATATTTCTTTGTTATTGTAACATATTTATCTTTAAACACATATTTATTTTAAACATTATTAATTATAAATTACTATTAATTACGAATTTATGTATTAATTATTGAAATATTAAATTGAGATAAAAAATAAATTCACATTAAAGAAAGTGTAGTTTTCAAAAGAAATTAGAGGTAGTGTGTTTTTCAACTTTCAAATCATAAATAGGGTATTTTCTAAATTATCCCTTGTTTAAAAATGTTTTATAAAACAATTTATAATATGTTAAATATAATAGTTAACCATGTAAAATGAATACTTATGTATATATAAATTAAAATAATCATCTGTATGGTTGTGGGTCAAAATCTAGTAATTGATTAAAGATTTTATTTTTTTTGAGCAACGATTAAAGAAAACTAGATATTAACCGGGGCACATGCTACGCTAGGCTTGACTGTGCGTCCGCCCCTGTGGCACCTACATGCACGCAGAACAGTTCAAATAGTAATCTACAGACTACGTGTTAATGTTGCTATACAACTGCTTGTAAATAGCGATTTGGTTGAAAATTTTAGTCAAGTCGGTAGATGTTTATTGTTACAGTATTATTCCATTTGGAGTTCAATTTATTAAATAGTTTCACCATATTGTAGGATTGACTATGGATCACATTTTAACCGATGACACAGACCATTATATCCAAAGTATTAAGAAAGTTTAGGAGAAAATAATGTAATTTTTTTTAATGTCTGATTAATTATGTTATTACAATAATGAGAATCTTTATATATAAAAAAGATCTTAAATCTCTCCCAAAGTCTCTATGTCAGATTCCAGCACAACAATTTGAAGTCTACTAGCTTGATACGTATGAAACACATCGTTTCATTAATGTGATATTCTCAAAGTTGCGGGCTTGACGTTGGGCCTATGTCGTGCGCCTCTTGCGGCCCATCTACCACATCGATGAAACCTTAATTGGTTCGGAAAAGCTTTCGTGTTCTTCATTTCTTTTAGTCGACAGAAGGACGATCTAGATTCTGTAACGGTGTGATTTAATCGTTTTAAATCTTCTTATTAAAGCCCATTACGAAACCTTTGATTGCTCCGTTCGTCGGCAAAGTGGGGTATAAATATGTTACAATCTCTTCTCTGCGAATCGCGATCACCACATTTCTTTGTGCTCATCTCTCTTGATGGCTGATTGTTCTGAGTTATTATTTTCCGGCGAACTCTTATTATTTTCCGACTAACTTTGTCCCGTTTATTAGCACTGTTATTGTTTTCTGGTGAACCTGGTCTTGTTATTTAGCATTAATATTAATTTTCTGTTAAGTAGCATTGATACTGCTTTTTTTTTATTTCGCCATCAAAATTTTTTGGGAGGACCGCAATGTCAATAAATGCGGCGAGCTTATGAGTGTTGACATGATCATCCTTGACACAAAACTTTCTCTGCTCCGAAAAATAGCTGTACAAGCAGTTGTTTTTCACATTTTGAAACAGAGAAATAATTTGGTGCACAATCATCAATCAGTGCCGCCTCAAATTGTGTTTCAGGATATCAACAGGGAGGTGAAGAACATCATCTCTTCCAGGAGACACAGGAAACCATTCAGGTCTCTCATGACCTTGTGGCTATGTGATTTGATCTTGGGCTGATTTATGAAGTTTTGGACATGAAAAATATTCAGAAATCATCCCATGATGTTAGGTAACATGTCCAGCCAATTTTTATCAAGTTGCAAGCCCAAAAAGATCCAAAATCAAGTGATTTCCTTGCTGTCAAAGAAGAGTGACGAAAATCAGAAAATAAATTGCATGGAAAGCTTATCTCTCTTACATGCAAGAAATGCTTGTTTCAAGAACCTTCGCTCTCTTCCATGCACTGATTTTATCATTTCCTATGTAATAAATATTTAGCTTTCTCAGCAAGTTTAGTTCTACTATAAATAAGTTGTAATATCTATTGAAATGAATAAGAAATGAGTTTATATTTTTGGAATCTTGAGAGAGTTTCTCAAATTTGTTTTCGATCATGGTATGTCATATCTATTGGTCAAAACTTTTCTAATTGTTGGTGTATAAATATCCTTCAATCTAACTTGGTTTAATCTAGTGTGTCATATCTAGAGGCGACCATTATAGGGTAGTATCAAGAGACTTTCCGCCCCTCTTGTGTCACCTTTCGATCCACATCCCTTGATTGTTTGTTGCTCCAAGTTACACATCTCTTTTTCGTTGGACTGGTGCGTCACATCCGGCAACATATCGAGTTTGTTGCTTTATGCCTCATTCGATGCAAGGCTTATCATGTACTAATTTCAGAGTGTATTCCTTGGGAGGTTATTATCATTTGGTATCAGAGTCACTCTGAAAGCGGTATTCACTTCTTGTATTCACCATTCTCATCTATCCATCTTCTACAAAAAAATAGTTTTACTATTTATGTTCTACAAATCTGCTGGATCGTTTGGGAAGTGTGTGTTCAAGTTTTTCTTTCTTCGGAAAGCAAGATTTGAGGACAAATCTTTTTGAAGAGGAGGAGTATGATGTGATCTTGGGCTGATTTATGAAGTTTTGGACATGAAAAATATTCAGAAATCATTCTATGATGTTAGGTAACATGTCCAGCCCATTTTTATCAAGTTGCAAGCCCAAGAAGATCCAAAATCAAGTGGTTTATTTACTGTCAAAGAAGAGTGACGAAAATCAGAAAATAAATTGCATGAAAAGCTTCTCTCTGTTACATGCAAGGAATGCTTGTTTCAAGAACATTCTCTCTCCTCTATGCACTGATTTTATCATTTCCTATGTAATAAACATTTAGCTTTCTCAGCAAGTTTAGTTCTACTATAAATAAGTTGTAATATCTATTGAAATGAATAAGAAGTGAGTTTATATTTTTGGAACCTTGAGAGAGTTTCTCAAATTTGTTTTATAATGAAACTATAAACTCACTTCTTATTCATTTCAATAACTATTACAACTTATTTATAATGAAACTAAACTTGCTCACAAAGGTAAATATTTATTATATGAGAAATGATAAAATAATTGCATGGAGGAGAGAGAGTGTTCTTGAAACAAGCATTTCTTGCATGTAAGAGAGAGAAGCCTTCAGTGCAATTTAATTTCTGATTTTCGTCACTTTTCTTGGACAACAAAGAAACCATTTGATTTTGATTCTTCTTGGGCTTGTAACTTCATAAAAATGGGCTGGACATGTTACCTAACATCATAAAATGATTTCTAAATATTTTTCATGTCTAAAACTTCATAAATCAGCCCAAGATCACATCACTATGATAAGAGTAGCTCAGCTATCTCTTGAAGGACTTTGTTTTTGATCCATCTTGTTTTTATTCTTTTTTGCCTTGGTGGATCAGATTGTAGATTATTACTATGTAAACTCTATCTTTCATTTATGATATTTACAAGTTAGCAAAAAAAACATCTTTCCTTTTTTTCTGATGGTATTTGAGTCTTTATAATATACAATACTACTAAATATTTGCTTTAGCTTTTTCGATCCCAATGTCGTGTTAAGAGTATGATGCAGTATCTACGTTTTTATGAGGAGATTATGGGAGTATTTAGGTAAACTTAAATGATAAATCCCACATTTTTTCCAGGTACAGTATAACGTTTCTCTGCTGCATATCTTTTAAAAAACGGGGACATCAATGTTTTCACATCAAATTTTAAGCCATTTAAGGCTACACTTTCAGGACTGTGACTTTGTATATGGTTCATGGTGGGCACAAATTAGCTTTGGAGAAGAACGAACAGGAATGATGCAAGAGGTTTTGGTCTATCAAATGGCGCCTTCGTTGTTGCTCTTGCGGCTGGTACTGGTAGTTAACGGAGCGGTGTAGAACATTAAGCTTCAATTGGATGTTTTTGTTTTGATTTCTCATCCATCAAAAATACGATGACGTTTTCCTTTTTTTGTTTTTTTTGTCAACAGATGGTATTTTCTACTCTATTGAATTTTAGGTGTTACCTGAAAAAATATGACTGAAGTGAAAATCATAAGCATTCAAGAAAAGTTAATTGCCATCTGTTTTAAGTGATTTGAAGAAGGTTGATTCAATTGAAACAATTAAGGGAAGAGATTTGTGAGAATATGGCCATCGCTTGGAAGCAAGACATCCTTATCAAACATGCCACAATAATACAATTATCTGTTATCCCAGTTCGTCTATACAACTTTTTAAAAGAAAACCATCCCGTGAACTCATATATTTTATTATATTTCAAACAAGGACTGAAAAAACAGTTAAGCTAAAGATGATATCTACACGAGTACACATACTGGCACATAGCTCTCTCATGACTTTAGTTACACTTCTAACAAAACGAACAGCTTTAGTCACTGCAGGTAGCACTAGAAATAGTAAGTCAATTAATTGAAAATAAGTTACATGTCCTCTTAAGAAATCTATTCAGTTTAGCAACCAGACTCCAAAATACGTTCTCTAAATGTAATCACAATATCAAACCAGACTCCTCAGCTTTTTAAAAGGAAAGCACAACAACGACAAGCTCAATGGAGACATGACGGTATATAACATTCAAAAAACAAGCAAAAAGCTACAAAAGATATATAATTGCTAATAAGAACATGTATACACACAAACATTCAAAATAATTCAGTAAATGAATGTATCTTGATCCAAAATTATAGAACACCATACATTTTAAACTAATACATATATTGTATTATGTTTTTTCTGTTCCATTAGAAATGTATAGTAAAACTTTAAATTAAAATAATAGCTTACTCAGTATAACAAACAAAAACAATACATGAGGTAATAGAATAGTAGTAAACTGCCCACTAACTAAACGCTGAAACTGAATCGAATTGATATTGTTTGTATAGTACATTGAGCAAATTTGTTAATACAATCTACCAAAATTTAGGCAGAAAAAATATGTTACAAAAAAAATAATTCAGGCAAAATAATTTTACTGTCAAGCTATAATTTATTTTTCTCATTTACTAAAAATAATATTTTTAAGAAACTATATAAAATAATCTAAAAGTATAATTGGATAAAACAATAAATTAATTATATATAAAGATGCCATTATTAAAAACTATTCTAAAATGTAACCAATGAAATTTATTTTTGAAAAACAAACCTAAAACACAAACTATAAAATCATACAAAAAATTAAAACTTCGATCCTAAATAAAGTATATCCCGCCCGTAGGGCGGACCTACCATAGTATTACATAGACGATTCTATATCCCACAATTCTACCATCATATGAGAGTTCACGCCTGACTGCACTGCTCCGAGCCGTCCTATGAGATCCATGTTTGATAGTATGCCCTGCACCAAACTGAAGATCTCATATATCATGTTTCTCCATAATCTACATAATTATAAATTTTATGGGGTTTGAATCCCAGACCTCTGGGTGTAGAAGCATTAATGAATTCTTAGTCAAACCACTGAAACTAAAGGGGCTTCCAAATACTGTAAAATTAAGTAATATTTTTTTTTGTATTGATATTTTTTGTTTTGCTTATGAAATTACATAAATACAGCTGGAAAACAGAAAACATTAAAAAAAAAACCAAAAGCCTAAACCGGTAAATCTAGAATTCTAGATCCAACCTAATCGATTCTGGAGGCAAAATAGTTCCTTAACTGGAATCGGATTTGCTGAAACTTTGCCAAAAGACGCTGCCATGTAGACAAATACCATCGTCGAAAACAAAACTCACTGCCAAAATCCACAAGCTGCTTCCACCCGGGGAAACACCATTACCTTAAACAAAGAGAAGGCATAAAGCGACAGACAACAACCTAAACTGCTATTAAAAAAAAACTGCTACCACCAACATCACCCAAACAACGCAGTTGACCATATCAAAGAGCCTAGAGAAAAAAAAATCACAAGATTGAGGAAAGCTTATACGTTATAGCGGTTTCTCCAGTTCAGAATTAGATTAAAGGATTAACCTAGGCCTCATCCAACAAACCAAATTGTCTCCACCTCTACCAAAAGTCACCACCTCTAAGATCCACCCGCCCGCCTTCAAAATGGGAAAGATGAGAGAGGTGAAACACTCTGGTGGTCCAAAGGAAAAGCAAACCCATCTCCTACATCTTGTCTTCTCACCGAACCGTGGATCTACAAACACCTAACCGAAGAAGACTTAGGACACTGTTATGGACCTCAAATCAGTGGCTCAACTAAAGCCTCGCCAAACCGCCCAGACCAGACACCTAGGAGATACCAGTGACAAAGGTTCAGTCTAAAGAGCATATCTCAACAACCCAAAGGGAAACAATTTTTCCTGGATTCTACACTAAAAAATGGTCCAAGAATAATTGGAATTATAAAAAAAAATCACGGACTAGGAAGTTACGAATTTTTAAAAGTGGGGGTTTTCTAACCCATATCTACAAGTATCAGCCCTTAGAACTGGATTTCAGCTCAACCAAGAAGCATCATGAACCAAACTGATCAGCGAGTTAAAGATAGACCTCCTATCCTTCCAGAAATCCCAAAAAACAGTAGAAATGGTTACATAACTCTCACAATCAATTTCCCAAAACTGATCAAACCGAGCCACTTATGGAAAGATTGGACAATCAATTAGTCCAACAATTTCAAAACCAATATCAGACAACCAGGACACCTTCCACCTGATCAAGGATTCCATGGTACACAACCAAACATCCAGGAGAGCCTTCCATCATCCTTCCATACACCAGCAACATAAGATCAAGAGAATTTTTAGTTTCAGAAACTCGCCATATGTGGATTCTTTCACACTTGGAGGAGTTGAAGACCAACAGCTCCATTTCCACGACAAGCTCCTCCTGAAGGTATACAAATGAACCTAGACGTTTCAAGACACCATGCCTTTTTTCAGACTTTCCAGATTCAAGAAGATTATCAAATTCTTTATTTTAAACATTAAACTCATTTGTTCTCTAACGGCTAATTTTTCATTCCTTTTTATTTTTTAATGATTTTTAGCATTGTAATTATTATATCGATGTAAAGATCACTGACTGAGAGAGAATCAAAACCACTGATTGAGTGAGCCAGTCATCTATCCAACATCATGTTCATCATCAATCATCAAGTATCTATCCATATCTTCCTATCTCTCTTTAGTTTATGTCTGATTTATGTGGTGGTCATCATCACATTGTGATTGCTTTGTTTTTAGGTTATCTTGGACTTAAATGGAGGCTAGGTGACGGCTGACTACAGCGACGGTTCATGACCGATCTGCTCCTTTGGCTTTCTCCCTT
This sequence comes from Hirschfeldia incana, assembly GCA_026261945.1. Taxonomy (NCBI): domain Eukaryota; kingdom Viridiplantae; phylum Streptophyta; class Magnoliopsida; order Brassicales; family Brassicaceae; genus Hirschfeldia; species Hirschfeldia incana. The sequence goes on from JABCMI010000104.1 coordinate 87,542, forward strand.
TCGTTGTGCTCCTTCAACCGGCTCCCCTTACATAGTGCTTGGCTCCCCCATCATAGTGATTCACTGGATGTTTGTTCCTCTCATTTTATGGATGGTCTTCTTATTGCTCAGTTCTAGGTTCCTGGTTTCTCTGGTGGTGGTCATCCTCTTGTCATGGTGGCTGCATCAGCTTTGTTGTTCACAGTTAGGTGTATCGGCGCTAGAGCTTCCTCTTCGTGTTTGGACTGGCCTTTTAAACAATTTATGTGCAAGATTTTTGTATTTCAGGTCTCTTTGAGTTGAAAGATGGATTTTCTTTTTGTTTCTTTTATTTTTTTTCATTTTGGATTTTCTATTTTATTTCTTCATTTTCTACACTTTGTAACAAAAAAACAAAAAATATTTTAATACAAAAACCTTTTTAAAAAGCTAATAAAATCATTAAAAGACTATTGTTACTGAATTATTCCAAATTTCAATATATATATATATATATATATATATATATATATATATATATATATATGTGTGTGTGTGTGTGTGTGTGTTTGACATATATATACCAAACTAACAATACTCCTTTAGTGATTTTTTGTCTAAATTGTTCTCATTCCGTGCAACTTATTTCATCTGAACTCTCTTATTATTTTTATCTCATTCATTCAAGTATATCACGCGATTTCGAGTAAACCCGTTTCAAGTCATTCTTTTAGTTATTAAAAATCTTGTTCTCCCTCTTAAACCTCTCTCAAGTTAACTACTCTGAGACTTCCGAGCTTGCCTCCGAGGTTTGGTGTTCATGCTGATGCTGGTGGCCGTTTTTCCCCATACTTCTAGTTTTGGCGGTGAGTATTAGGGTTTCAGTCTCGGGGCCCTGAAACTGGCTCGATTTGCAGCTGGTCTTCGCTGGTGCGATAGAGAGGCCAGTGAGTCAATTGAGGCATGGGAGTCGGCTCCTACTTGCCATACTTTGTATCGTGCATAGAATCAATGCTGAATGAAAGAGGATGTATGTTCTGAAGTCGTTGCTAGCGACTTGTTTGTGTCGTCTAAAGTATTTGATGTTCTAAATTGAAAAAATGCACCAACTTTATTTGATTTGGGTGTGGCGTATGTTCCTGTAAGGGAGATTATGAAATAAAATTAAGTAAAAAAAAATTCAGTTAATATAAAAATCATTGGAAATTATACAATGGATCCCTCTTAATAAATCAAAATGTAGGCCCACATAAAAGCCCAGATTTTAGTAGCTAAAAGCTTGCCTTACCGTAATTTCTCTATCCCCACGCCGGAACATACTTATCCCCGTCACCAAACAAAGCCCAGACTCATCATTTCCAAACCCACACCCTTCTAAAACCCTAACAAAATCCCCTCTCACTCAGAAACCTCCAGAACCATATCATTTCCCAAACCATGTCGATCGCCAAAGCCGCCTTCCTCAACCACCTACAAACCCTCGCGAGAGCCTACCGCCCTCGCCTCCCGCCCCCGTTCTCCGCCGTCCGCTACATGTCCTTCGCAACGCAAGAAGAAGCCGCCGCTGAGCGCCGCAAACGCAAGCGCCGCCTCCGAATGGAGCCCCCTCTCAACTCCTTCAACAACAGATCCAATCAGCACCAACAGCCTCAAATCCCTAGACCTATCCAGAACCCGAACATCCCGAAATTACCGGAATCCGTATCCTCCCTCACAGGGAAACGCCTCGACCTCCACAACCACATCCTCAAACTCATCCGAGAGAACGATCTCGAGGAAGCCGCTCTCTACACACGCCACTCCGTCTACTCGAACTGCCGCCCGACGATCTTCACCGTGAACGCCGTCTTGGCGGCGCAGCTCCGGCAGGGGAAGTACGGGCCTCTTCTCCAGCTCCACGCCTTCATCAATCAGGCCGGTATCGCGGCGAATGTCATCACGTACAATTTGATTTTCCAGGCTTATCTTGATGTTAGGAAGCCTGAGGTTGCCTTGGAGCATTACAAGCTGTTTGTAGATAACGCCCCGTTGAATCCTTCTATTGCTACGTTTAGGGTTCTTGTTAAGGGTTTGGTTGATAATGATTGTCTTGAGAAGGCGGTGGAGGTTAAGGAGGATATGTGTGTTAAGGGTTTTGTTGCTGACCCTGTTGTTTATAGCTATTTGATGATTGGGTGTGTGAAGAAGGGTGATGGTGATGGTGTTTTGAAGCTTTATGAGGAGTTGAAGGAGAAGCTTGGTGGGTTTGTTGAGGATGGTGTGGTGTATGGGCAAGTGATGAAAGGGTATTTCTTGAAGGAGATGGAGAAAGAAGCTATGGAGTGTTATGAGGAAGCTGTTGGAGAGGAGTCTAAGGTGAGGATGAGTGCTATGGCGAATAATTATGTGCTTGAGGCTTTGAGTGAGAATGGGAAGTTTGATGAGGCTTTGAAGTTGTTTGATGCGATGAAGAAGGTGCATAGTCCCCCGAGGCTGTTGGCTTTGAATTTGGGGAGTTTTAATGTGATGGTTAATGGGTATTGTGGAGAAGGGAAGTTTGGCGAAGCTGTGGATGTTTTCAGGCAAATGGGCGAGTTTAGGTGTAGTCCTGACACGTTGTCGTTCAACAATCTGATGAATCAGTTGTGTGAGAGCGGTTTGTTGGCTGAGGCTGAGAAGCTTTACGGTGAGATGGATGAGAAAAAGGTGAAGCCTGATGAGTACACTTATGGTTTGTTGATGGATACTTGTTTTAAGGAAGGTAAGATAGATGAAGGAGCTGCGTATTACAAAACGATGGTTGAGTCTGGTCTAAGACCAAACTTGGCTGTGTATAACCGGCTGCAAGATCAGTTAGTCAAAGCCGGGAAACTGGAGGATGCGAAATCCTTCTTTGATATGATGGTGAGCAAGCTCAATATGGACGATGAGGCTTACAAATTCATCATGAGGGCGTTGAGTGAAGCTGGGAGACTAGACGATGTGCTTAAGATTGTGGATGGGATGCTGGACGATGAAAAGGTTAGTTTGAGTGAGGACATACAAGAGTTTGTGAAAGAAGAGCTGAGGAAAGAAGCAAGAGAAGATGATCTGCAGAAACTTATGGATGAGAAAGAGAGATTGAAAGCGGAGGCAAAGGCGAAAGAGCTGGAAGCAGCAGAAGCGAAGAAGAAGAGTACGAATATTAGTATAGCTTCACTATTGCCTTCAAAACAAGAGCAAGAGAAGAGTGAAAAGGTACAGATGCTCTGGGATAATAACGGCGTTGCTGAAGAAATCGATGTGGCGGATGTGGTGGCTCAAGGAGAAGAAGCGGGTGAGGTGGCTCAAGGAGAAGGAGTTGGTGGATCTAACGGCCAGGCTCCACCGTTCGTTGCTTGAATTTATTAGTCTCTGTTTTATGTAATTAGGAATTTAGTTGGGACAATAAGCGCCATGATCCAACTTTTGATCTTGTTTTGGGGTTTTGCAAAATCATTTTTTCAAGCTTGCTTCTGCTTTTCAGATTTATTAACATGGTCTGTAGCAAAACTGATTCACTTGATGGTCTGTCCACTACTGTTAGTCAGGGCTCCATGCTTCTTTTCATCTAAGAGGTCCACTACTGTTACTCAGGGCTCCATGCTTCTTTTCATCTAAGAGGTCCACTACCTCATTAGTGGAAGAGGTCTGAGCCATGCAGCTAAAACAAACTTGTCTTTCTTCTTGCCGAAGTTCTGCAAAGCATTTTCTCTTCCTCTCATCTCTTTCATTTTCCTCTCCGTCTCACTATAGCTTTCCATCGTCCGTGAAGCAGTATCACTGAAAGTTGCATTTGTTACAGAACAATGCAGATAATCGTTGCACACTTCCAGGTGTGAAGATACACTAAAAGATTACACGGTGAAGGCTCTGGTGAATGTAGATGGTTGACCATTTAGGCTCCAATACGTATAAGTTCAACGATGATAAGGTCGATGAAGTAACAGAGACCGAACTATACGAATAGCTTGTATCGAACAGGTATATAGAAGTTCCTCACCAAACTTGTTTTTTTATGCGTCACGGCTCCTACTGTAGATTCTCAAAATAACAATGTGATGGTGGTATAGAGGCTAAGGATGTGGCAATAGGATATGGATCATCAAAGGCGATCAAAGCAATCACTTGTGATTGACACTCAAAAGTTCCATAAATGATAACATTTTATGAGCGGGTACTGAAGTTATGATAAAGTGTTAGTATAAGTGATTAACGAATTGTAAAATCTAAAATAATTGATTCCACGTTAGAAACATTGGAAACCAAAAATACTCTTTAATTTCATAATCTCTACCTTTTAATTCCAAACAGAAGCTCAAGCTGGAGCGGATGCTTGAAAAGCAAAACATGAAGCAGTATAGAGGATGAAGATGATTAGAACGATTCTAAAATGGTAATGTTCTTTTATTATATGTTTCTGTCTAACGCACTGGAGGAAGAAAACTGTAGATAAATTAGAAATAGAGTAGCAACAGCCGAATAAGCGCAAACGAGTGCTTAAGGCTTTTGCCTAGTCGACGTAAAACTAAGAAAGACGGCACTCTACACTTTCTTGGATGAATACTAAAGCATAATATCAATTTTATTTGTGGAACTGTTTTTTTTTAAACCAGAAAATTCCCAGTTTCTTCTTCTTGTCACTTAATTAATAAAATTATCGACAATTATATATATATATATATATATATATATATATATATATATATATATATATATATGTATCCTCTATATATTATTTTAGGAGCATTATAAATAATCAACCTTTAATTCATGTGTGATTTACAAATGTACTATTTTCTAGGTGTCATCACCACAAGTTCTCTCACAACCTATTTTCAAAAACTCTTAGTTTACCAGACTAATTACAATAACTGCTATTAGGCATTACATTGTAACTTAACTAATATATACTAACCCTTATTGACTAACAAAATAAATCATTTATGTTTTGAGATTATTATTTACCATGTGTTATTTACACGGTTTAGATTCCATCATTCTTTACATGGTTTTCGCATTATTATTTACCAAACCAGGAATATAGTTTTATACGATTGTTTGTCTCTGTAAATACCAGAGACCAAAAATACTCTGGAACATACTCTATTATACAGTTTTTGGGCTTTCAAATCATTTCGTACATTGTTAAATACATTTTTTTTGAGATGACTCTATGAAGTTTACAATGCTTTTCACAATACAACCTATACCACCGTTAAAAGCATAGTTTAAAATAATTACAATTGAGTATAATATTTTAAAAGCATAGTTTAAAATTTTTACAATTGAGTATAATATTTTAAAAGCATAGTTTGATATTAGTATTATAATCTTCTATAATATTTTGGTAAATTTCATTTATTTTGATTACTTTTTGGGAATTTGACGGGATACATGATATTTATTTTGGGACTGGAAAATATAACTCTTTTATATTGTAAAATCAAATGTTGTATATTAAAAATTTATGAGCAATCTTGAGTGATTGTAACATAAATTCAAAATGAATTCCATAAATATTCTCTTAACTTTTTCCTGATTTTTATTACAAAATTAACATAAATGGTGACAGAAATTAAATTTGAAAACTTATATGATTCTTTCCGATGAAGTTTAAGGATGATATCATTTATAATTCTCAACCGTAAACCCTTATCTCGTGTCTCCTCAATATTTTTTAAGTAAAAATACGCTTTTTAAAATAAAGATAAAACTTTCTGGCATCAAATATAAGATAAATTAAAAGAGGCCCATATATATTTTGAGTCATTATGGATATTAAGGTTCAATAATGTGTCTATTTTATAATTTTAAGTCCTAATCAGCCACTAAATTTGAAAATTCATATTATTTACTTAGATTTTCTTTTTATTTCCGACCTAATATTATTTACTTCGATTTATCTTAATTCTTTTAAAATTTTATGTATTCCGGAACCATTATAATTTCAATAACATATAATGATACAACTTCAATAAGAAGACAATTATTGTCTGTCGACCACAATAAGTATGTTAGTATGATATATAAGTCACAACTGATAAATTTATATATATATATATATATATATATATATATATATTTATAAAATGCATGTTCTTTACGATTCATAAATGATACATGAAATTTTTAGGGATTCGAAAGTATAAACTATTCATAATTATGTTCTTTTATAAACTTTGGTACATGAAAATTATTTTGATTAATATATTGAAATTTTATAGAATATGTGATATTTATTTTGGGATTGGTCAATATAAATTTTTTTATATTGTAAAATCAAAATGTAATAAATAAAAAAGTATATGCAATTTTGCGTGATTGTGAAATACATTTAACAAGGTATTCCATATTAAATGTCTTGCAATCCCTTAATTTTAGCAACATGATTTTTTGATAGATAAATTATCATAAATGATGATAAACATTTAATTTATATATTTATACAATTCTTTCCCATTAAACATAAGGTCAAATATCAAATTTAATATGGATTTCCTTAATTTTTGCCCCTTGCATATAATACTTACTATAATTGCTTGGAAATTTATGATTATAATGTTATTCAAAAAAAAGATAGTCTAATATATATAGTAAAAACTGATAGGGTTTTGACTATATATATATATATATATAAAATTCACATTCTTATAATTTTAATGTTATTTGTGATGGATAAATGATGCATGATATTTTTTAGGGACTGGAAAATATAAACAGTTCGTATTATATTCTTCTATAAAATTTTGGTACATGACATTTATTTTGATTACCTTTTTGAATTCTACAGGATACCTGACGTTTATTTTGGGACTGAAAAATATAACTGTTTTATTTTGTAAAATCACGTATATTAAAAATTTATGAGCAATCTTGAGTGATTGTAAAATAAATTAAAAATAAATTCCATAAATATTATTTCTTGAAATCCCTTAATTTTCCTGACTTTTTGATTACGTAATTAATATAAATGGTGAAAAAATTAATTTTGGAAATTTATATGATTCATTATGATTAAATTTAAGGATAATATCATTTTTAATTTCGAACCGTAACTCTTTATCTCGTGTCTACTCCAGATTTTTTTTAGTAAAAACACGATTTTTAAAATAAAAGATAAAATTTTCTGGCATCAAATATAAGATAAATTAAAAGAGGCCGATATATATTTTGAGTCATTATGGATATTAAAGTTCATAATGGGTCTATTTTACATTTCTTAGTCGTAATCAGCAACTAAATTTATAAACTCATATTAGTTACTTCTTTTTTTTTCTTTTTATTTCCAACCTAATATTATTTACTTTATTTCATTTTAATTCTTTTACAATTTTTGTACTCCAGAACCAGTTGATACAACTTTAATAATAAGATAATTACTGTTTGTCGACCACAAAGATTATCGTTACCCAGATATTCGAGAAAATTTTTGTTGAAATTTCAATTCTAAACTGTTTTTTTTGCAGTAATATGTATACCAAACTTTAATTCTTATAATCTATATCGTGTATAATATGTCTTTTTTCTTACTTTTATTAATATTTATAGGTTAAAATTTATAATTTTTTAGTCTATTCACTCGGCGCAGGGCGCGGGTTATCACCTAGTATATATAGTATTGCGGACATCGATTTACACTAACTCAACTAAGTACTATTAAATATTATAATTTGTTTTTTTAACACAAAATCAAAGATGTGGTTATTTTTGGGTCATAGACTTTCCAAGACATATCATACGGACACACAGTTTTACCTTCCCTTGACAATCTGAACTGGTATATAGTAGCAGGCTAGCAGCCAACTAAAGAAAAAACAAACCGGACTGTAAGAGGTCTAGCTCTTTTTTTTCCATCAAAGATTATATTAATAAGTAGACCAAGTCCAAACTAGATCAAATCCCAGTGACTACAACAAACGGGCCAAGCCCAAACGCCCCATGGGCTACAACTTAAACATTTAAAGGTCCATAGGCCCAAACCATACAATCCGACGGCTGTGAACTGTCTACGCGTCAAGGAGACTCGTCACGTAGGTGAATCTTCACCGTCCGCTCGCAAAGCGTTGCCCTAGTCTCGACTTGAATGACGCCTCCACGGATCGCCGCCAGAACACCACAAAAGATACTCTCAACTCGACGGAGCTCAGAAACCGTTAAGCCTCCGTCGAATTCCTCTTTTCTTCACTTCATTGTCTTCTCGTCGGAAGGATTTATCGAACCATCGCGATTTTCCCCGACTTTGAACCACATAAAACCCTAGACAAACGATTGAAGAAATATATTTCCCTGAGAAACACCACCATCACCGGCACTCTTCAACGTCTACCGAGAAGTAAAACTGCTGTGACCCAAAACCCCCTTTACGGCAAAGAAACCGTACTTGACACCAACTAAAGACCTAGCCTTAACCCAAAGAACCTGGGCTCCTAAACGGTAGAACAGAACTGTAAAAGCTTCCACACTCCGTGACTACAAACCGGCGAGGACAGAGTTGAAAGAAACTCCCCTTCCCGGGCGTTGATCTGAACAAGCCTGCACCCCCCCCCCCCCCCCCCCCCCCGCGCCCGCAAAATCAAAGACGACGGAAATAAACATGCAAGCCTCTCCCTCGTCACCAGAACCCTCCAAACTATCGCGTCGTTATTCCACAAACCGATCCACCGACAGAAATGGAAACGGAGTCAGAGATCCGACAAGGCGATCGATGGAAGGATGACATAGAGGGAGAAGAGAGGAACAACTCAGCTAAAGAAAGAAGGGCACCGACGGTGGCACGGGCGCTCACGCGCCGGCCAACCGCCGTCCCCCGAATCGCGCCGGCCAACCGCCGTCCCCCGAATAGATCTCCTTTTCTCTCCCTTCTCTCTACTTTCTCTCTCTTTTTGCTTTTTGGCATCGTAAGAGGCCTAGCTTTTTTTTTTCTTTTTTTAAAGTTGGATATGATTGTTGCCTCCAAAATGGATATATATATATATATATATTATTTAACATAGATCACAAGGTTTTTGCTTGTGCTTTTTCTCTTTTTGATTGTAAACTAGTTGTCTTTTTTTTGGGTCAAATTGTAAACTAGTTGTCTTGATCTTATCTATACATGTCAAATATGAAGAGAATGCACTGCCTCCAAATTTGAATCAACCACAAATAGACTTTGACAGTTTTAGATATTGGGAAGCCGATTTTGTGTTAAATTCATATGTCCCAATTAAAAAAATATTTTGACACATAAACATAAAACAAACATCTGTATATATCTGTAATTTTATCATAAATTAATATGTTATAACTATGATAGTTAATATTTTAAAATTCATTGTCATATGTTTTTTAATTGATTTTACAATATTATAAACTGATTATATTTTAGATTTTAAATTTATCAAATTTTCAGATGATTTGATGTATATATATATATATATATATATATATATATATATATATATATAATACACACCATATAATACATATGCGATTTAGATGTAATTTTATTAAATAAAATATACAAATAAATATAAATTAGCTATAAATTTCAGTATGTAAAGAATAATATTATATTTATGTTTAAATAGAATTTCTGTAGTTATATATATAGTAGTTGTTAATTTATGACTAGGTGTTTTCCTGCACCATTTGCAGTAAGAAATTTTTTAAAATTTTATATTTATTTTGATAACTATATATTTTATCTCATTTTTAGTTTAAAAAATAAATTTTATTAAATATTATAGATTTTATTATTTTTACCAATATTTAGATATAGATTTAATTTAGTTAAATATTGAAGAATATATATTTATATATTTAAATTATAATTATAGATAGTATTTTCTCCTATTTATATTGACTAAATATATTAAATTAATTTATATTTTTCACAAATTAGATCAATTTGTATAAAAATAAAAAATGATATAAAATTTTATAGTTATCAAAAATTTAAACTAAAAAATATTCATAAATTTGTAAATATATATGAAATTAATGATTTTACGCTTAGGAATCTATTTTTTAAATGTAGCAATTTCGAAAGCTTTAATAATCAAATTGTATAATTATAGAAAATAAAATAAAATAAAATTTCGAGATTTTTAATTTTATATATGAATATATTTATTTTATAGATGATATATGAGATATTACCATATTTTAAAAACAATTTACCAAAAATAAATTTCAATGTTAAATGTAATATATTAGTTATTACCATATCCTAAGAAGTTTACCAAAAATATAATAAACAATATATGGAATAATACATGTCATATATTTCTGGAAGCCATGTCATTATTTTTTTGTGAAACTGATTGTTGAGAAGACATGTGACAAAATCATTTAGCAAATAATATATAGGAGATTTGGTAAGTCTAAATAGTTATCTAATATTTCTCAAAATTATACTAATTTATTAGCTTATTAAATATTATTATATAAAGCTTAGTTTTCAAAGTTACTAATTAACATGATCGCCACACATGGCAGTTATATATTTTAGATTGCGACATGTGTCAAAATACAAAACCTAATTAATTAATTTATTTTTGAATAGTAATTATCCTTTTTACAACACCTATATTCCAAAATAAATTTGTACAATATTTTACATTGATTTTACTATTTTCCTACTTTCATAATAAAGAAAAGATAGTAACTTTCATTTTAAAAGTAATTTGAAAACAAAAAATTACCATATACTTTTTCTATAATTAAAAGTAATTTTTACATTTTTAAATTCCTAAGCAAAAGATTCTTTGATAATATTTTTTTCTTGAAAAACGAAAATTACCATATACTTTTTAATATAATTATTTTGGTTATAATATAAAAAGAAAAATTACTCTGGAATCGTTTATTTTAATTTTACAAATATTTTTTGGTTATATTATAAAAAAAAGAAAAGTACTATGAAATCAATTATTTTAATTTTTACAAATACTTTTTGGTTATATTATATAAAAAAAAAAGAAAAGTACTATTGAATCATTTATTTATATAATTATAATAAATATATATTTTGTTAGTATTATTTATATTGACACATTTTAATTAAATAAGTAATAATATCATGTTCATTATCAACAAAAAATAAATTAAGAAAATAGCTGACAAAAAATAAGTAAAAGTTTGTATATGTTAATTAAATAATTCATAATATCATGTTTATCACCAGATTCTCTTAAAAAGGAAAATTTCCATTAATTTTAATAAGGAAAAAGTTGTATTTGATAAGAGATGATTTGTTAAAAGTACTTTTAAAACTATTTAATAGTATTTTCCACTTTTTATTTTTAAAATTCTAAACAAAAAAAATTCAAATGATTTATTTACAATAATGTTTTTCCTTGATTTCTAAAGAAAATATAATTGTAAAAAAAAACATTTGATAGTAATTTTCCTTCTCTATAATCTTGAACAGTAGAAATTGTAAAATAATGTTTAATAGTAGTTTTTCTTTTTTGAAATCCTAATAAAAAAATATTGTAAAAAAATTATTTCAAATGGTTTTTTATAAATAATCAACTTTCTTATTTAAATAGTTAATTTTTTTTTAAAATCATAAACCAAAAGAAACTACAACTACTCACATCTATTTATATGATTAAGCTCTCTCATATTTTATCACTTCTCATAGGTGAATATTTCTGCATGTTCTTTCACATCTTCGTATATTCTTCTTTAGGCGTTTGAACATATAGATGATATGCTGGTGTACGTAATTTATTGAGTAAAGTTAATGTGACTATTATGCTATGCTATTATAGGTCATGCTACTCAGAAATCTAAATCAAAGAAAAAGACTTTGCAATAGAACAAAATGACTTATTATTGAAGCATGAATACTAACCGAAAGTTATGTGAAAAAATGAATTTATCTATGCTACTAAGAAAATTGGTTATGCTATTGTAACTCATGCTACTAAATAATTTAAATCAAAGATAAGACCTATACAACATGATTATTGTAGCAGAAATCCTAATCGAAAGTTATGCGGGAAATGAATTTTTATTCATAGACAAACATATGCAAGATGGCATTTCAAACTGAAAAGATCTATTTCCTATATGGTTTGCTATCTAATGATTGTCAACAAGAGTTAAGGTCAAAACTTAAAAAAAATTGTCTATTATTTATCAAGTCCAGTTTTACAATTATATGCAACCCTGTAATAAATCACTATAACTACAAAGTTTAATATTTCTAAAACATAACGACAATGGTTTTCTACAAAATATTATGTATCAAGAAGTTTTTAATAATATATATATATATATATATATATATATAGATAAAGAGGTTAAAATCACACTATGTATGCTAAATTAATCAAACTTGAATGTTTTATCTAGTAATATATTTGATAGATGTCTATCAATAATACATGTTGATTGGTGTTCTATAACATTAAGGATTTTTCTATTTTTAATTTGTCTTAAACAATATACAATATGGATATTTCACAGTTCTATATGTTTTAATTAACTAAAACTAATATTATTTTGAAAACAAAATAAAGTGAAGTATTTGTGAAAAAAATAGTATACTATTTAAAACACTGTGATTATTGAAACAAAAATACTAATTCCAATTTATTGAAGAAAATAAATTATTATTATTACTAAAATAAGTCACCAATATATAATGAAAAATCCAAGAACTAATGTGAAATTCTTTTTATTATTTTTGTGTTTGTGAAACTAAAACATCAAATAAAACTCGTGCAACGCACAGGTCCATATCTAATCATGTCATATTTCATACTTATTCAATTTGAAACTAGAAAAGACTATTAATTATTTAATTATACTGTGTATAAATTAATAAATATTAATTTATAGAAGTTGTAAATATTAATTGCTATCACCTCAATAGAAATGGTGAAACAAAATGAGAAAACTGCCATTAAAAACCTAAACTTTCAAATTAAAGCCAAAAAAACTTTCAACTCATGTTTGAGCCAAAAAAATCACCAACTTTCAAATATTGATCATTTTTAATCATCATATTTTGTTGACTCGGCCATTTAAGAAACCCGAATAGTCAATTGTTAAAATCGATTAAAAAAATAAACACATGTTAATTTTTTAATCGACATCATTATTTAAATTGATTAAAACATTGATCAAACAATTTTTTTTCTGTCTGAAACACTTAAAACATCTCTTTCGCGAAACCATAGTGAAAAAGATGAAGTTGATTTGAGGTTTTTCTTTTGCGAAAGAGATGATTTAAATGTTTTCAGAAGCAAATAGACGTCGTTTGATCAATGTTTTAATCGATTTTAAAATGATGTCGTTTAGAGAGTTAACATGTGTTTATTTTTCAGTCGGATTTAATAGTTGACTAATCGAGTTTCTTAAATGGCGAAGTCAATAAGATATGAGGTTTAAAATGACCAATATTTGAAAGTTGGTGATTTATTGACTCAAACATGAGTTGAAAATTTTTTTGACTATAATTTGAAAGTTTAGAGTTTTAATGGTTGTTTTCTCGAAACAAAATAGATATATTGTCAAATATTCTATCATTTTGTTTTCATATTTTTTGTATGCAGGGAATGCATCAGCTATTCCCAGTTCGTTCCCTCCCTCGATGACGATTCCCCCCTCTTCCCCTTCCTCGAGCACCCCTATTGATCCAGGAGGAGCCCGAAAGGCGAAAACTTTAAATCGCGTTGCTCAGATCCAAATCCGCGATTTGGAGGCAAAGCTTCAAGCTTCCTCAGTCCCAGCGTCGATTCCAGCAGCGAATGCTCCAAACTACGCAGCGAGGTTCAAATCTTCTCTGCGGAACCTGCGCAAGATCTCAAATCCATCTTTCCTCGAGGATGGAACTCCGGTAATGCAGGCGCCAGAGTCGGTGCTTCTTCAGGCGTCAGAGCTCTGGAAGGATCATGTGGCTGCTCATTTTCATGGTCGTAGGCCGTAAGCCGAAAAGATTCTTGCAGACCTGAATCCAGTCTGGGGAAAATTTGGGAAAATTACAGTTCGTACGGTCTCTGACACCTGTGTCCTCATCTTCTTCCCATCGGTTCAGACAAGGCAGTGGGTGTTGGAAGTGGGTTATTGGCAAGCAGATCGTTGTGCTATCTCGGTGTATCCTTGGTCAGCCGACGGTAACTTGGCGGCTCATGAGCTTCTATTCGCACTGACATGGGCAGTACTTAAGAACGTTCCTCCTCAGTTGTATTCTCTAGATGGCAGCAGTGTTGTTGCTAGTGGAATAGGCGAGCCGCTCCACACGGAAAAGTCTCGATTAGACCCGTATCATTTTGGAGATACTAAAGTTAAGGTGGAAATTGATCTCTCTCACACTCCCCCTGAGGTTGTTGAAGTCAGGGACATTCAGGATAACTCTGTCAGGATTGATATCGAGTATCCCAGTCTTCCCCCATGCTGTATCAATTGTGGAAAATTTGGTCACTTGATTAACAGATGTAACAAAGCTCCAATGAAGAAACCATTTACTCAGAAGAAGGGTCCAAGAATCAGTGTTGTTAAGCCCACAGAGGAAGTTTCGTTAGAAGGTTTGAACCAAGAGAACTCGGTGCTTAACTTAGTTGCAGAAGGTGAGGTTATTATGGCTAGGTCTCGTTCAAGAGCCAGAGCGAGGGCTTTAAGTTCTCCTCCGGAGGTATTGGCTATGGTGGCTCTATCTGACCAAGGTCTGGAGAGACAGACAGCACCAGAGGAGTCTGATGTTTCTCCTCAGGAGAAAGATGAGGTAGATGCTCGAAAGGTTTCAGAAAATGTGAACAAGGTGGTTGAAGATTTAGTTGCTGTCTCTGACTATTCATTGAAACCCTTGTCTCGTATGGAGTCTCAGTTAGAAGAAGGAGAGATTTGTGGAGTTGAGGAGGGTGAAAAGAGTGATAAGAAAGATTTTAAACCAGATCCTCCTCCAGTATCAGAATCCGAAGATGGAAATTCTATCTGGTTGACAAAGCATTCGAGAAGCTACAGACGTGCTGTGCGTCAAGTCGCGTTATGGAAAGCCTCAGGAGCAGCTGACCCTCCTACAAAAGATTTTGAGTTTCTTACCCGATGCAATCTCTCGGGTGAGAAGCTTAGCATCTAACTCCCCCTCCCCTCTTTATCTGTATATATGAAGATCTTTAGTTGGAATGTTCGTGGTCTGAATGATGTTGGTCGTTAGAGAGTAGTTCGTCGTTGGATTCATAATTTGGGCTCTTCAGTGGGAGCTCTTTTGGAAATGCATGTACAGGAGGATAATTTTGATAGAGTTCTTGGGGCAGTTGCTCCTGGTTGGAGGTGTGATAATAACTACTCAGTTGCTGCAGGAGGGAGAATTTGGGTGGTTTGGAACCAAGCTCTCTCAGTGGTGATCTATTTGAAGACTGATCAGTTGGTTCTGTGTGGTGTGTTAGATCCGGCAACGGGATTGACTTGCACGATAGCCTTTGTCTATGCTCACAATAAAGAGATGGAAAGACGAGAGTTGTGGAGGGATTTAATTAATGTCTCTACTAGTTCTTTAGTTGCTGCGTCTCCTTTGGTGGTTATTGGTGACTTTAATCAGATTCTCTCTGCGACAGAACACTTCTCTATCTACCCCTATGATCTGCCTGTTCGAGGCGTGGAGGAGTTTCAGCAGTGTTTGATGGAGACCAATTTGGCTGATATGGATTTCAGAGGAACTTTTTTCTCTTGGTCAAACCGTAGAGAGGAAGACCCTATCCTCAGGAAACTAGATAGAGCTCTGTGTAATGACAAATGGAGAGAGGTTTATCCGAACGCAGTGGGTATCTTTGAGGCTCCTGGGACATCTGATCATTCTCCAGTGATAATTAACTTCTCTGCTGATTCGCTTGTTAGAAAATGCAGCTTTAAATACTTTTCCTTCATCTCTTCCCATCCGAGTTTCAGAGCAGAGATGGTGAAAGCGTGGGAGGAATCGATTCCTGTAGGTTCAAGGCTTTTTTCTTTGAGTCAGAGACTGAGAAAGGCGAAAGCAGCTTGTAGGAAATTAAATAAAGAAGGTTTTGGCAACATTCAGCAGAGAGCCAAGGAAGCTCTAGATGCTCTTAAAGAAATCCAAACTCAGCTTCTTACCTCCCCCACAGATTCTTTGTTCCGTCAGGAGTTTGTAGCTCGAAGGAATTGGCAATTTTTTGAGTCAGCACAAGAATTTTTCTATAGTAGAAAAGCGAGGATTAGGTGGTTGGATTGTGGAGATGCAAATACTAAATTTTTCTACAAGGCAGTGATGACTCATCAGATTTGAAACTGCATTAGTTGTCTCAGAGATGCAGGAGGAAATTTGGTGTTTAATCTGGATCAGATCAAACAAATGGTGATTGCTTTCTTTCAAAATCTTTTGGGCTCTGTGGATGTTGGAATTTCTGATATTTCCTGTGAAGAGTTGCGAGGTCTTATTTCCTATAGATGCCCTCGAGACCTATTTGATCAGTTGACTTCGATTCCATCCGATGAGAATATTAAGACTACAATATTTTTTCTCCCAAAGAACAAAGCGCCTGGGCCTGATGGTTTTTCAGCAGAGTTCTTCTGGGAGGCATGGGAGGTGGTGGGAAGTGACTCGATTGCTGCGATAAAAGAGTTTTTCTTGAGTGGTCGCTTGTTGAGACAGTTCAATACTACAGCAATTTCGTTGATACCCAAGATTGTGGGAGCAGACCAACTTACTCTTTTCAGACCGATATCACTCTGTTCCACAATCTATAAAGTCATGGCTCGTTTACTCAAGAAGAAGTTGAAGCTTTGCGTTTCTGACATTGTCCAAAGGAACCAATTTGGCTTCGTGCAAGATAGGTTACTCTGCGAAAACGTGCTGTTGGCATCAGAAGGTCAAGGATTTTAACGACAGGGGTCCAACGACTAGAGGGTGTCTTAAGATTGACATATCTAAAGCATACGACAACCTAAGTTGGGATTTCCTGTTCAAAGTCTTGCAAACTTTAGAGCTGCCGGAAGTCTTTGTGAATTGGTTAAAGGAATGTGTCACATCTCCGTCTTGCAGCATTGCAATTAATGGAGAGCTCCACGGTTTCTTCCCGGGGAAGAAAGAGCTGAGACAGGGTGATCATATATCTTCCCTTCTTTTTGTTATTGCAATGGATGTTTTGTCTAAAATGTTGGATCAAGGTGCAGTGCTAGGGAGGTTTGGCATTCACCCTGAGTGTGAAGCTCTGCTGATCACTCATTTGAGTTTTGCAGACGACGTCTTGATTTTTTTCGATGGATCAGCAGATTCTCTTAGAGGTATTTTGCAGATTCTTGAGGAATTCAGGGTGATTTCTGGTCTGAAAATCAACAGGCAAAAATCCGAATTATTGCTTGATGGGGGTAATTCAGATAGATGCAGAGAATTAGCAGCAGAGTTGGGTATTGCACAAGGTTCTCTTCCTCTTCGTTATTTGGGTGTACCTTTATCGCCAAAAAAGATGACGAGGTCGGACTTTCAGCCCCTCTTGGATAAGATTGCTGCTAGATTCAATTTCTGGACAGTTAAACACCTCTCCTTTGCTGGGAGATTCCAGCTGATTCAAGCGGTAATATACTCTACTATTTCTTTTTGGGCTTCGATGTTCATAATTCCTAGTGAGTGTATTAGCATATTAGAAAGAATCTGTGGAGCTTTGCTGTGGAATGGAGCTCCTAACTCAGCTCGAGGAACTAAGATAGCTTGGGATTCAGTTTGCTCTCCTAAAAAAGCTGGAGATTTAGGTCTGAGGTGTTTGGCAGATTGGAACAAAGTTCTCGGTTTGAAACTTATTTGGTTGCTTTTCACTAGTGGTGGTTCTTTGTGGATTTCGTGGATCCGTCATCACTTGATAGGCAGGGAAAATTTCTGGGTTCTGGATCCATCAAGGCGAGGTAGTTGGATTTGGAAAGCTATATGCAAATTAAGGCCCTTAGCTAGACCCATGGTGTTATGTGAATTGGGCTCTGGTATTACTGCAAGCTTCTGGCAGGACAACTGGATATCACTTGGACCACTGATTAGTTTGGTTGGGGATCGAGGACCTCAGATTACTGGTATAAGTATTGATGCTGTCGTTGCGGATGCACTTACTGCAGAGGGATGGTGGTTGGACCGAAGTAGAAGTAGAAACCCCATTATTACTTTACTCAAGGATTGCTTACCAAATGCGCAGGAGATATTGAACTCTGAAGTGGATGATAAATATGTTTGGTATCCGTTGGCTGAGCAAGGTACTGTCAGTTTCTCATCGAGTGATACGTGGAAAGCTTTGAATCCTTATCCAGTGGAAGTATTCTGGCATAAGGTTGTTTGGTTCACTGGCAGAATTCCTAAGCATGCCTTCATTACTTGGGTGGCTGCTAGGGATAGATTGGTTACAAGAGACAAGCTCCTTAGCTGGGGGTTATCGGTTCCCTCTAACTGTGTTCTCTGCTCAGGACACGACGACAATCGACAACACCTCTTCTTTGCTTGTTCTTATAGCCAATCGGTTTGGAATTTTTTCTTATCTCGTATGCATCTTGTCTCCCCGCAAGAGTTCAATGACATTCTTCGTTGGCTGAAAGCTCCTTCGCGGGATGCAAATGTTTCTCTGATTGTCAAGCTCGTTCATCAAGCTGTTCTCTATCTAGTTTGGAAAGAGAGGAACAGTAGAATTCACTCAGCTATAGAGAAGCCTCCAGGTGTTGTTATAGCAGAGGTTCAACGAACCATCAGACTCCGGTTGGATCCTATTACTCGAAGACAAACTCTCGCTGCAGGTCATCCTTCAGTACTTGCCTCTTGGCTGTCCTTTTTTGCAGGCTAATTTTTTTCCTCTTAGTTTTGGTAAGGCTTTTTTGTTTAGAGTCGGGTTTTGAGTTCGTTTAGTTTCTTCTTGTAAGGTTTTGCCTTTGGGCTTTTTATTAATAAATGGAAATTTAGAAAAAAAAAAAGATATTTCAAAATCGTATCATAAATTGATACGTAAATATTCCAAGTCCTAGGACCAGTAGATATAATTTTATTGAATCAAAATTGATAGATTACTGGATTGATAATTTGGACACAATAGTCACAGATTGCAATTATGGGTTACTGATAGGATGCAGAGGTCTCCTGAAACGTGACCCATTCGGTACGTTGGGACCCGGGTTTGGATAGTCCATCAGCTTCCCGATATCCTCTTCACTCTGTATTATAGTTTTTGCGCCACAATCAGTTAGTATTAATATTACTTGATTTATTTAATCAATTAAAATATTTTTTGACTAATAATTAATTAAATAGTTATTCGGATTTGTTATATAGATCAACATGGTCTATTTATTAATTTTTTATAACAGTACAAAACTTTGGAATTTGGATTTATATTCCAGTTTAAAGAAGCATTTTTTTGTACAACTCTTTACCTTATCACTAGATCACCAACACCTTGATAACAAAAGCCACATTTTTTGTCGGTGTTTTAATAAAGAGACATACTCTAAGATAGTTTTAAAAATGTTTGTCATAAATATAAATATAGGCTCTAAAGATTAAAATGACTAAAATATTTTATTAAAAAGGTAAATATACAAATATCTACGTTTAATTAATTTAGAGTTCTAGATCTCAGGGTTTTGAAATTAATGTTTTGTGACAAAAACTTAAAGCTTTAGGAGAATTAACAAAATACCAGAACAATGTAAAAGTGGCATATGTTCCATTGAAAATAATAGCTTGTTAAATGGCATACGAATGGAAAGCATGAAATTAAACATTTTTATTTTATTATTTATTTACCTTGTCTGAGGAATATTGATCAGTATGAGTAATTCCATGGCCATGTTCAAGCCCTAAAAATGTAAAAATGTTAGGAGAAATTTCAATTTTACCAGAAATTTGATATCATAATGATAATACATTAAGTTTGTGATGAAAAAGATAATTATTAAATACTAAACCTAAACATATTGATAATTAATTATTTTTCTGCATCATGTGTGGAATAAATTAAAAATAAAACTTTATTAATATTTAGATTTTATTATTGCTTATATTTATTATAATTTTAATTTTGATTTACCTAAACATAAAATTAAGATAAAGAAATAATTTTTATTATTTAAATTTATAGTTTGTCTTTATTTTTTATATACTTCTTTAGTTAAAATATATAGATCAAATTGCTTAAATTAAGTGGAAATTGTTCTACAATTATTTTTATAATTATTAAAAAGTAAAACTAAAAATAATATTTAAAATTTTGTAGATATTAAAAGGAGACTGATGGTATTAGAAATAAAATTTATAATTTCAAAATTTCTGTAAAGTTTTGAAGATTTTTTATGTAAGAATTTATATAATTATCAATAGAATTAAATTAAAATTTTGAAAATTTATTAAATATTATTAGATATATATTTCTGTTGTTATATATATTAATTTTTTATTTGAATAAATTTAATTTAGTAGTGATGTATTAATTATTATCATATTCAATAAAGTTTACAAAAATAAGAAATCAACATTAAATGAAAATGTATATGTTACAATTAGCATCATGCTGTATCATCAAATTTTACTAAGCAATATTATACTTTGTCTAAAGTAAATGAATGTGGTGATGATATATAAGCAAATCTCAAGAACTCGTTTATCAAATAATGTATATGGGATGCTTATAACTGTATAGTCAACTTGTATCGTTATTTTGAACCATAATTTTTTATACCAGTTTAATGTTACCAATCAGACCCATCAATATATTGTTTGAGATAACCTTAATTATAAACTTTAGGTGTGATATATGTAAGATCTTGCATTATTCAAATAAACCCTATGAAGATCAAATAACCTTTTATTTTATTTTATGGCATAAACGGCTGCAACTTTTTAACTTAGAAATTACCTGTTGTTAAAAAAACTTAGAAATGTACTAGTAAAAAACCAACTGCTATTCAGTACTAAATGTATAGTAATTTGATTTTGCAGAAAGCGTTTAAGAGATCTGGACGGATTTCAAAATCATAAATGCAAAAACTTAAGAAAAATAAAGAAAATATTATTTTCTGAACACATTTACAAGTACAAAATGACTTTAATATATTAGACTTAAATTTATCATATTTGAAAAAAGATTCCTAAATTATATTTAAAATGTTCAAGTCAGCACAAATATAACACACAGATAACATTCTTCTTTCTACCAAATTTTTAACTAATTGTTACGGGGGGGGGGGGGGGTGTTAATAATTTAATCTGTGAGTACCTGAAGAACAAAATGAGAACAAGAGCACGAACGAGATAAAAACCACCAACTTCATCCTTGTGGATACGGGAATCACTTTTGTGAAGGGCTGAGGAAAAAATTGTGCTAGACTTTGTATAATAACGCGTAATCAAACACGATCTAAGATGAAAATGGCATAAAACGTGTAATATCCAATTTATAGCCTTCCAATGCGCCACATATGGCTATAACTAGGGGTGGGCAAAATATCCGTAAATTTTGATTCGATTCGTTATTCGCTTCGATCCGATCCGAAAAATCCGGATATCCGTAACTTTACAAATCGAAGCAAATACTAAAATTCAATATCCGTCAAAAACGAAGCAAATCACAAATATTAAAATTTTGGGAAGCGGATATCCGATCCGATCCGGCAATATATAAGTACATGTATATCTGGATTATATTTAAAGTTCTATATGTATAAAAAACTATATAATTATTATTCTGACATATGATTTGACAGATTTTATTTACATTAATACTTGTATAAAAGTAGTACATAAAAAGAAAAAAAATATTTTATGACAATTATATTTTTTTTCTTAAGTTTTGTGTTATTATAATTGTTAATTAAGTTTAAATTTTTTACAAAATATGTAGATTTACTAATTCTTTTAATTTTTATTTTATATATCACGTTAAAAATATATTTGACAAAACAAATCTGCATCGAAATTTTAAGATTATTTGTATTAATCAAAACATATGAGATATCCGTAAGTATTCGCAAATATCCGCAAATATCTAATTATTTTCCGGATATCCGTTTTTCCGAATATCCGTTTTTCTCCGAAGCAAAGCAAATACCAAAATTAGATATCCGTAACATACGAAGCAAATCACAAATACCTTCAAAAACCCGGATATCCGATCCGTGCCCAGGCCTAGCTATAACCATTAACTTGATAACTCAGTTACAAATTAATTTCGAGATGTTCAAAATATTACCTTTCGTCATTTTCTATATAAAGACAAACAACATAATTTTTAAATTTTGTTGTTTGATAAACATTTAAAAATGTTTACATTTTTTAAAAATTATATAAGACAAAAAATGATGTGGAACCAAAAACTTTTGTAAAAGAAATCTAGAATAAAGGTTATTAATTTGTTTCAACCCATAAGAGCACTATGTCAAAAAAAAAAACAGGCACTATTGTTGGTAAAGTTTCTCTACTTGATATCTGTAAGCTCAAGAATGTCGAGCTTGATGGATTGCTGCAGTGGTGGAGCTTTGGTTTAGAGAGTAAAAAAAGAAACGTCAAGATGGCGATGATGTGGGATATTTCCATATATTGGTGATACTAAAATATTAGAAAATATTATATTAGATATTATGAAAAGATTATTTAATATATATTGTGGCTTTTACGTAGTTGAACTTTCATGGCTTTCACGTGGTAATTCTCAGAGAGAAACACAAAAGAGTTTTGGGGTTTCATAGCTGAGTGAATTGGGAGACATGATCAACATGTGTTGATTCAAGTAAGTTGGGTGTGTTAGAAATCGATCCGTGTAATTCGGATCAAACAAGTCTGTAAGAGATTGCGTAAAAGATTTCTTATAAAAGTGATTTCTGTTATGGAATTATTTTGTGCATTATGTTCTCGCTTTATCTCGAACTTTCAATTGGTATCAGAGCCGGACACCTAAACGAAGAAGAGATCTTCAAACCAAGGTGAGATTCTGAGAAGAGATTATGGCGATTTTGGCTCAAAATATGTTACTGCTGAATGATGTGAATTATGGGTATTGAAAAGTGAGAATGAGAGCAAACTTACGTGGAGCTGATGAAGATATATTGACAGTTGTTAAATCTGGATGGGAAGAACCGTGGGTGATGCAAGATGATGGCGTAAAGATACCTAAACTGAAGACAAAGTGGACAGCAACAGAGAAAAAGCTTTCAAGGTTTAATGCAAGAGCACTAGATACAACCTTCAGTTATGTAGATGGAAAGCAATTTGAGCTTATACAGGGATGTGAATCAGCTAAGGATTTGAGCGTATACAGGGCTGTGAATCAGCTAAGGAGGCTTGGGATATACTATAAAATGCGTTTGAGGGTACTGCAAATGTTAGGAAGATAAGATTGGACTTGCTTGCATCACTGTTTGAAGATATAAGGATGAGTGATGATGAGAAGATAGGAGATTTCAGTGCAAAGCTCAGTTCAATAGCCAATGAAGCACAAGTTTTAGGTAAAAAATATGAAGATGCAAAATTGGTGAAGAAGCTTCAGCGATGTTTGCCTACTAAGTTTGCAGCACATAAGGCAGCAATAACATTGACGATGAACACTGATGAACTGAAGTTCGCTGAGGTAGTAGGGATCTTAAAGGCTGAGGAGATGGAATTGGAATCCAAGTGTTCACAGCCTGCTCAAGACTCTCGAGTTACAGTTGATGAAGACATCCAGAGAGCTAGGAAGCTTGAAGAATCTATTCACTTGATGATTCAGAAGCTTGAAGAAACCATTAATCTTTTGAATAAGATGTCCAGCGACAGACTGCCTAGAGAAGAAGAAACACATAAATGGCAGGCAATAATGTGTTTTAATTGTTATGGTATTGGGCATGTCAAAACAGATTGTCCATCATTCAAGAGAGAAGAAATCAAGTGTAATGGATGTAATGGTTAGGGGCACATAAAATCAGATTGTGTGAACACCAAGAAGATGAAGATGAAGGGAAGTTGCAGTGATACAATGTCAGAGAGAAAAGATGATTCTCTCAATTTCGTGGCCCTTCATGGAGTTATAGGGTCTGAAGATGACATTACCCAGGATGAAATCATATTTCAGGTGTGTCACACACCAATTCAGATGCGTCACACAGTGATACAGAAAGTGATATAGATGCAGATCTTCTAGCCGAGTATAAGGTTCTCTTTGGTAAATTTGCAGAACTCAGTCACGAAAATCTGCAGCTCATCAAGGATAAAGCTGTCTTAAAACATCAAGTCAACACCCTAGAGATGGAATGGACTGATACGAAGGATGAATCAAACTGTAGGGTGACAGAGAATGATGGTGAAGATGAGCTTCAGTCTCTTAAGAGAGTTGTGGCTGAGCGGAATAAAGTTCAACTAGAGTGTGAAGTAAAGTTTTATCAGATGAAACAAGTGTTCAATCAAGAACTTGAGAGGAGCCAGCTTCTGGAAAGATAACTTGCTGAGAACTACAAGAAAGTGAGAATGTTGAACACTGGATCAGCAAGTCTGGATCATATCTTGTCAATTGGGCAGTCTCCAAAAATCAATTGGGGTTTGGGTTATCAAGGAACGACTTCACAGGAGGTTGACAATAATGAAGGAATCAAGTTTGTAAAATCCTCAATCCCAGTTGTTTCAGCTGAACGCAAGGATGAAACTCAAGCAAAGACTGTGGTTCCAAAGATAGAAGACAGAAAAGTTGTTGCTAAGCAAATGAATGGCTGTCTCTTTTGTGGTAAGACGGGGCATAGTGTTGCTTTCTCTTATTCTAGGAGGAACCAAACTGAACGAATTTGGAGGATGAACCTTTGTTATGTGGAACCCAAAAGGTATGGACATGTTTGGATAGCTAAGAAGAACATACTAGTGTGTTATACAAACGAACGGGTGATCAATATACTGAGGTTGACGAACCAGTTCGATGGCTTTGAAGGTACTAAGAATTTTTCACTTAGTTTTCACTCAACCAGGGGGAGATGATACTTGATTCAGGGGGAGTTTAAGTTAGTACTTTGGTGGTATGTACGATGCATATTGTGCTTAGAGGTTAGTGAGCTTGAGTTGTAAAACTCAGTGAAAAAGGGGGAGAATGTCAGTTCAAGAATGTCGAGCTTGATGGATTGCTGCAGTGGTGGAGCTTTGGTTTAGAGAGTAAAAAAAACGTTAAGATGGCGATGATGTGGAATATTTTCATATATTTGGTGATACTAAAATATAAAAAATAATATATTAGATATTAGGAAAAGATTATTTAATATATATTGTAGGTTTTACCTAGTTTAGCTTTCAGAACTTTCACGTGGTAATTCTCAGAGAGAAACACAAAAGGGTTTTGGGGTTTCATAGCTGAGTGAATTGGGAGACATGATCAACAAGTGTTGATTCAAGTAAGTTGGGTATGTTAGAAATCGATCTGTGTCGAGTCGTATAATTAGGATCAAACAAGTCTGTAAGAGATTGTGTAAAAGATTTCTAATAAAAGGTGATTTTTGTTCTGAAATTATTTTGTGCATTCTGTTTTCGTTGTATCTTGAAATTTCAATATCTAACTTTAATAATATTGACATTTAACAAAATTAGTTATTTGATAAATTTTGAATTTTTTTTTTTTGCATCTTGATAAATTTTGAATATCTAAACCCTTTTAAACAATTCACATGGAAACATGGATTCTCAAAGATTATGTCCATTTTATGTTTGTTGGTGGCGAGTTTCATCCCTCTTCAAACCCGGTAAGAAAAACCCAATCTAGCATTGTTAAGGTTTTTGAGAAGATAATAAGCCTATGGAAAATGAAGGCACATCCCGTGTTGTCAGCGTCGAGAGATACAGTCAGACTTGAATGTAAAAATGATAAAGACATTAAAGATGACTTTAAAGGCACTTGATACCCACCAAAGATCACATTGCCATTATAATCTACTCCCATTCAGATATAAAGAAGAACCAAAGAATAAGAGAAAGAGATCCAAACTCTTAAATATCACACCTATACTCAATACTCTTTATACTCTGTTATTCTTTGATATCTTTTGGGTCACCATTGTTGTATCGAACTATGATATCAATACAACAAATATTTTCCATATAAGAGCATCAGTAGACATCTTTCATAAGCTACTTCTTAGACACGTTATTCAAAACTTTAACCCTATTTTCTGAATTGGAATCTGAAATCCATCATTTGGCGCTAGAAAGAGGAGTGATTCAACATTAAAGTCTCTGAAGATTTTGACATGAACACACACCACAATAACTCTAAAAGAAACATCTGGTATTGTACTACTGTAGGAGCCGCGAACTACCAAAAAATAACCTTCATTGGGACAAAGTGCATCGGTTCAACTCGGACAGAACTCTAGTCACTCCAGTGACCGAGACTCAGCAGCTCGATTCAGACATAAATCCACTTGCCTGACCTCAAACGGTGAGATACCAACGGCGCCAACCGTCGATATGGACGCCTTATTGTCCAAGTACCTGAAAGCTTATGCCTTGTACTTTCTGTTTTGGTTAAACGTGCAGACACTGCAAGAAAAAAATGCTTAACGATGGTTGCGTCGTTATACGAGTATTACGATGAATAAACTATAAAACGTGATTTGTCGTATATGAATATTGTTTGACGTAGATTTTCATGGTAATTTCTTCATAAAATTTACAGTGGACAAAATTTTGTTGTAATGAAGACGTAAATCGTTTTGTTGTAAATTCCACATAAACTTACGAGTATTGAAATTCGTCTTTAAACAAAACTCATAAAGTTTGGTTGGTATACCATTATAAATAATCGTTGGTAAATGTTGTCAGACCAATGTAAATATAAAAAAGAATTTACAACTTTTAGTGTTGCTAATTCGTCTTAAATATTTATGACAAAGGAACAACGATGGGTTTTTGTAAATTTGTACTTAATGTTACGACGAACTGGCGAGTCCATACTAATTACTTCATCATAATTTTAAAATAAATTTACAATGTTTTTACTAACTAAATATAAATAATTAAATAAGTTATTTAGTAAATTTAAACATTTAAAATAAATTTTAAATTTCGAAATAGAAATATTAATAGAAAATAAAATAAATAAAATATACTACCAAAACAGTACATATTTTTTAAAATACTAAAAAAATATTGATTCAGATCACATAAGAGTTTCGAGCTGCGCGCTGACATGGGCTCTTTGCTCCATTTCGGCCTTCTCATCCGCTGTGAAAAGAGTTGAATCTGGAATCCTGAGCCACATTGTTTACGCTCTAACAGACGTTGCATGTCCGGATTCCCAAGGACGAAGATAGTAGAATGGTGTTGGATGACATCTTCAGTGAAACTATGTGTGCTAAGACCTCTTAAAATGCTCTAGTCGCTTGTATATTGCAAAAAAAGAAATAAGCATATGATAATGTAATCATTGATAGTTATTTATCAGCAAATGCAAATTGAATTAGTAGTTGTATAAACACAAGGTAATTACGGAACATTTCTGAAAACTTTTGGCCTTGTTCAATACATGTTGAGAGATTTGAAACATACATATATGAAAACTCCGCTTCAAAATGCCGCTTTTGCGTCTAATGACAGTCTCTTGGAACTAAGATTTTCTGATTGCTTTTGATATACAACTCATTCCTTGAACAACTAGCAGGAATGTCCAACCTTGATTTTTTGTTATCTTTTGTCTTCCACAGAACATTCAATATTCTATACATGATCCTGTCAATATGTTCTTTTCTATACGCATCACATCTAGATTGTGCTACAAATGCAGATACTTCTAGTATGGAAGTTTCCAAGATATGATCTTCATATACCAATCGTGATGTTGCCCATAACTAACAATGCATATTCTCGAAAACATGCTAATTTCCTCCATGCCAAAGTTTTTTTTGTGCATCACAGTAATCAAATTGCTTCTTGATTTGTTTCCAAATTAAATTAACAGGGGGAGTATCCTGTACAGTCTCTTTGTACTTAAACAAGTAATGTCTTGTTTTTTGGTACATATGGTTACAGAAATCAACAATGACAATCAAACCAACATGTCTTTCTACAATAATTTGGTTGAAATGTATTTGTCTTTCCAAGAAAATTTGGACAACATAGCATCCCATGTGTTTTCCATCCTGATAGCTTCTCGTATGCAGGAAAGTTACTAATAGTCTACATAAGAAGTGCTCACACTGCAAATTCTCTTTTTTATGAACAATAAAACGTGGGAACCCCTATTGACCATAACTATTTCAATTCATGTATAAAATATTGTAGGAAAACATCAAGTAACCGCGTTGGATACTTAGGACCGGAGACTAATATGCAGAATAAAAAATTCTCTTATGCACATCTCCAATGAAAGGTTGTATGGCTTAATATTTACAAGCTGCATATATATTGTCTCTTAGACATTTCAAAGGGACCAAATCATCAGTTCATTGCCTAAGAAAAGTATTTCAATATTTATAACGAAATCAGACTGTACCGTATTGAAATGTTTCCATGCTTTCGCACCTAATTGGTGAGTGACTTCTCCATCCTTCTAGACATGTTCGGCATGCAATCTCATCACTCTATCTGTCCAATCATATTGATATAAAATTTTCAACCTCTCTTTAATTGGAGGTTCCACATCTTTTGGTACAACACCTTGTTTCGCCCACTTTGTTTCGGTTACATCTTGGTTTTCCGCAAAAGCAACATTCCAGTAGCTTATCATTGTCTATTCAGTATTTCATCCAATTTCAGATGAACACATCTATCATTTTCAGAGGTAACATAAGGTTATAAATAAATTATTGAATCTCATAATAAGAAGTAGCAGACAAGTATTCTTCCGGTAAATACGCTTAAACAACTCAACTCATGCTTCCATGCACCAAGCAATTCAGAGGTTAATTATTATCAGTTTTAATAGCTATCATCCTAGCTACCAGAGACAATTTAGATAAACTTTCTCTACAACTGGCATATATTGGCTAATTCGCATCAACTCGCATATCATAAAATCTTTTTGCATCCAAGTTAGGTTCTTCAATACTACCAACTTCAACAGCTATTGCTGATGTTGTTTTTAGGCATGTATATGCAAGTATGTCATGAACCCTATCATGATCTACCCTCTATTACTTTTGATGGTAACTAGTTACAGTATGCATATGAATCGGTTCTTTAATATTAGGACCAACAATTCCTTAAATTACTATTATTACTACTAGCATCATTTCCACCATACCCTTATTCATGTTTAAACTAAATCTAGTACTTTGGTGTATGATATAACACACCAAGATTCTCGTTACAGTCCAGATGTATGATTCCACAAGATCACCTCCACTGAATTCTCATCATCCCTCACAAAAAATATTTTCCCTCCCAATTCGTGGTTTTGCTGGGCAGCATGGTAACCATTCGAGGATTACCGGAGAGATAATACATGTCACTCTTACCTCAAAACCCGAGTCACCAACCAGACGGAAAGATTGACCATAGCTCAAATACCACTGATAGAGAGTTGAAAAATTGGTATTTGGCATCTCTGCAATAGATTAATGGAAAACGAGGTAGAGGGAATCATTAGTGGTATTCATCGAAAACGAATCATAAATGGTGAAATTAAAACCCTAATGGAACTGACCACATACTATAGTAATTGGAAGGAAAGAAACTCATAAATGGTGATATACCCCGACTGCTTCGACCACAAACAATTGTAATTGTAAGGAAAGAGAAATTTGATTTCATGCAAAACCTTTAGAGTTTCTCTCAATTCACAAAAAAAAATACTTTTACGTGCGTGATGACTTCAGGGCATAGAACAAGGGATAAGAAATAGCAACCAATGGTCGCCCGCTGGGATTCTTGGAAGTAATCTTGGTATTGGTCTCTCCGTCAAGATGAGTAAGAGAATCCGACTCAGACAAGAACTCTCGACTGTCATTAATCTCTCACTAGCACCATCAAGGAATTGACGAACGATGAGCAAGTCATCATCATCCGACAGACTATCGGAACTACAACTGATAAATGCAAGGGATTAATAAAATCGTTGAACAATTCATCGATAGTAGACACCATTAGAATTTAATCCGAAAATAAAAAACCAACAGAGAAAAATTATCAATAGAGAGAAGAAAAAATAGCACGTAGAAAAAGATTAAACAGAAAAACGAAGAAAAATAAACTACAAAGAAATCACACCCTAGGTCACAAAAACCAAGAAACATATATAATTATACTAATGAACCACAAAATTTGTATTCCAACAAGAATATCATTAACCCCACAGTCGGATAACAATAACAATCCACAATTAATGTGATAAATGAAAATCTTAAACTGAGTTTTGAAATCTATAAACCACACGTCTTAGAGCATCTGCATCAACGAACCAGTGGAGCTCAATTCCCAAAACTGTTATTTTAATTTTTATTTTTTCGTTTAATTTAAAAAATAATAATAATCTAACTAATCGCGGGCCTCCACGTGTCGTGGGTCCGCAAAATTGTGTTAAACTCGCTTCTTGCGGTGAACTAGTTTTACCACAATCAGTTTATTATATTATTATTTTTCTTTGAGAATTGTGTGAACTTTCCTTTACTTCCTTTGATGCAGATGCTCTTAAATGTACCATCCGAGTTGGAATCAACACACGCCTGTTTGATGAGATGGAATACGTTGGATTCTGGAGATTTATTGTTGGAAGCGAGTTTACCCCACTCCAAACCAGGTCTAAAAACTTGATCCAGTATCAATAGGGCTCGACAAGAAGAAAACAGATCCTACAAAGGATGCATGACCTTTCTGAACTGGAAGGATAGTCAGTGCCAATTTGATGAGGTCGGACCAAAACATAAAAGAAATCAGAGCTTTAAAGATGATCTTTAAAACACTTAGATACTCATCGAAGATCAAATTGCTGTTATAACCACTCCCAAGCAACTATAAAAGAAGAACGATAAAGGGAACCCTTCCCTAAGATACTCAATATTCTATTTACTCTATTATTCTCTGATGCTTTTTGGGTCACAATCTAATCTATTAAAACAAAAGTACATTTTGTGCTTAGTCCAGAATTTTCCTCAACAATTATCATTACATGCCATTGGTATTAATACTCAATCGTTTAATACATTCATTAATAACCATTTCATTTGGTGGCCAAACCATTCGCTATAACATTACGTTCAACAGCCCATACATTCACCTCTTTGTTTTGGGCTTATTTTAACTATATGACCATCATTACTTTTATTATTCAAGACCGAAGTCTAGGAAACATATGAAACCGAGGAAACATAGACGAATTTTGATATCACTGCATTTAATATGACTACATAAACGAAACTAATCATATTTTATTCCTTCAAAAACTCTAACATCATTCAAAAAATAAATTAACTGCAGAATATCAATAACTAAGTATTCCTTTTTGGAAAACAAAACAACATTTTTATTTGTTTCCTAATTCTACGCAGTCGCACATATCAAATAATGATATCAATTAACTAACAAAATCTTTATATTCTATGTTTAAAACATAGCAAAACACGTATAACTTAATAAAGTATATTCTGTTTTAATAAGAGATAATAACAAAGAATATTTAATAGATTTTTCGAGTAAATCACAACTAACTAAATCATATCACTTTAGCAAAAAAAAGAACTAAATCATTTCTTAGTTTGAGAGATGGCTTTATTTACAACTAAACAAACAATTATAAGATGAGCTTTATTTACAACTATTTTTTTGGGGCCATGATGTTAATGTACTTCTTGGATAATGCATGATAAAATCAAATAATATATCTCAACTTTAATAAATATGAAATTAATAGATAAGATATGCACTTTACTTTCTGTAAGAATTATATTTGATTTCCAATTTATGTGGTATAATAATAACTGCATATATAATATAAAATACATATATACATGTCTCCAATGTTATAATATCAAACTAAATTTCAGATTAAAAAATAGTTGTACCTACACTTTACTTTCTGTAAGATTTATATTTTATTTTCCAATTTATGTGGTATAAGAATAACTGCATATATAATATAAAATACATATATAAAATTTAAAAAATTAATACAGTCTTTTTATAACAAATTATGTTCACACTGTATTAATATGTAGTTAGATTTTTTTAAAATCAATACTATTAAAATCTAACTAATGCTACAGATGTCCAATAAGAAAAATATATAGCATAATACAATAAAAATATGGTCTGAATAATAAACTAAAGTATCAAAAAATAATTGTTATGTTTTGAAATATATTTATAATTATCGGAAAATAATATATTTAAAACCAAAAATCATGCACAGACATGTGATATAAAACAAATACATGTAATATGGAAAAATGTATTTTATATCTATATTAGTTAATATATATATAATCCATAAATTTATGAAAAATATACATTCGTGCGGGTGCACGGATCAAAAACTAGTTGTTGTATTGAATCATTATATCAATAAAACTGTATTTTTCATACAAGATCATCACTAGACATCTTTTCATAGATTACTTCATTTTATTGAAAAACTTTATTTTATTTTGAATTAGGCAGATTGGCACTTACTATTCTTCCATCTTTCTTTTATGTTTAAACACTGTGTAGGCAGACTAAACATTTTGAATTGAACTGTTGTTTATAGTTCTGATCTCCATTATCACGTTTTCTTCTCCATATGTCTGGCTATAAGATCTAATAATCACTAAAGAAGTTTTATGTTTATCACACCAACGATAAATGCATCCATCAATAAATATGAATCCAACGAAATATGACTCCAACGGAAACGTCCGACCATATATTTCCATATAATGTTTAATAAGGGCATAGTCAATTACTCTTAAAAACCCCGTATAAAGATATTGAATAACATTAATTACAGCATTTATGCAAGTGGATAGAAAGCAAGACGGGCCAAACCACACATTCCTTGGGGTGCATCCACGTCTCTCCTGATTCTCATGTAACCATTTTCTCACTAAGTTTGTCCCCATGAGTTCTTCAACAACCAATACTTAGTCCCCTTTTCACTCATCCCGTAACCAACAATTGTAACAGCATGGTTCAGATGTGTCCCACAGTCTCCATTATAAATGCCGCCTGAGTATATATTGCTTAAACGCAAGCCCTAAGACATCTATCACCACGGAAACAGGTTGTTGAGACACTGCTTAATTTAAGCAATACTTCTTCATGATCCTTTGGAACCGTCTCGTATCCACTAGCAGCAGCAGAATCGGCTGTTTGCGTGGTTGGAGGACATGTTTGTTGTGATTCCTGGTAAGGATAGTTATCTTCTGCTGTGATTCCTTAGTTTCTGATTATGTACTTGAAAGCCTTCCACATAATCCCTCCCCCACATCCTTTGTTGAAGTCTCTGCTACAATCCAACAATTGCTGCTCTGATGGCGATAGAAGCTCACCTTTTGCACTCTTCGTAATGCCTTCCACAGCTGCCGCGAGAAAGTCCAGCAACATCCTGTTCCATTTCCTGAAATTTCATTTTATATATATATATATATATATATATATATATTATATTCCTTGAAATGTGATAAGAAAGCAAAACAAAATCAAATGGACCATGACACGTACAATTGTTCGTACTAGTATCAACACATATTGTGTAATAATATGTATCTAAATTTGGTAAAACCGCATGTTAAATTCTTTAAGAAAATATATAGAGTTATTGTGGTAATTAATTACCACACTGGCCTTGGTCCTTAACGGATGCAACCGCCCCCTCTTGTCTCCAATACAAGTTCTCACCAGTTTCACCGACATTTTCATATATAAACGACTTGTCGGAACCGATGTTGAAGTTTCGTTCTTACCTTCGGTAACCACTAGCCCCATGTACCTCACAGCAGCGGCGGACCCACCTGGGGGGTCAGCTGCCGCATGTTGAAAATATATTTCAGCAAGTTTGCTAACTGGTATTGAAAATCACGTAGCTCAATTGGTCTGTTTCTTCCCCATCTGACCCACCTTTAATTGTGCAACCGAGTTCAAAAATTCCCTTTGCACCTCTTTTTAAAATTTTCTCAGTCATTTAATTTGAAGCTGGACCAAAGCCAATTAGTGACACCCCTAAAATATAATTCTGGGTCCGTCATTTCCTTGCACCAAATTCCTCGTCAGTGAGGTCAGAGAACTGGTTGACATCCAAATTGTTAGTAGTAAACTTGTAATTATATTCATGTTG
This sequence comes from Hirschfeldia incana, assembly GCA_026261945.1. Lineage (NCBI taxonomy): Eukaryota > Viridiplantae > Streptophyta > Magnoliopsida > Brassicales > Brassicaceae > Hirschfeldia > Hirschfeldia incana. The sequence goes on from JABCMI010000104.1 coordinate 121,663, forward strand.
AAACTCTCAACGATCTTCAAGTTCTTCTGAAAGAACTCGAATCTACTCGTGTTTTCAGAATTGTCCGAGTAAACACGATGTACTCGAGATATCCATGCATTGGTCATGCTTTTATATAGAAGAAACATCAAAGAGACCACGAGATGTGGAACTCAATTCAGTGGAAGCCATTCTTTTACATAGAAAAAAGTCAGAATCTTTTGATATCAATGCTTTGGTTTGTATGACTTGGTAGTGGCGGAGCCACCTTGACGTTAGGGGTGTCATCTGACCCACATGAAATCTATAAAAGTTTACTTATATGTTAATGTCATCCTTATTATTGTGGTGAAATGGTTAAAATCTTCCTATATGACCCCCATGTGTTGAGTTCAAATGAGTCCATGCTCGTAATTTTCAATTACCTTTTTATCTTATAATAAACGAGCAAATGACCCATGTAAAACAAATTTCTAGCTCTGCCACTGCTTGGTTGCCTTAAAACTGTGAGAAAGTTGTCCTATACAGAGATTAATGTAAAGTGAGGTACCGAGTGCATATAAGTAGTGGCATGTTTTCTGTCTGAATCTTTTTGATGTAATCCTGACCAGCAAAGGAACTGATGCCACTAAAGAGGTGGAACAGCTTGAACCAGAGCTTAAGGAAGATGAAGAAAGAACCAAGGAACAGCTTGAACCTGAGGAAACAAATGACAAGGACTTAGAAGTGCCTATTGGTCCGATGACAAGGTATAAGCAAGCAAAGTTCAAGCAAGCTCTTCACCAACTCTTATACACTATTCAGGACAGTCTAGAGTGTGCTTATCCAACTACTCTGGTTGTGATTCAAGCCACCTAAGACATTCATCAAGAGAGGTGTTTTGACTTGCACTCTTTTTCTTGTTTCGGTTTTGTCCCAATTGGGTTTTTTGAGCAAGGTTTTTAATGAAGCTTGGACACAACACTTATTCAATAGCCTCTTGATGAAACCAGACCCATTTATCTTCTCATTTTTGTCCAGAACTCTCTTACGAGCCTTCTCTCTTTTTCAAGTTTGAACTTAGTCTTTGCATTTAATGTTTTGTGTGTTTCCAAGAAGCTGTGCATGTGCAATCTTCTTCTCTATATATTATGGACAAAATTGATCAATAAAATCATCAAACACCTTTCTAAAAAACCTAGAATTCTTTTCTGAATCTTGTTTGATCAAAGCTTGTCTAAGTGTTACTCAGATCTTTGATCCTTACAGTACAAGCAAACCTCGATAGTCCAAGAGTCATTCTGCAACTCTTCGAAGTATCACTCATTCCACATCTTGTTTCATCATCACGATCTGTTGGAGAGTAGTCAGGGACGTGATCAATCCACCCAAGATCACTACAAGTGGTTACAAGTGGGTTAGGATCACTTCACTTCTACACGTTATCAAATAAACATTTTTGATTAGCTTCTTGTATATTATTTTCTACTCGTTACAAAGTCAACTAAATAGCCCATACGTATACCTTGTTTTCCTTCTAAGAAGAATTCTTCCGTGAATTTGGCGCAATCGACAGACGTTCTTCCGTGAATACCGCATCTCCCACAGTTAGAATCTCATGCAAGTAATGGAAAAATTATCCTGTTAGTTGTATTCAACTTTTCATGTGAGAACTATTATTTATGAGGGTTTTTTTTTGAACAAAATTGATGAGGGTTTAAGCGACACAACATGTAGGGTGTTCGGGTTTCTGTTCAATTTTTTTTCCAGCTTTTCCATTTATAAAAATAAGTTACCATACGAAAACTATATCTATTTTTGTTTAGTTCGTTTTATATACCTTGTAACCTTGGTATTTTGTTTATTCTAACCAAAGGTTTTTAACAACGAGACAATAGCGGAAACTCCTATTGCATGTGAGAAAGGTACTGGTTTTAATGTAGTTGGAGACTCATCTAGCTACACTATAATTAGAGGAAGAAGATAAATAAAATCAACACAAAAAATTCAAGAAATAGGGTGGACGGAATGTTAGTGGAAGAGGTAAATGAGGTCGTCGCGGCCGAGGAAACCACAATCACTGGTTATTGTCTATCTTCTTCTTCTTGTTTTCTAAGATTCAAATGTGAATCTTTATTTAGAGTTTTTAAGCCCTATTGTTTGTAGCAAACTCTATCAGATTTATAAGTGAAAACTCGAACCTGTATTTTCTGCATTTTTAATTTGAAAACTCCTTTTAAAAAATAAAAAAAATGTGTGTCTCAATGTATTATGTGAATTCGATTCATTTTGTACAACTAAAAGGTTCATAGTCTTTCTAGCTAAGCTTGAATCGGTATTAGATAATATTTTCTTGGACGTAAATCTTGGATCGCAATACGAGCCAATAGTTCAACCTCAATTTCGATGTACTTTTATGTGTACGTGATTTTTAAAATGAGCTCAGACACCTTTGGATATTGATAAGACATTTATGTATTGGATAAGCATTATTAACAGTGTGTAAGCATTGTATGTATTTTTCTTAAATAGGTGACAAGCATGTATTGTATAAATATCTCCATTATCACATTGTCTTATCCATGTGTTAGTCTATAAGATCAAATAATCACCACAAAAACTTTCTTTATATTTTTAGCAATAAAAACTATATATAATATTACAGCAACGTAATCCCATGCTTCAACCAACATAACTTCCAAAATAGATGACTCCAACGAAAACGTGGGACCATAAATGCATACGACTGTTCTAACAACATAACATGATTCATGCAAGTGGATAGTAAGCAAAGCGGGCCAAACCACACATTCCTTCGGGTAAATCCATGTCTCTCTTGATTCTCATGTAACCATTTTCTCCCCAAGTTTGTCCCCATGAGTTCTTCAACAACCAATACTTAGTCCCTTCATCACTCATCCCGTAACCAACAATCGTAACCGCATGATTCAGATTTGCCCCACACTCTCCGTCAAATATGCCACCCCGATATTGCTTAAATGCAGGCGCGTAGCCATCTATCGCCACTGAAACTGGCTGTTGAGAAACTGCTTTTAGCAATGATTGCTCGTCATTACTTGGAACCGTCTCGTATCCACTGATGGTAGCAGCAACGGAATCAGTTGAAGAACATGTTTGTTGTGACTCCTGGTAGGGATAGTTATCCTCTGATGTGATTCCTTGGTTGTTGATTATGTATTCGAAAGCCTTTGACATTATCCCTCCCCCACAACCTTTGTTGTAGTCTCTGCTGCAATCCAACAGTTGCTGCTCTGACAACGATATTAGCCGTCCTTTCGCAATCTTCGTTATGCCTTCTACGGCTGCCACGGCCGAGAAAGCCCAGCAACCTCCTGTTCCATTTCATAATAAATTTACATATATATATATATATGTATAACATGTGCGCTCTTTTTACATGTGATGTATATATTTGTAACAAAAAATCATATTTAGAATCTTTTCGAAATTATGTTAATATTTTGGAGTGAAATACGAGTACCGAATTATATTTATCATCAGAATGGTTATCTAAACTTGCGTGTATTAATTACCACATCGGCCTTGGTTCTTAACGAATGTGACAGCCCCCTCCTGTCTCCAATCCATGCTCTCACCAGTGTCGCTGACATTTTCATATCTAAACGACATCTTGTTGTCTGAAGCTGACGTTGGATCTCTGGTCATTCCTTCAGGCACCACTAGCCCCATGTACCTCGCCCGAAATTCCTCGTCGGTGAGGTCAGAAAACTGATTGACATCCAACTTGTATGTCATGTTCGTATTCATGTTGTGCCTCTCCACGAACTCCAAGTTCTTCTTAAAGATCTCAAACCTATTCGTTTTCTCAGATTCATCGGAGTAAGTACGATGGAAACGAGCCATCCATTGCTCATGTTTCTCCGTGACAGCAGAAGCTTCAAAAAGCCCCCCACGAGAAGTGGCTCCTGAAGTTCTGGAACACAGAATAATGGCTAGAATCAATAAAGTGATCGAAGCCATTTTTGTAGAGAGATATAAAATGCTTTTTAAATATAATTGTTTGGGTTTCAAGGAACGAGTAAAAATGTGGCGTTATATAGACACTGAGAAGTGTGTGGTCGCATGTTTTTGCTTTTCTGAATATTCTAACGATATCTTGTTAGGTGATCGTTGCCAATTTCTACACGTCAATAAGTCAATTACATGGCCAATCAAATTACATTAATCTTGTTTTGATTGAAGTCTCATGAATCATCATAACAAGGTTGGGCCACAAATTGAAAATGATCTTGTTGCGGTGCAATGACTTACTATCAAATAGTAAGGCTAGCATCCGACATGTGATGTGAAATTTATAAAAGGATTTACCAAAAATGATTCAAAACTTAAATTTGAATATAAAGATTTATACTTAATATTTAATCAAGTGCAAAAGTAACCTAAACATATAGTAAAATAACAATTATCTTCTTATGTTCTAACAAAAACATGTAAACACTTTTATGATTACATCCCTCTGAAGCTTTTTCTAAACAATAAAGTCTTACGCTAGAAAACATTTAGAGACGTTTACACATCTTGAGAAGTCTATTCATGTATTCAATGTTAAAATAAATCTATAAAAATATGAAAAAAAAAAATTTTGATGAAAAATAAACTGAAATCATGTAAATTTAAATTTAATAAAATTGAATTGTTTTCCACGCAGATGAGTTAATATAGTTTATAAGTTATGATTGTCTTTTCGTTAGAGTTTATTAACATATGTTCAACTAATATTGGCATTTTTAGGGTTAGATTTTGGAATCTTAAATATTTTTATTTTTTATCTATATTAATCTTTTTTTTCACACTGGTTTTCATTGATACTCAGAAACATAGCACAACCCTTTCAAAAAAAGGTTGGGCAAGTACAAAGATAAACCAAAGTAATCGAAACAGAGAAATTGATGACAAAGGAAGAAAACTAAGAGAAAAAAGACATAAGGAGAAACCACCAATAGGCAGCGAAGCAGCAAATAGACTCAAGGAGAGCAGAGTCAGGCGTCTAACCACAAAACATCCAGATGAGAAAGAGGTTCTTGTCTGAAGCTACGCATCAGCTAACCGCATGGAGGTGTTATAGCCCATTGCACTCGCCGAAGCTTCCTTTCTAAGCAGACTGTCTAACCATAAAGGGCCTCCTGTCGCCACATAGGATTGTGAACGCAGGTCCGACGTCACACTATTAGCAATGGACAGAGCAGGTAAATTCCTAGAGCTCTTAACATAATCAACGCTCCAATCCCGAAACGAATTCAAACGCTCCTTGATCCTTGTTATCAGGTAGTTAAATTGGGGAAAGAGATCTTGATGGAGAAGGGCCATACGTAGATCGATAGACGAAGTTTCAAAGATCACACATTGTACATGATGACTTGCCATAGACTCTATTGCCCATAGAAGAGCATGGAGTTCCGCACCCAATGGAGATATAAGTCGAGGAAAGGCGCGCCGACTATGCCAAGAAACTCTTCCTTCGTCGTCTCTAGCAATCCAAGCTACTCCACTCAACGCTACATCAAACTTCCAGGACGATGCCAAGTTGCATTTAATCCAATTAGGAGGAGGGCACTTCCACATTACCTTACTCGTCAGACTTGAGGATACATGCGCCTGCAGTACAGAACTAGGGGCCATAGTTTCTCTCCAGATTTCAGCTTCTAAGGATGCTTTCTGAGCTACACTAACCGGATCCTCTCTAGTGAACTCAAACAGGAAACAGTTTCTTGCTTTCCATATGTGCCAAAAGACCCAAGGAAACATTTGAGCAACTCCTGACGACCCGTCTTTCTTTTTGCAGCACTGCACAAGGTGAAACAAGTTGAGGAAGATCGAGTTGGACCACCTCCCCGACGGAGGCAAAGGGATATTGAGCCGAGACCACACGTCCTGAGCGTATTTGCAGTGGAAGAGAACATGGGCTATATCTTCCGCTCCACTACCACACGATGGACAAGTAGGGTCTATGTTAATGCCTCTAGTTCTTAGATGCATTCTAACAGCCAAAGCACCAGAGAGGACTCTCCACAGGAAGTGTCGAAGTTTAGGGGAGGTATTGAATTTCCATACCTCTGTCCATAACTTCTTCTCCAGCGGGGGCACTGGAGGGCCCGACGTATTACCATTCTCCGCTGCAACCTCCAGGAATTTATAACCACTCTTCGAAGTGTACTCACCCGACTTTGTATACGCCCATATTAGTTTGTCTGGTTTGTTGGGATTTTTCCTTGTCTTGAGAATAATTTCTGCATCACCAGGACTAAAAGTTTGTCTGATGAGAGTCTCATTCCAGAGACCTGTGCGCTGATCAAAGAGATCCTCCACCTTTAATGTAAGATCAACCAGAGAGTCCTCTCCGTAGTTGGGAGAACGAGGGACCTTGTCAATTATCCACTTCTCCCACCACACATTTGTACTGGAGCCATTACCAATGGACTGCACCAAACCTTGTTTTAGTAAATCCCGACCATGTAAGATGCTTCTCCAAGCAAAGGAGGGACGCGAACCCAGTCCACTCTCCAAGAAGCCACAATTGTTGAAATACCGATGCTTAAGAACTCTAGCCACCAGTGAGTCCGGATTACTCCAGATACGAAATGCTTGTTTCCCTAATAGAGATTGGTTAAACATCTCAAGGTCCTTAAAGCCCAAGCCACCTTCATTTTTGGATTTACATAGTTTTTGCCATGAAACCCAAGCAATCTTTCTTCTGTTAGAACCACTACTCCACCAAAATTCCGTCATCGCACTGACAAGGCGAGCACATGTATCCTTCGGTAAGCGGAAGCAAGACATGGCATAGATGGGAAGAGATAAGCAGACAGACTTAAGTAAGATCTCCTTGCCTCCTTGAGAGAGAGCTTTAGCAAACCAGCCATTCAGTCTACCATGAAGTTTACTCCGAATGAAGCTAAGTAGTTGTCTTTTTGATCCACTGAAACACCCAGGCAAGCCTAAGTAAGTCCCTTCCCCATCTTCTTTATCTATATTTAAAATCCCTTGAACTGCAACCTTTACATTCGCAGGAACTTTGGATCCAAAAATCACAGAGGATTTGAGAGGATTAATAAGCTGTCCTGATGCATCACCATAGCTTTTAAGACACTTAACAATCTCTTCCGCCTCTGTTACATTCGCTTTACACATCAGCAAACTGTCGTCGGCGAACAGAAGGTGATGCACTGCGGGCCCAGATGCTCCCAACTTGATCCCGTGAAGCTTACCCGTCTCAGCTGAAGTATTCAGGCCATGCACTAAGGCCTCCGCACATAGGATGAAGAGAAAAGGAGACAGAGGATCACCATGGCGAAGCCCGCGTTCTGGTTTGATGAAACCGTGTGAGGCACCATTTAGTAAACCGAGTAGGATACCGTACTGACACAAGCCATGATCCATCTGACCCACTCTCTAGCAAAACCCATGTGTTCCAGTAGAGTCTCCAGGAAACACCACTCCACCCGATCATATGCCTTGGACATATCAGTTTTTATAGCCATGTATTCTCTTGCAACATCATCTCTAGTTCTCAGGGCATGGACCATCTCGTGTGCTATGATAATGTTATCTGATATGAGCCGATCTGATACAAAGGCACCTTGAGTTTCAGAGACCACAACAGGAAGTATGACCTTCAATCTGTTACATAAGATATTTGAGATGATCTTATATTGCACCGAGCACAAACTGATAGGGCGGAGATCCTGCATTCGGTTGGCATTAGCTATCTTCGGAATGAGGCTTAATTGGGTGTGGTTCCAACCATCTGGGAGGACTGCTGAAACAAAGAATCTCTGAACCTCTCTAGTCACTGCAGGGCCAACCACATGCCAATATTTATGGTAGAAAGTACCATTCAACCCGTCTTCCCCAGGGGTGCTACCACCCTTGATACTCATTGCAGCCTCCTTGACCTCCTCGGCTGAAACAGGGGCAATAAGGATCGAGTTCATTTCCTCTGTGACCCTGCTTTGGAAGCTCTCAAAGAAGGAGTCGAGCTCATAAGGGTTGGAACTAAGGAAGAGCTCCCTGAAATATTCAGTAGCTATGTTCCCTTTAGAACCTTCAGAAAAATGCTCATTCCCGTTTTCATCAAATAACATGAAGAGTCTGTTCTGAACCTTCCTCCCTTTAACCACATTGTGAAAGTACTTCGTGTTACGGTCACCTTCTCTGAGCCATTCTTCCCTGCACTTTTGTCTCCAGTACCTCTCCTCATCCATGTACGCCTGAGCTAACAGTTTCTTGATCCTTTTCAGGACTTCACGGATCGGATGAAGTTTTGAAACCTCCACCTCCAAAGCAGCTTTAAGCCTCAGTATGCGCTCATGAGAGTTGAGATCAGAAGATCTTTTCCACTTGGAGATACCACGACGAACCTGAGCAATTCGGTCCATGGTGCTCTTTGGATCACCAGTATCACCCCAACTCTGTATAACCACCTCTTCAAAGCCCTCACGATGAAGCAGTCGGTTATCCAGATAAAATCTCCCACGTTTGAGTTCTCTTTGTTCCAGCACAAACCCAATCATCATATGTCTATGATCTAATCCCCACATATCTCCATATTCCACACCCGATCTTGGGAACAAATTAAACCATTCGTCATTTCCAAAGCACCTATCAAGACGACATTGGACCCAAACCAGCTCTCTCCATCCTCCCCATGAGAGGACATTACCCGAGCTCCGAAGCTCTCTGATCTTGCAGCTTCTAGCCATGTTACGAAAGCCCCAGAAGCTAGATTCTTCCCTAACAGCACCACCCAACTTGTCCTCATTGGACATTAGTTCATTAAAATCTCCGGACAATAACCATGGCTCATTCCTCCTAAGCCCAATCTCCACAAGACGATCCCATACCTCCTGACGTCTTTCTTTCACAGGGTCACCATAAACACAAGAAAGAAAAAAAGATAACGAACTAACTGAAACCTTCATGTCAATGATCCTCTTGTCACCAGAGAGAATCTCGACACCGTAACTGCTTTTCCAAAAAACCGCCAAACCTCCACTAAGACCGAGAGGTTCAACCGTGTAGATACCATCATAACCCAAACTCTTTTGTAAATTCGAAATGTAACCAAACTTCTGCTTTGTCTCCATCAAAAACATAATATCCGGAAAGAACTTGCGACGAACTTCCCGAATGATCTGAACTGTCTCAGTGCTTCCTGCACCTTGACAGTTCCAGCACCACACACTCATTGGGATGGCAGCGGCTTCAAACCGGAAGCCACCGAAATAATAGAGGGAACAGAAGGTTTTTTGCTGGAGATAAAGTTAAATCATCAGGCTTTCGTTTCCCACCACTCTCCTTTGGTGCGGCCACAGCCCCTGGTGTGTTAAGGGACGCCTTCCCTACCTGAGCTTTCCTTTTCCAAGATGGAGGCCTACGACGAGCTTGTTTTCCAACATCTCTAATACCTCCGGCAAGTGGTATATGAGAGGAACCCACCTGAAAACCCGTTGAGGTATTAGAGTTGTACCCTCCACCATTAGCATGAGAAGCAGAGTCAGCTTCTTCATCGACAGACTTCTCCACGGTTTGGTTCGGAACAGAGGAAGAGACTCGAGAAAGTTTAGCGGGGTGTCTTATTTCAGAGTTATCAGGAAAAGCGAAAAAATGACCCTTCCCTTTTTCAAGATCATTGGTGATCCTGATAAGCGTGGCTACATGAGATTGTCCTTGCTCCTCAATAGATTGCCTCATTCGTTGGATCCTTGCTAGCCGCTCCGTATTGTCGGAATGAGATATGTAAAGCATTGCCATCTTCTGCTCTTGCAGCGGCAGTTCCGGGAAGAGCGAGGGGAAACCCGGTGGATCATTCCCAAGAATCACAAGTTGGTTACTATCAGCTATCTCCTCCAAGTTGTGCACCATTATACCCCTAGCAGGGGAAGCCTCCCCAAGTGGATTCTGCTGCTGAGGAGCATCCTGAAGCAACGATTTAAAGCCCGGGGGAATTGTAGGACTTGGAGATTGAACCATAGCTCCAGAGGACTTCTGAGGCATAGCAGAGCTCTGGGAAGTAATCTGTTTCCTCAATGGAGGAGCCTTGTTGCGGTTATGTAGAAGGGGGCAGGCTGGTCGTTCATGAGTTAAACGACAGTAATGTTGACATCTTTTCATTAGCCTTTCGTATCCAAACTCAATGATGACTGATCCACCTCTAAGGGAGGTTCCGAACCTTTGATGCTAACGCAGGCTTCATGATATCAAGTCTAACCTGAGCTCGGATGAAAGTCTCTTTCTGTGACATCTTCGGGTCATACGCAATCTCCAACACATGACCTATCTTACTCGCCAGGAACTTCATCGTGTCGATGTTGTAGTGGTTGACCGGAATATGGAAGATACGGATCCATACATCTACTGATGTCAGGAAGTTTGCAGGAGGAGAAGGGATCCATCGATCAATCAGCATTGTCCATTGCTTGTAAGATCAAGGCCGGTCATTAAGAACCGTGATCATGTCCTCCTCCCTTTGGAAGATAAACTGAAATTTCTCCGCTGAGAGAGCAATACCACGAACCCTTCCATAAACCCTCCAGACTCGTGGCATGTCCTCGATCATCTCAGCCATAGGTTGACGTGAGGGGTTGAGGAGTCTTCCTAGTAGGCTCAAGGAGTTACCTTCTAGAACGTTAAAGCATGGCTCATCAGGCAGGTCAATAGGGTCATCGTCATAGAGAGACATGGCATGTATAGCAGCATGTAGATTATCAGCCATATGAGATCTCGTCGCAGTCGCCAGGAGGTGATGCCGGAGAGAACAAAGGGGCTGAGAAGGCAGTAGGTCAATGTCTAAACCTTGCGTAATCCCATTGATTAAGCAGTATTCAGAGATCTGTTTAAGGGAAATCATCTTTCTTGGAGACTACGATGGATAGAAAAAGGAAACTTGGGAGTAAGGTGACTAGGACAAAGAACAAAGAAGGAAAGAAGTATCACGATCACGCTCTAACAGAGCAGGTTAAGGATACTAAAAAAGGAAATAACCAATAGCTTTTGACTGGAAAGGATATTATTGAGGAAACACAGCAAAAACAACCGAAAATTATAACGGAACCAAAGGAGTAACCAAGCCACCGGCTGAAACCAATTAAGGAAATAAGAAAATCGGAAAAGATTTCCGGTTGAGAGCTCAAAAAAGGAAAAAGTATAGAGGTTTTAGATGAAGTCATTTAGGAAGTCTTCTCAATCGAATTTTATTAAAACAATTGATACTTTTGTCTTCTTATATAAATAAAATGTACATATACTCTTTCTTTTTCTCAAGTGGTTGTAAAAAAAACAAGGTTTCTCACTTTAAAACTCTCTAACATCTCAATAATCACTTTGAACTTGAAGATACCAACCTTTATATCAATTTCTCATCTTTGTTGTCTCATGTATTTTTCACCATTTTATCTTGTTTTGCATATTCCTTAATTATTTGTATTGGTTTTCATCTTCCACTCCTTAAAAACTAAATCTAGAAATTTTGGACATATATTTTTCTGTGTGTTGTGTGTTAGATTCTAATAAAACTATACATTCAACCTAATGTGATCGTTTTAATTATAATTTAAGCACAATAATTCTATTTTAAAACACTTTTCTCTGTTTTTAAGCTGTTTTAAATGTTTTTAAATATGCATGTTTATCAGATCAGAAGAAAATGTCGGACTTCGGAATTCATTAGCAGACTAGAGAAGTCTTCTAGGCAAATATTTTATGCAAACTACAGAAATTAGTAAAAACAATTTCACCAATTAATTTGTGTGTGTTTTTGTGCTAAATCTAAATAAGTTATAGATTCAACTTAATGTGATTATTTTTCTTATTATTTTTGTTTAATTTTTTTTTTCATGGTTTATCTTTCTTTTTAAAAAGTAACATATAGATCATTAAAATTTTTATATTTGCATTTATTGTGTGTTAAAACCATATAAAATATAAATTCAAAATCATTGTGATTATATATTTGTGTTATTATTTAATTTGTAAAGTTGTGGCTTCAAATAACATAAAGTATATTTTTTGTTTGTGTTTGTAAGAATTCAAAGAAAAATATATATTAAACTTATTGTAATCGTTTTTTCTTATTAAACTTTTTATTTTTTTTTCTTTTTCACATTTGTTTCTGTTTGAAATCATTTAAACATTATTAGATATGAAGATTTGATCTGAGGACTATATATCAAACTCCATTATAGACTGCTCGAGAAACTTCTCGAGCAGACTTCTTCTCAAGCACACCGACATGAAGATTTCTCGGTAAATTTCACGCCAATTAAGCGGAAAATTATGATTTAAGTAGAAAACTAAGATTTTAATTGAAACTTCTAATTTAGGGTCAAACTTAACTAAATTTTTTTAATTCTCTTCGGGGTCAGGTGACTCTTTTTTGAGAAACTATATATTTTAAATAATATATTCACTTTGTCCACAATCTTTATATATAAAAGAAGGTTTTTTCTCTCCAGAAGCTGCCACGTTGGATTCCAGCTTGGAAATTCGTTTCCTGACGTTTTGACACGTGTCCGACCAATTAAAATTATGCGTTTCATTCATGGTTTATTGTATAATTGCTCGCTTTATTTTGATTCTTTATGGGCTTATTGGGCTCATCTTTTCCTATTTAGTTTTGTAACCCAACCAAATTGGGAGAGACGATCTTCTTCGCGATCTGAACCAATCGTCTTCTTCAACATGCTCAATCTGTGTTCTGTGATAATCTAATCCAATACTGGAGTTTCTGAGTGTTGATTGAGACGAAACGTTGCGGAGGATTTATGTGTCAAGCTTGGACAGCGTCCATTCGTTTTTGGTTCTTAAGATGTTACGATGTCTTGATTAATCGACTTTAAGGAACCACTTAACTCCATCAGCGCAAATCAAGCACGATCCCTCATTCAATGCTACTTATCCCTATTTTAGCGATGTTTCTCCACTTATAAAAAGGTAAGCATTCATCTCTTGAACATCATCTCCAAAGTCTGTGATGGTAAAAAAAAGTTTTGTTTTTGCAGTATAATAGCTGGCTAACTCATCTGTTCTTCAGATGGCCGATGTTCTTCCACAATTGAGGTGCGACTAAGCTCCTCCTTTATGCGAAGGTTTTCCAATTCTTAAATCTCATGGTTATTGTATTTTTAAAATATTGGAGGGTTCACATTCATTAGTATAGAACTTTTATGTTTAGATCTATATAGAAACTCTTTTGAATAAGTTTTTTTAAAGCGGTTTGTTGATTATTCTTTCTTTTTCCTATTTGTTTCAGTCAACCATCATGCCAGCCACTGTGATTGGTCAGCGTCTCACCACTTTCCGACACCGTCTCTAGGCTGGTTCATTGTTCACACACAGCTGATTCGATGTGACTCGGTGCAATCAGAACTTGAAGCTCTGTCTAATTCTCCTTTGACGATTCGGTTTAGTGATGTTAACCGAACCGGTTTCTCCAATCCCTGAAATGCGGTTCAGGTTCCGGGATCATATTTGCTGCTTGGCCTAGCCAATAGACACACACAACTTCGAGATACCGGTTCTTATTAGCTATTTATCTCAGACTTATCACAAATACTTTTCTCAGTGTTTTGTCAGAAAGTTACTTGGACAATCTTTCTTTTTATCTTGGGAGATCAGAGCTGCCATTTCTACATGCAATTACAGGTTTGTTGAGGATCGAGTGTTATACTTCATGGGTTGTGGAATTATTGACCCTTTGTGGACTGTGACAAGATATAGGCAGTGATTATACTTCTCTCTCCTAGGCAGTGATTTTGCAGCCGCTTGGTGACAAAGGAATCACAGTGTTTGGTGGAAACACGATTAGATGTTTCATGTCTTTAGACCAGGTAAGGGAAACTTCACTTCTTTGTACAACAATTAAAAGAGTTGGCATGCTCATTAATCCCAGGCTTACATTTCTTCAATTGAGAGAAGTTAGAAGACGTGACACTGGGGAGGTTTTTTTTTTTTTTTGTGGTTCAGCTTAAATTTCCCAAGAAACAGATCGCAATAAGTACCCTGACCCGTAAAGCCGATAAAACTCATCGCAAGCATTGATCGGTTCAAAGAACTTATCAATTCTTGATCAAATGGTTACACGATCTTGAAATGTAAAAATAGCTTCTAGGATCATGAACTTAACACTTATGCATCAGCATAGGGTTCATGTTTTTAAGATAAACCAGAAATCTTCTTTACAGGATAAACTTCGAATGTTTTTTCAGTGTAGACCGGGTTTCGTTTGTGGTTGTCTTTTTGTGCGATCTTTCGAGAGACTAAAACCCATTTTGGCACCGAAAATCATGGGGACGACAAGCCAGATGACAACATGAATCTTGCTGAGGTTGAGACTGGTGGTAGCAGTCAGAAGACAACACCGGATACGGGAACAGTCCCAAATGGTGAAAAGCCAAAGACGCCTTCAGCGGATTGAAGCAGCTTCCAAGGCGGTCAGTAAGGCACGCATGGCTTGATTTGTGATGACAGGAGAAATTTCAATTTTACCAGAAATTTGATATCATAATGATAATACATTAAGTTTGTGATGAAAAAGATAATTATTAAATACTAAACCTAAACATATTGATAATTAATTATTTTTCTGCATCATGTGTGGAATAAATTAAAAATAAAACTTTATTAATATTTAGATTTTATTATTGCTTATATTTATTATAATTTTAATTTTGATTTACCTAAACATAAAATTAAGATAAAGAAATAATTTTTATTATTTAAATTTATAGTTTGTCTTTATTTTTTATATACTTCTTTAGTTAAAATATATAGATCAAATTGCTTAAATTAAGTGGAAATTGTTCTACAATTATTTTTATAATTATTAAAAAGTAAAACTAAAAATAATATTTAAAATTTTGTAGATATTAAAAGGAGACTGATGGTATTAGAAATAAAATTTATAATTTCAAAATTTCTGTAAAGTTTTGAAGATTTTTTATGTAAGAATTTATATAATTATCAATAGAATTAAATTAAAATTTTGAAAATTTATTAAATATTATTAGATATATATTTCTGTTGTTATATATATTAATTTTTTATTTGAATAAATTTAATTTAGTAGTGATGTATTAATTATTATCATATTCAATAAAGTTTACAAAAATAAGAAATCAACATTAAATGAAAATGTATATGTTACAATTAGCATCATGCTGTATCATCAAATTTTACTAAGCAATATTATACTTTGTCTAAAGTAAATGAATGTGGTGATGATATATAAGCAAATCTCAAGAACTCGTTTATCAAATAATGTATATGGGATGCTTATAACTGTATAGTCAACTTGTATCGTTATTTTGAACCATAATTTTTTATACCAGTTTAATGTTACCAATCAGACCCATCAATATATTGTTTGAGATAACCTTAATTATAAACTTTAGGTGTGATATATGTAAGATCTTGCATTATTCAAATAAACCCTATGAAGATCAAATAACCTTTTATTTTATTTTATGGCATAAACGGCTGCAACTTTTTAACTTAGAAATTACCTGTTGTTAAAAAAACTTAGAAATGTACTAGTAAAAAACCAACTGCTATTCAGTACTAAATGTATAGTAATTTGATTTTGCAGAAAGCGTTTAAGAGATCTGGACGGATTTCAAAATCATAAATGCAAAAACTTAAGAAAAATAAAGAAAATATTATTTTCTGAACACATTTACAAGTACAAAATGACTTTAATATATTAGACTTAAATTTATCATATTTGAAAAAAGATTCCTAAATTATATTTAAAATGTTCAAGTCAGCACAAATATAACACACAGATAACATTCTTCTTTCTACCAAATTTTTAACTAATTGTTACGGGGGGGGGGGGGGGGTGTTAATAATTTAATCTGTGAGTACCTGAAGAACAAAATGAGAACAAGAGCACGAACGAGATAAAAACCACCAACTTCATCCTTGTGGATACGGGAATCACTTTTGTGAAGGGCTGAGGAAAAAATTGTGCTAGACTTTGTATAATAACGCGTAATCAAACACGATCTAAGATGAAAATGGCATAAAACGTGTAATATCCAATTTATAGCCTTCCAATGCGCCACATATGGCTATAACTAGGGGTGGGCAAAATATCCGTAAATTTTGATTCGATTCGTTATTCGCTTCGATCCGATCCGAAAAATCCGGATATCCGTAACTTTACAAATCGAAGCAAATACTAAAATTCAATATCCGTCAAAAACGAAGCAAATCACAAATATTAAAATTTTGGGAAGCGGATATCCGATCCGATCCGGCAATATATAAGTACATGTATATCTGGATTATATTTAAAGTTCTATATGTATAAAAAACTATATAATTATTATTCTGACATATGATTTGACAGATTTTATTTACATTAATACTTGTATAAAAGTAGTACATAAAAAGAAAAAAAATATTTTATGACAATTATATTTTTTTTCTTAAGTTTTGTGTTATTATAATTGTTAATTAAGTTTAAATTTTTTACAAAATATGTAGATTTACTAATTCTTTTAATTTTTATTTTATATATCACGTTAAAAATATATTTGACAAAACAAATCTGCATCGAAATTTTAAGATTATTTGTATTAATCAAAACATATGAGATATCCGTAAGTATTCGCAAATATCCGCAAATATCTAATTATTTTCCGGATATCCGTTTTTCCGAATATCCGTTTTTCTCCGAAGCAAAGCAAATACCAAAATTAGATATCCGTAACATACGAAGCAAATCACAAATACCTTCAAAAACCCGGATATCCGATCCGTGCCCAGGCCTAGCTATAACCATTAACTTGATAACTCAGTTACAAATTAATTTCGAGATGTTCAAAATATTACCTTTCGTCATTTTCTATATAAAGACAAACAACATAATTTTTAAATTTTGTTGTTTGATAAACATTTAAAAATGTTTACATTTTTTAAAAATTATATAAGACAAAAAATGATGTGGAACCAAAAACTTTTGTAAAAGAAATCTAGAATAAAGGTTATTAATTTGTTTCAACCCATAAGAGCACTATGTCAAAAAAAAAAACAGGCACTATTGTTGGTAAAGTTTCTCTACTTGATATCTGTAAGCTCAAGAATGTCGAGCTTGATGGATTGCTGCAGTGGTGGAGCTTTGGTTTAGAGAGTAAAAAAAGAAACGTCAAGATGGCGATGATGTGGGATATTTCCATATATTGGTGATACTAAAATATTAGAAAATATTATATTAGATATTATGAAAAGATTATTTAATATATATTGTGGCTTTTACGTAGTTGAACTTTCATGGCTTTCACGTGGTAATTCTCAGAGAGAAACACAAAAGAGTTTTGGGGTTTCATAGCTGAGTGAATTGGGAGACATGATCAACATGTGTTGATTCAAGTAAGTTGGGTGTGTTAGAAATCGATCCGTGTAATTCGGATCAAACAAGTCTGTAAGAGATTGCGTAAAAGATTTCTTATAAAAGTGATTTCTGTTATGGAATTATTTTGTGCATTATGTTCTCGCTTTATCTCGAACTTTCAATTGGTATCAGAGCCGGACACCTAAACGAAGAAGAGATCTTCAAACCAAGGTGAGATTCTGAGAAGAGATTATGGCGATTTTGGCTCAAAATATGTTACTGCTGAATGATGTGAATTATGGGTATTGAAAAGTGAGAATGAGAGCAAACTTACGTGGAGCTGATGAAGATATATTGACAGTTGTTAAATCTGGATGGGAAGAACCGTGGGTGATGCAAGATGATGGCGTAAAGATACCTAAACTGAAGACAAAGTGGACAGCAACAGAGAAAAAGCTTTCAAGGTTTAATGCAAGAGCACTAGATACAACCTTCAGTTATGTAGATGGAAAGCAATTTGAGCTTATACAGGGATGTGAATCAGCTAAGGATTTGAGCGTATACAGGGCTGTGAATCAGCTAAGGAGGCTTGGGATATACTATAAAATGCGTTTGAGGGTACTGCAAATGTTAGGAAGATAAGATTGGACTTGCTTGCATCACTGTTTGAAGATATAAGGATGAGTGATGATGAGAAGATAAGAGATTTCAGTGCAAAGCTCAGTTCAATAGCCAATGAAGCACAAGTTTTAGGTAAAAAATATGAAGATGCAAAATTGGTGAAGAAGCTTCAGCGATGTTTGCCTACTAAGTTTGCAGCACATAAGGCAGCAATAACATTGACGATGAACACTGATGAACTGAAGTTCGCTGAGGTAGTAGGGATCTTAAAGGCTGAGGAGATGGAATTGGAATCCAAGTGTTCACAGCCTGCTCAAGACTCTCGAGTTACAGTTGATGAAGACATCCAGAGAGCTAGGAAGCTTGAAGAATCTATTCACTTGATGATTCAGAAGCTTGAAGAAACCATTAATCTTTTGAATAAGATGTCCAGCGACAGACTGCCTAGAGAAGAAGAAACACATAAATGGCAGGCAATAATGTGTTTTAATTGTTATGGTATTGGGCATGTCAAAACAGATTGTCCATCATTCAAGAGAGAAGAAATCAAGTGTAATGGATGTAATGGTTAGGGGCACATAAAATCAGATTGTGTGAACACCAAGAAGATGAAGATGAAGGGAAGTTGCAGTGATACAATGTCAGAGAGAAAAGATGATTCTCTCAATTTCGTGGCCCTTCATGGAGTTATAGGGTCTGAAGATGACATTACCCAGGATGAAATCATATTTCAGGTGTGTCACACACCAATTCAGATGCGTCACACAGTGATACAGAAAGTGATATAGATGCAGATCTTCTAGCCGAGTATAAGGTTCTCTTTGGTAAATTTGCAGAACTCAGTCACGAAAATCTGCAGCTCATCAAGGATAAAGCTGTCTTAAAACATCAAGTCAACACCCTAGAGATGGAATGGACTGATACGAAGGATGAATCAAACTGTAGGGTGACAGAGAATGATGGTGAAGATGAGCTTCAGTCTCTTAAGAGAGTTGTGGCTGAGCGGAATAAAGTTCAACTAGAGTGTGAAGTAAAGTTTTATCAGATGAAACAAGTGTTCAATCAAGAACTTGAGAGGAGCCAGCTTCTGGAAAGATAACTTGCTGAGAACTACAAGAAAGTGAGAATGTTGAACACTGGATCAGCAAGTCTGGATCATATCTTGTCAATTGGGCAGTCTCCAAAAATCAATTGGGGTTTGGGTTATCAAGGAACGACTTCACAGGAGGTTGACAATAATGAAGGAATCAAGTTTGTAAAATCCTCAATCCCAGTTGTTTCAGCTGAACGCAAGGATGAAACTCAAGCAAAGACTGTGGTTCCAAAGATAGAAGACAGAAAAGTTGTTGCTAAGCAAATGAATGGCTGTCTCTTTTGTGGTAAGACGGGGCATAGTGTTGCTTTCTCTTATTCTAGGAGGAACCAAACTGAACGAATTTGGAGGATGAACCTTTGTTATGTGGAACCCAAAAGGTATGGACATGTTTGGATAGCTAAGAAGAACATACTAGTGTGTTATACAAACGAACGGGTGATCAATATACTGAGGTTGACGAACCAGTTCGATGGCTTTGAAGGTACTAAGAATTTTTCACTTAGTTTTCACTCAACCAGGGGGAGATGATACTTGATTCAGGGGGAGTTTAAGTTAGTACTTTGGTGGTATGTACGATGCATATTGTGCTTAGAGGTTAGTGAGCTTGAGTTGTAAAACTCAGTGAAAAAGGGGGAGAATGTCAGTTCAAGAATGTCGAGCTTGATGGATTGCTGCAGTGGTGGAGCTTTGGTTTAGAGAGTAAAAAAAACGTTAAGATGGCGATGATGTGGAATATTTTCATATATTTGGTGATACTAAAATATAAAAAATAATATATTAGATATTAGGAAAAGATTATTTAATATATATTGTAGGTTTTACCTAGTTTAGCTTTCAGAACTTTCACGTGGTAATTCTCAGAGAGAAACACAAAAGGGTTTTGGGGTTTCATAGCTGAGTGAATTGGGAGACATGATCAACAAGTGTTGATTCAAGTAAGTTGGGTATGTTAGAAATCGATCTGTGTCGAGTCGTATAATTAGGATCAAACAAGTCTGTAAGAGATTGTGTAAAAGATTTCTAATAAAAGGTGATTTTTGTTCTGAAATTATTTTGTGCATTCTGTTTTCGTTGTATCTTGAAATTTCAATATCTAACTTTAATAATATTGACATTTAACAAAATTAGTTATTTGATAAATTTTGAATTTTTTTTTTTTGCATCTTGATAAATTTTGAATATCTAAACCCTTTTAAACAATTCACATGGAAACATGGATTCTCAAAGATTATGTCCATTTTATGTTTGTTGGTGGCGAGTTTCATCCCTCTTCAAACCCGGTAAGAAAAACCCAATCTAGCATTGTTAAGGTTTTTGAGAAGATAATAAGCCTATGGAAAATGAAGGCACATCCCGTGTTGTCAGCGTCGAGAGATACAGTCAGACTTGAATGTAAAAATGATAAAGACATTAAAGATGACTTTAAAGGCACTTGATACCCACCAAAGATCACATTGCCATTATAATCTACTCCCATTCAGATATAAAGAAGAACCAAAGAATAAGAGAAAGAGATCCAAACTCTTAAATATCACACCTATACTCAATACTCTTTATACTCTGTTATTCTTTGATATCTTTTGGGTCACCATTGTTGTATCGAACTATGATATCAATACAACAAATATTTTCCATATAAGAGCATCAGTAGACATCTTTCATAAGCTACTTCTTAGACACGTTATTCAAAACTTTAACCCTATTTTCTGAATTGGAATCTGAAATCCATCATTTGGCGCTAGAAAGAGGAGTGATTCAACATTAAAGTCTCTGAAGATTTTGACATGAACACACACCACAATAACTCTAAAAGAAACATCTGGTATTGTACTACTGTAGGAGCCGCGAACTACCAAAAAATAACCTTCATTGGGACAAAGTGCATCGGTTCAACTCGGACAGAACTCTAGTCACTCCAGTGACCGAGACTCAGCAGCTCGATTCAGACATAAATCCACTTGCCTGACCTCAAACGGTGAGATACCAACGGCGCCAACCGTCGATATGGACGCCTTATTGTCCAAGTACCTGAAAGCTTATGCCTTGTACTTTCTGTTTTGGTTAAACGTGCAGACACTGCAAGAAAAAAATGCTTAACGATGGTTGCGTCGTTATACGAGTATTACGATGAATAAACTATAAAACGTGATTTGTCGTATATGAATATTGTTTGACGTAGATTTTCATGGTAATTTCTTCATAAAATTTACAGTGGACAAAATTTTGTTGTAATGAAGACGTAAATCGTTTTGTTGTAAATTCCACATAAACTTACGAGTATTGAAATTCGTCTTTAAACAAAACTCATAAAGTTTGGTTGGTATACCATTATAAAT
This sequence comes from Hirschfeldia incana, assembly GCA_026261945.1. Taxonomy (NCBI): domain Eukaryota; kingdom Viridiplantae; phylum Streptophyta; class Magnoliopsida; order Brassicales; family Brassicaceae; genus Hirschfeldia; species Hirschfeldia incana. Next base: position 143,045 of record JABCMI010000104.1, read on the forward strand.
AATCGTTGGTAAATGTTGTCAGACCAATGTAAATATAAAAAAGAATTTACAACTTTTAGTGTTGCTAATTCGTCTTAAATATTTATGACAAAGGAACAACGATGGGTTTTTGTAAATTTGTACTTAATGTTACGACGAACTGGCGAGTCCATACTAATTACTTCATCATAATTTTAAAATAAATTTACAATGTTTTTACTAACTAAATATAAATAATTAAATAAGTTATTTAGTAAATTTAAACATTTAAAATAAATTTTAAATTTCGAAATAGAAATATTAATAGAAAATAAAATAAATAAAATATACTACCAAAACAGTACATATTTTTTAAAATACTAAAAAAATATTGATTCAGATCACATAAGAGTTTCGAGCTGCGCGCTGACATGGGCTCTTTGCTCCATTTCGGCCTTCTCATCCGCTGTGAAAAGAGTTGAATCTGGAATCCTGAGCCACATTGTTTACGCTCTAACAGACGTTGCATGTCCGGATTCCCAAGGACGAAGATAGTAGAATGGTGTTGGATGACATCTTCAGTGAAACTATGTGTGCTAAGACCTCTTAAAATGCTCTAGTCGCTTGTATATTGCAAAAAAAGAAATAAGCATATGATAATGTAATCATTGATAGTTATTTATCAGCAAATGCAAATTGAATTAGTAGTTGTATAAACACAAGGTAATTACGGAACATTTCTGAAAACTTTTGGCCTTGTTCAATACATGTTGAGAGATTTGAAACATACATATATGAAAACTCCGCTTCAAAATGCCGCTTTTGCGTCTAATGACAGTCTCTTGGAACTAAGATTTTCTGATTGCTTTTGATATACAACTCATTCCTTGAACAACTAGCAGGAATGTCCAACCTTGATTTTTTGTTATCTTTTGTCTTCCACAGAACATTCAATATTCTATACATGATCCTGTCAATATGTTCTTTTCTATACGCATCACATCTAGATTGTGCTACAAATGCAGATACTTCTAGTATGGAAGTTTCCAAGATATGATCTTCATATACCAATCGTGATGTTGCCCATAACTAACAATGCATATTCTCGAAAACATGCTAATTTCCTCCATGCCAAAGTTTTTTTTGTGCATCACAGTAATCAAATTGCTTCTTGATTTGTTTCCAAATTAAATTAACAGGGGGAGTATCCTGTACAGTCTCTTTGTACTTAAACAAGTAATGTCTTGTTTTTTGGTACATATGGTTACAGAAATCAACAATGACAATCAAACCAACATGTCTTTCTACAATAATTTGGTTGAAATGTATTTGTCTTTCCAAGAAAATTTGGACAACATAGCATCCCATGTGTTTTCCATCCTGATAGCTTCTCGTATGCAGGAAAGTTACTAATAGTCTACATAAGAAGTGCTCACACTGCAAATTCTCTTTTTTATGAACAATAAAACGTGGGAACCCCTATTGACCATAACTATTTCAATTCATGTATAAAATATTGTAGGAAAACATCAAGTAACCGCGTTGGATACTTAGGACCGGAGACTAATATGCAGAATAAAAAATTCTCTTATGCACATCTCCAATGAAAGGTTGTATGGCTTAATATTTACAAGCTGCATATATATTGTCTCTTAGACATTTCAAAGGGACCAAATCATCAGTTCATTGCCTAAGAAAAGTATTTCAATATTTATAACGAAATCAGACTGTACCGTATTGAAATGTTTCCATGCTTTCGCACCTAATTGGTGAGTGACTTCTCCATCCTTCTAGACATGTTCGGCATGCAATCTCATCACTCTATCTGTCCAATCATATTGATATAAAATTTTCAACCTCTCTTTAATTGGAGGTTCCACATCTTTTGGTACAACACCTTGTTTCGCCCACTTTGTTTCGGTTACATCTTGGTTTTCCGCAAAAGCAACATTCCAGTAGCTTATCATTGTCTATTCAGTATTTCATCCAATTTCAGATGAACACATCTATCATTTTCAGAGGTAACATAAGGTTATAAATAAATTATTGAATCTCATAATAAGAAGTAGCAGACAAGTATTCTTCCGGTAAATACGCTTAAACAACTCAACTCATGCTTCCATGCACCAAGCAATTCAGAGGTTAATTATTATCAGTTTTAATAGCTATCATCCTAGCTACCAGAGACAATTTAGATAAACTTTCTCTACAACTGGCATATATTGGCTAATTCGCATCAACTCGCATATCATAAAATCTTTTTGCATCCAAGTTAGGTTCTTCAATACTACCAACTTCAACAGCTATTGCTGATGTTGTTTTTAGGCATGTATATGCAAGTATGTCATGAACCCTATCATGATCTACCCTCTATTACTTTTGATGGTAACTAGTTACAGTATGCATATGAATCGGTTCTTTAATATTAGGACCAACAATTCCTTAAATTACTATTATTACTACTAGCATCATTTCCACCATACCCTTATTCATGTTTAAACTAAATCTAGTACTTTGGTGTATGATATAACACACCAAGATTCTCGTTACAGTCCAGATGTATGATTCCACAAGATCACCTCCACTGAATTCTCATCATCCCTCACAAAAAATATTTTCCCTCCCAATTCGTGGTTTTGCTGGGCAGCATGGTAACCATTCGAGGATTACCGGAGAGATAATACATGTCACTCTTACCTCAAAACCCGAGTCACCAACCAGACGGAAAGATTGACCATAGCTCAAATACCACTGATAGAGAGTTGAAAAATTGGTATTTGGCATCTCTGCAATAGATTAATGGAAAACGAGGTAGAGGGAATCATTAGTGGTATTCATCGAAAACGAATCATAAATGGTGAAATTAAAACCCTAATGGAACTGACCACATACTATAGTAATTGGAAGGAAAGAAACTCATAAATGGTGATATACCCCGACTGCTTCGACCACAAACAATTGTAATTGTAAGGAAAGAGAAATTTGATTTCATGCAAAACCTTTAGAGTTTCTCTCAATTCACAAAAAAAAATACTTTTACGTGCGTGATGACTTCAGGGCATAGAACAAGGGATAAGAAATAGCAACCAATGGTCGCCCGCTGGGATTCTTGGAAGTAATCTTGGTATTGGTCTCTCCGTCAAGATGAGTAAGAGAATCCGACTCAGACAAGAACTCTCGACTGTCATTAATCTCTCACTAGCACCATCAAGGAATTGACGAACGATGAGCAAGTCATCATCATCCGACAGACTATCGGAACTACAACTGATAAATGCAAGGGATTAATAAAATCGTTGAACAATTCATCGATAGTAGACACCATTAGAATTTAATCCGAAAATAAAAAACCAACAGAGAAAAATTATCAATAGAGAGAAGAAAAAATAGCACGTAGAAAAAGATTAAACAGAAAAACGAAGAAAAATAAACTACAAAGAAATCACACCCTAGGTCACAAAAACCAAGAAACATATATAATTATACTAATGAACCACAAAATTTGTATTCCAACAAGAATATCATTAACCCCACAGTCGGATAACAATAACAATCCACAATTAATGTGATAAATGAAAATCTTAAACTGAGTTTTGAAATCTATAAACCACACGTCTTAGAACATCTGCATCAACGAACCAGTGGAGCTCAATTCCCAAAACTGTTATTTTAATTTTTATTTTTTCGTTTAATTTAAAAAATAATAATAATCTAACTAATCGCGGGCCTCCACGTGTCGTGGGTCCGCAAAATTGTGTTAAACTCGCTTCTTGCGGTGAACTAGTTTTACCACAATCAGTTTATTATATTATTATTTTTCTTTGAGAATTGTGTGAACTTTCCTTTACTTCCTTTGATGCAGATGCTCTTAAATGTACCATCCGAGTTGGAATCAACACACGCCTGTTTGATGAGATGGAATACGTTGGATTCTGGAGATTTATTGTTGGAAGCGAGTTTACCCCACTCCAAACCAGGTCTAAAAACTTGATCCAGTATCAATAGGGCTCGACAAGAAGAAAACAGATCCTACAAAGGATGCATGACCTTTCTGAACTGGAAGGATAGTCAGTGCCAATTTGATGAGGTCGGACCAAAACATAAAAGAAATCAGAGCTTTAAAGATGATCTTTAAAACACTTAGATACTCATCGAAGATCAAATTGCTGTTATAACCACTCCCAAGCAACTATAAAAGAAGAACGATAAAGGGAACCCTTCCCTAAGATACTCAATATTCTATTTACTCTATTATTCTCTGATGCTTTTTGGGTCACAATCTAATCTATTAAAACAAAAGTACATTTTGTGCTTAGTCCAGAATTTTCCTCAACAATTATCATTACATGCCATTGGTATTAATACTCAATCGTTTAATACATTCATTAATAACCATTTCATTTGGTGGCCAAACCATTCGCTATAACATTACGTTCAACAGCCCATACATTCACCTCTTTGTTTTGGGCTTATTTTAACTATATGACCATCATTACTTTTATTATTCAAGACCGAAGTCTAGGAAACATATGAAACCGAGGAAACATAGACGAATTTTGATATCACTGCATTTAATATGACTACATAAACGAAACTAATCATATTTTATTCCTTCAAAAACTCTAACATCATTCAAAAAATAAATTAACTGCAGAATATCAATAACTAAGTATTCCTTTTTGGAAAACAAAACAACATTTTTATTTGTTTCCTAATTCTACGCAGTCGCACATATCAAATAATGATATCAATTAACTAACAAAATCTTTATATTCTATGTTTAAAACATAGCAAAACACGTATAACTTAATAAAGTATATTCTGTTTTAATAAGAGATAATAACAAAGAATATTTAATAGATTTTTCGAGTAAATCACAACTAACTAAATCATATCACTTTAGCAAAAAAAAGAACTAAATCATTTCTTAGTTTGAGAGATGGCTTTATTTACAACTAAACAAACAATTATAAGATGAGCTTTATTTACAACTATTTTTTTGGGGCCATGATGTTAATGTACTTCTTGGATAATGCATGATAAAATCAAATAATATATCTCAACTTTAATAAATATGAAATTAATAGATAAGATATGCACTTTACTTTCTGTAAGAATTATATTTGATTTCCAATTTATGTGGTATAATAATAACTGCATATATAATATAAAATACATATATACATGTCTCCAATGTTATAATATCAAACTAAATTTCAGATTAAAAAATAGTTGTACCTACACTTTACTTTCTGTAAGATTTATATTTTATTTTCCAATTTATGTGGTATAAGAATAACTGCATATATAATATAAAATACATATATAAAATTTAAAAAATTAATACAGTCTTTTTATAACAAATTATGTTCACACTGTATTAATATGTAGTTAGATTTTTTTAAAATCAATACTATTAAAATCTAACTAATGCTACAGATGTCCAATAAGAAAAATATATAGCATAATACAATAAAAATATGGTCTGAATAATAAACTAAAGTATCAAAAAATAATTGTTATGTTTTGAAATATATTTATAATTATCGGAAAATAATATATTTAAAACCAAAAATCATGCACAGACATGTGATATAAAACAAATACATGTAATATGGAAAAATGTATTTTATATCTATATTAGTTAATATATATATAATCCATAAATTTATGAAAAATATACATTCGTGCGGGTGCACGGATCAAAAACTAGTTGTTGTATTGAATCATTATATCAATAAAACTGTATTTTTCATACAAGATCATCACTAGACATCTTTTCATAGATTACTTCATTTTATTGAAAAACTTTATTTTATTTTGAATTAGGCAGATTGGCACTTACTATTCTTCCATCTTTCTTTTATGTTTAAACACTGTGTAGGCAGACTAAACATTTTGAATTGAACTGTTGTTTATAGTTCTGATCTCCATTATCACGTTTTCTTCTCCATATGTCTGGCTATAAGATCTAATAATCACTAAAGAAGTTTTATGTTTATCACACCAACGATAAATGCATCCATCAATAAATATGAATCCAACGAAATATGACTCCAACGGAAACGTCCGACCATATATTTCCATATAATGTTTAATAAGGGCATAGTCAATTACTCTTAAAAACCCCGTATAAAGATATTGAATAACATTAATTACAGCATTTATGCAAGTGGATAGAAAGCAAGACGGGCCAAACCACACATTCCTTGGGGTGCATCCACGTCTCTCCTGATTCTCATGTAACCATTTTCTCACTAAGTTTGTCCCCATGAGTTCTTCAACAACCAATACTTAGTCCCCTTTTCACTCATCCCGTAACCAACAATTGTAACAGCATGGTTCAGATGTGTCCCACAGTCTCCATTATAAATGCCGCCTGAGTATATATTGCTTAAACGCAAGCCCTAAGACATCTATCACCACGGAAACAGGTTGTTGAGACACTGCTTAATTTAAGCAATACTTCTTCATGATCCTTTGGAACCGTCTCGTATCCACTAGCAGCAGCAGAATCGGCTGTTTGCGTGGTTGGAGGACATGTTTGTTGTGATTCCTGGTAAGGATAGTTATCTTCTGCTGTGATTCCTTAGTTTCTGATTATGTACTTGAAAGCCTTCCACATAATCCCTCCCCCACATCCTTTGTTGAAGTCTCTGCTACAATCCAACAATTGCTGCTCTGATGGCGATAGAAGCTCACCTTTTGCACTCTTCGTAATGCCTTCCACAGCTGCCGCGAGAAAGTCCAGCAACATCCTGTTCCATTTCCTGAAATTTCATTTTATATATATATATATATATATTATATTCCTTGAAATGTGATAAGAAAGCAAAACAAAATCAAATGGACCATGACACGTACAATTGTTCGTACTAGTATCAACACATATTGTGTAATAATATGTATCTAAATTTGGTAAAACCGCATGTTAAATTCTTTAAGAAAATATATAGAGTTATTGTGGTAATTAATTACCACACTGGCCTTGGTCCTTAACGGATGCAACCGCCCCCTCTTGTCTCCAATACAAGTTCTCACCAGTTTCACCGACATTTTCATATATAAACGACTTGTCGGAACCGATGTTGAAGTTTCGTTCTTACCTTCGGTAACCACTAGCCCCATGTACCTCACAGCAGCGGCGGACCCACCTGGGGGGTCAGCTGCCGCATGTTGAAAATATATTTCAGCAAGTTTGCTAACTGGTATTGAAAATCACGTAGCTCAATTGGTCTGTTTCTTCCCCATCTGACCCACCTTTAATTGTGCAACCGAGTTCAAAAATTCCCTTTGCACCTCTTTTTAAAATTTTCTCAGTCATTTAATTTGAAGCTGGACCAAAGCCAATTAGTGACACCCCTAAAATATAATTCTGGGTCCGTCATTTCCTTGCACCAAATTCCTCGTCAGTGAGGTCAGAGAACTGGTTGACATCCAAATTGTTAGTAGTAAACTTGTAATTATATTCATGTTGAAACTCTCAACGATCTTCAAGTTCTTCTGAAAGAACTCGAATCTACTCGTGTTTTCAGAATTGTCCGAGTAAACACGATGTACTCGAGATATCCATGCATTGGTCATGCTTTTATATAGAAGAAACATCAAAGAGACCACGAGATGTGGAACTCAATTCAGTGGAAGCCATTCTTTTACATAGAAAAAAGTCAGAATCTTTTGATATCAATGCTTTGGTTTGTATGACTTGGTAGTGGCGGAGCCACCTTGACGTTAGGGGTGTCATCTGACCCACATGAAATCTATAAAAGTTTACTTATATGTTAATGTCATCCTTATTATTGTGGTGAAATGGTTAAAATCTTCCTATATGACCCCCATGTGTTGAGTTCAAATGAGTCCATGCTCGTAATTTTCAATTACCTTTTTATCTTATAATAAACGAGCAAATGACCCATGTAAAACAAATTTCTAGCTCTGCCACTGCTTGGTTGCCTTAAAACTGTGAGAAAGTTGTCCTATACAGAGATTAATGTAAAGTGAGGTACCGAGTGCATATAAGTAGTGGCATGTTTTCTGTCTGAATCTTTTTGATGTAATCCTGACCAGCAAAGGAACTGATGCCACTAAAGAGGTGGAACAGCTTGAACCAGAGCTTAAGGAAGATGAAGAAAGAACCAAGGAACAGCTTGAACCTGAGGAAACAAATGACAAGGACTTAGAAGTGCCTATTGGTCCGATGACAAGGTATAAGCAAGCAAAGTTCAAGCAAGCTCTTCACCAACTCTTATACACTATTCAGGACAGTCTAGAGTGTGCTTATCCAACTACTCTGGTTGTGATTCAAGCCACCTAAGACATTCATCAAGAGAGGTGTTTTGACTTGCACTCTTTTTCTTGTTTCGGTTTTGTCCCAATTGGGTTTTTTGAGCAAGGTTTTTAATGAAGCTTGGACACAACACTTATTCAATAGCCTCTTGATGAAACCAGGCCCATTTATCTTCTCATTTTTGTCCAGAACTCTCTTACGAGCCTTCTCTCTTTTTCAAGTTTGAACTTAGTCTTTGCATTTAATGTTTTGTGTGTTTCCAAGAAGCTGTGCATGTGCAATCTTCTTCTCTATATATTATGGACAAAATTGATCAATAAAATCATCAAACACCTTTCTAAAAAACCTAGAATTCTTTTCTGAATCTTGTTTGATCAAAGCTTGTCTAAGTGTTACTCAGATCTTTGATCCTTACAGTACAAGCAAACCTCGATAGTCCAAGAGTCATTCTGCAACTCTTCGAAGTATCACTCATTCCACATCTTGTTTCATCATCACGATCTGTTGGAGAGTAGTCAGGGACGTGATCAATCCACCCAAGATCACTACAAGTGGTTACAAGTGGGTTAGGATCACTTCACTTCTACACGTTATCAAATAAACATTTTTGATTAGCTTCTTGTATATTATTTTCTACTCGTTACAAAGTCAACTAAATAGCCCATACGTATACCTTGTTTTCCTTCTAAGAAGAATTCTTCCGTGAATTTGGCGCAATCGACAGACGTTCTTCCGTGAATACCGCATCTCCCACAGTTAGAATCTCATGCAAGTAATGGAAAAATTATCCTGTTAGTTGTATTCAACTTTTCATGTGAGAACTATTATTTATGAGGGTTTTTTTTTGAACAAAATTGATGAGGGTTTAAGCGACACAACATGTAGGGTGTTCGGGTTTCTGTTCAATTTTTTTTCCAGCTTTTCCATTTATAAAAATAAGTTACCATACGAAAACTATATCTATTTTTGTTTAGTTCGTTTTATATACCTTGTAACCTTGGTATTTTGTTTATTCTAACCAAAGGTTTTTAACAACGAGACAATAGCGGAAACTCCTATTGCATGTGAGAAAGGTACTGGTTTTAATGTAGTTGGAGACTCATCTAGCTACACTATAATTAGAGGAAGAAGATAAATAAAATCAACACAAAAAATTCAAGAAATAGGGTGGACGGAATGTTAGTGGAAGAGGTAAATGAGGTCGTCGCGGCCGAGGAAACCACAATCACTGGTTATTGTCTATCTTCTTCTTCTTGTTTTCTAAGATTCAAATGTGAATCTTTATTTAGAGTTTTTAAGCCCTATTGTTTGTAGCAAACTCTATCAGATTTATAAGTGAAAACTCGAACCTGTATTTTCTGCATTTTTAATTTGAAAACTCCTTTTAAAAAATAAAAAAAATGTGTGTCTCAATGTATTATGTGAATTCGATTCATTTTGTACAACTAAAAGGTTCATAGTCTTTCTAGCTAAGCTTGAATCGGTATTAGATAATATTTTCTTGGACGTAAATCTTGGATCGCAATACGAGCCAATAGTTCAACCTCAATTTCGATGTACTTTTATGTGTACGTGATTTTTAAAATGAGCTCAGACACCTTTGGATATTGATAAGACATTTATGTATTGGATAAGCATTATTAACAGTGTGTAAGCATTGTATGTATTTTTCTTAAATAGGTGACAAGCATGTATTGTATAAATATCTCCATTATCACATTGTCTTATCCATGTGTTAGTCTATAAGATCAAATAATCACCACAAAAACTTTCTTTATATTTTTAGCAATAAAAACTATATATAATATTACAGCAACGTAATCCCATGCTTCAACCAACATAACTTCCAAAATAGATGACTCCAACGAAAACGTGGGACCATAAATGCATACGACTGTTCTAACAACATAACATGATTCATGCAAGTGGATAGTAAGCAAAGCGGGCCAAACCACACATTCCTTCGGGTAAATCCATGTCTCTCTTGATTCTCATGTAACCATTTTCTCCCCAAGTTTGTCCCCATGAGTTCTTCAACAACCAATACTTAGTCCCTTCATCACTCATCCCGTAACCAACAATCGTAACCGCATGATTCAGATTTGCCCCACACTCTCCGTCAAATATGCCACCCCGATATTGCTTAAATGCAGGCGCGTAGCCATCTATCGCCACTGAAACTGGCTGTTGAGAAACTGCTTTTAGCAATGATTGCTCGTCATTACTTGGAACCGTCTCGTATCCACTGATGGTAGCAGCAACGGAATCAGTTGAAGAACATGTTTGTTGTGACTCCTGGTAGGGATAGTTATCCTCTGATGTGATTCCTTGGTTGTTGATTATGTATTCGAAAGCCTTTGACATTATCCCTCCCCCACAACCTTTGTTGTAGTCTCTGCTGCAATCCAACAGTTGCTGCTCTGACAACGATATTAGCCGTCCTTTCGCAATCTTCGTTATGCCTTCTACGGCTGCCACGGCCGAGAAAGCCCAGCAACCTCCTGTTCCATTTCATAATAAATTTACATATATATATATATATGTATAACATGTGCGCTCTTTTTACATGTGATGTATATATTTGTAACAAAAAATCATATTTAGAATCTTTTCGAAATTATGTTAATATTTTGGAGTGAAATACGAGTACCGAATTATATTTATCATCAGAATGGTTATCTAAACTTGCGTGTATTAATTACCACATCGGCCTTGGTTCTTAACGAATGTGACAGCCCCCTCCTGTCTCCAATCCATGCTCTCACCAGTGTCGCTGACATTTTCATATCTAAACGACATCTTGTTGTCTGAAGCTGACGTTGGATCTCTGGTCATTCCTTCAGGCACCACTAGCCCCATGTACCTCGCCCGAAATTCCTCGTCGGTGAGGTCAGAAAACTGATTGACATCCAACTTGTATGTCATGTTCGTATTCATGTTGTGCCTCTCCACGAACTCCAAGTTCTTCTTAAAGATCTCAAACCTATTCGTTTTCTCAGATTCATCGGAGTAAGTACGATGGAAACGAGCCATCCATTGCTCATGTTTCTCCGTGACAGCAGAAGCTTCAAAAAGCCCCCCACGAGAAGTGGCTCCTGAAGTTCTGGAACACAGAATAATGGCTAGAATCAATAAAGTGATCGAAGCCATTTTTGTAGAGAGATATAAAATGCTTTTTAAATATAATTGTTTGGGTTTCAAGGAACGAGTAAAAATGTGGCGTTATATAGACACTGAGAAGTGTGTGGTCGCATGTTTTTGCTTTTCTGAATATTCTAACGATATCTTGTTAGGTGATCGTTGCCAATTTCTACACGTCAATAAGTCAATTACATGGCCAATCAAATTACATTAATCTTGTTTTGATTGAAGTCTCATGAATCATCATAACAAGGTTGGGCCACAAATTGAAAATGATCTTGTTGCGGTGCAATGACTTACTATCAAATAGTAAGGCTAGCATCCGACATGTGATGTGAAATTTATAAAAGGATTTACCAAAAATGATTCAAAACTTAAATTTGAATATAAAGATTTATACTTAATATTTAATCAAGTGCAAAAGTAACCTAAACATATAGTAAAATAACAATTATCTTCTTATGTTCTAACAAAAACATGTAAACACTTTTATGATTACATCCCTCTGAAGCTTTTTCTAAACAATAAAGTCTTACGCTAGAAAACATTTAGAGACGTTTACACATCTTGAGAAGTCTATTCATGTATTCAATGTTAAAATAAATCTATAAAAATATGAAAAAAAAAAATTTTGATGAAAAATAAACTGAAATCATGTAAATTTAAATTTAATAAAATTGAATTGTTTTCCACGCAGATGAGTTAATATAGTTTATAAGTTATGATTGTCTTTTCGTTAGAGTTTATTAACATATGTTCAACTAATATTGGCATTTTTAGGGTTAGATTTTGGAATCTTAAATATTTTTATTTTTTATCTATATTAATATTTTATAAATTAATTTGATGTATAATGAAGATTGTAGTACAATCTAGTTAAAATATTTGAATTTTTGGCTTAGAAGTAGAAGACTTCTTAAGAAGTCTTTTTTTTCACACTGGTTTTCATTGATACTCAGAAACATAGCACAACCCTTTCAAAAAAAGGTTGGGCAAGTACAAAGATAAACCAAAGTAATCGAAACAGAGAAATTGATGACAAAGGAAGAAAACTAAGAGAAAAAAGACATAAGGAGAAACCACCAATAGGCAGCGAAGCAGCAAATAGACTCAAGGAGAGCAGAGTCAGGCGTCTAACCACAAAACATCCAGATGAGAAAGAGGTTCTTGTCTGAAGCTACGCATCAGCTAACCGCATGGAGGTGTTATAGCCCATTGCACTCGCCGAAGCTTCCTTTCTAAGCAGACTGTCTAACCATAAAGGGCCTCCTGTCGCCACATAGGATTGTGAACGCAGGTCCGACGTCACACTATTAGCAATGGACAGAGCAGGTAAATTCCTAGAGCTCTTAACATAATCAACGCTCCAATCCCGAAACGAATTCAAACGCTCCTTGATCCTTGTTATCAGGTAGTTAAATTGGGGAAAGAGATCTTGATGGAGAAGGGCCATACGTAGATCGATAGACGAAGTTTCAAAGATCACACATTGTACATGATGACTTGCCATAGACTCTATTGCCCATAGAAGAGCATGGAGTTCCGCACCCAATGGAGATATAAGTCGAGGAAAGGCGCGCCGACTATGCCAAGAAACTCTTCCTTCGTCGTCTCTAGCAATCCAAGCTACTCCACTCAACGCTACATCAAACTTCCAGGACGATGCCAAGTTGCATTTAATCCAATTAGGAGGAGGGCACTTCCACATTACCTTACTCGTCAGACTTGAGGATACATGCGCCTGCAGTACAGAACTAGGGGCCATAGTTTCTCTCCAGATTTCAGCTTCTAAGGATGCTTTCTGAGCTACACTAACCGGATCCTCTCTAGTGAACTCAAACAGGAAACAGTTTCTTGCTTTCCATATGTGCCAAAAGACCCAAGGAAACATTTGAGCAACTCCTGACGACCCGTCTTTCTTTTTGCAGCACTGCACAAGGTGAAACAAGTTGAGGAAGATCGAGTTGGACCACCTCCCCGACGGAGGCAAAGGGATATTGAGCCGAGACCACACGTCCTGAGCGTATTTGCAGTGGAAGAGAACATGGGCTATATCTTCCGCTCCACTACCACACGATGGACAAGTAGGGTCTATGTTAATGCCTCTAGTTCTTAGATGCATTCTAACAGCCAAAGCACCAGAGAGGACTCTCCACAGGAAGTGTCGAAGTTTAGGGGAGGTATTGAATTTCCATACCTCTGTCCATAACTTCTTCTCCAGCGGGGGCACTGGAGGGCCCGACGTATTACCATTCTCCGCTGCAACCTCCAGGAATTTATAACCACTCTTCGAAGTGTACTCACCCGACTTTGTATACGCCCATATTAGTTTGTCTGGTTTGTTGGGATTTTTCCTTGTCTTGAGAATAATTTCTGCATCACCAGGACTAAAAGTTTGTCTGATGAGAGTCTCATTCCAGAGACCTGTGCGCTGATCAAAGAGATCCTCCACCTTTAATGTAAGATCAACCAGAGAGTCCTCTCCGTAGTTGGGAGAACGAGGGACCTTGTCAATTATCCACTTCTCCCACCACACATTTGTACTGGAGCCATTACCAATGGACTGCACCAAACCTTGTTTTAGTAAATCCCGACCATGTAAGATGCTTCTCCAAGCAAAGGAGGGACGCGAACCCAGTCCACTCTCCAAGAAGCCACAATTGTTGAAATACCGATGCTTAAGAACTCTAGCCACCAGTGAGTCCGGATTACTCCAGATACGAAATGCTTGTTTCCCTAATAGAGATTGGTTAAACATCTCAAGGTCCTTAAAGCCCAAGCCACCTTCATTTTTGGATTTACATAGTTTTTGCCATGAAACCCAAGCAATCTTTCTTCTGTTAGAACCACTACTCCACCAAAATTCCGTCATCGCACTGACAAGGCGAGCACATGTATCCTTCGGTAAGCGGAAGCAAGACATGGCATAGATGGGAAGAGATAAGCAGACAGACTTAAGTAAGATCTCCTTGCCTCCTTGAGAGAGAGCTTTAGCAAACCAGCCATTCAGTCTACCATGAAGTTTACTCCGAATGAAGCTAAGTAGTTGTCTTTTTGATCCACTGAAACACCCAGGCAAGCCTAAGTAAGTCCCTTCCCCATCTTCTTTATCTATATTTAAAATCCCTTGAACTGCAACCTTTACATTCGCAGGAACTTTGGATCCAAAAATCACAGAGGATTTGAGAGGATTAATAAGCTGTCCTGATGCATCACCATAGCTTTTAAGACACTTAACAATCTCTTCCGCCTCTGTTACATTCGCTTTACACATCAGCAAACTGTCGTCGGCGAACAGAAGGTGATGCACTGCGGGCCCAGATGCTCCCAACTTGATCCCGTGAAGCTTACCCGTCTCAGCTGAAGTATTCAGGCCATGCACTAAGGCCTCCGCACATAGGATGAAGAGAAAAGGAGACAGAGGATCACCATGGCGAAGCCCGCGTTCTGGTTTGATGAAACCGTGTGAGGCACCATTTAGTAAACCGAGTAGGATACCGTACTGACACAAGCCATGATCCATCTGACCCACTCTCTAGCAAAACCCATGTGTTCCAGTAGAGTCTCCAGGAAACACCACTCCACCCGATCATATGCCTTGGACATATCAGTTTTTATAGCCATGTATTCTCTTGCAACATCATCTCTAGTTCTCAGGGCATGGACCATCTCGTGTGCTATGATAATGTTATCTGATATGAGCCGATCTGATACAAAGGCACCTTGAGTTTCAGAGACCACAACAGGAAGTATGACCTTCAATCTGTTACATAAGATATTTGAGATGATCTTATATTGCACCGAGCACAAACTGATAGGGCGGAGATCCTGCATTCGGTTGGCATTAGCTATCTTCGGAATGAGGCTTAATTGGGTGTGGTTCCAACCATCTGGGAGGACTGCTGAAACAAAGAATCTCTGAACCTCTCTAGTCACTGCAGGGCCAACCACATGCCAATATTTATGGTAGAAAGTACCATTCAACCCGTCTTCCCCAGGGGTGCTACCACCCTTGATACTCATTGCAGCCTCCTTGACCTCCTCGGCTGAAACAGGGGCAATAAGGATCGAGTTCATTTCCTCTGTGACCCTGCTTTGGAAGCTCTCAAAGAAGGAGTCGAGCTCATAAGGGTTGGAACTAAGGAAGAGCTCCCTGAAATATTCAGTAGCTATGTTCCCTTTAGAACCTTCAGAAAAATGCTCATTCCCGTTTTCATCAAATAACATGAAGAGTCTGTTCTGAACCTTCCTCCCTTTAACCACATTGTGAAAGTACTTCGTGTTACGGTCACCTTCTCTGAGCCATTCTTCCCTGCACTTTTGTCTCCAGTACCTCTCCTCATCCATGTACGCCTGAGCTAACAGTTTCTTGATCCTTTTCAGGACTTCACGGATCGGATGAAGTTTTGAAACCTCCACCTCCAAAGCAGCTTTAAGCCTCAGTATGCGCTCATGAGAGTTGAGATCAGAAGATCTTTTCCACTTGGAGATACCACGACGAACCTGAGCAATTCGGTCCATGGTGCTCTTTGGATCACCAGTATCACCCCAACTCTGTATAACCACCTCTTCAAAGCCCTCACGATGAAGCAGTCGGTTATCCAGATAAAATCTCCCACGTTTGAGTTCTCTTTGTTCCAGCACAAACCCAATCATCATATGTCTATGATCTAATCCCCACATATCTCCATATTCCACACCCGATCTTGGGAACAAATTAAACCATTCGTCATTTCCAAAGCACCTATCAAGACGACATTGGACCCAAACCAGCTCTCTCCATCCTCCCCATGAGAGGACATTACCCGAGCTCCGAAGCTCTCTGATCTTGCAGCTTCTAGCCATGTTACGAAAGCCCCAGAAGCTAGATTCTTCCCTAACAGCACCACCCAACTTGTCCTCATTGGACATTAGTTCATTAAAATCTCCGGACAATAACCATGGCTCATTCCTCCTAAGCCCAATCTCCACAAGACGATCCCATACCTCCTGACGTCTTTCTTTCACAGGGTCACCATAAACACAAGAAAGAAAAAAAGATAACGAACTAACTGAAACCTTCATGTCAATGATCCTCTTGTCACCAGAGAGAATCTCGACACCGTAACTGCTTTTCCAAAAAACCGCCAAACCTCCACTAAGACCGAGAGGTTCAACCGTGTAGATACCATCATAACCCAAACTCTTTTGTAAATTCGAAATGTAACCAAACTTCTGCTTTGTCTCCATCAAAAACATAATATCCGGAAAGAACTTGCGACGAACTTCCCGAATGATCTGAACTGTCTCAGTGCTTCCTGCACCTTGACAGTTCCAGCACCACACACTCATTGGGATGGCAGCGGCTTCAAACCGGAAGCCACCGAAATAATAGAGGGAACAGAAGGTTTTTTGCTGGAGATAAAGTTAAATCATCAGGCTTTCGTTTCCCACCACTCTCCTTTGGTGCGGCCACAGCCCCTGGTGTGTTAAGGGACGCCTTCCCTACCTGAGCTTTCCTTTTCCAAGATGGAGGCCTACGACGAGCTTGTTTTCCAACATCTCTAATACCTCCGGCAAGTGGTATATGAGAGGAACCCACCTGAAAACCCGTTGAGGTATTAGAGTTGTACCCTCCACCATTAGCATGAGAAGCAGAGTCAGCTTCTTCATCGACAGACTTCTCCACGGTTTGGTTCGGAACAGAGGAAGAGACTCGAGAAAGTTTAGCGGGGTGTCTTATTTCAGAGTTATCAGGAAAAGCGAAAAAATGACCCTTCCCTTTTTCAAGATCATTGGTGATCCTGATAAGCGTGGCTACATGAGATTGTCCTTGCTCCTCAATAGATTGCCTCATTCGTTGGATCCTTGCTAGCCGCTCCGTATTGTCGGAATGAGATATGTAAAGCATTGCCATCTTCTGCTCTTGCAGCGGCAGTTCCGGGAAGAGCGAGGGGAAACCCGGTGGATCATTCCCAAGAATCACAAGTTGGTTACTATCAGCTATCTCCTCCAAGTTGTGCACCATTATACCCCTAGCAGGGGAAGCCTCCCCAAGTGGATTCTGCTGCTGAGGAGCATCCTGAAGCAACGATTTAAAGCCCGGGGGAATTGTAGGACTTGGAGATTGAACCATAGCTCCAGAGGACTTCTGAGGCATAGCAGAGCTCTGGGAAGTAATCTGTTTCCTCAATGGAGGAGCCTTGTTGCGGTTATGTAGAAGGGGGCAGGCTGGTCGTTCATGAGTTAAACGACAGTAATGTTGACATCTTTTCATTAGCCTTTCGTATCCAAACTCAATGATGACTGATCCACCTCTAAGGGAGGTTCCGAACCTTTGATGCTAACGCAGGCTTCATGATATCAAGTCTAACCTGAGCTCGGATGAAAGTCTCTTTCTGTGACATCTTCGGGTCATACGCAATCTCCAACACATGACCTATCTTACTCGCCAGGAACTTCATCGTGTCGATGTTGTAGTGGTTGACCGGAATATGGAAGATACGGATCCATACATCTACTGATGTCAGGAAGTTTGCAGGAGGAGAAGGGATCCATCGATCAATCAGCATTGTCCATTGCTTGTAAGATCAAGGCCGGTCATTAAGAACCGTGATCATGTCCTCCTCCCTTTGGAAGATAAACTGAAATTTCTCCGCTGAGAGAGCAATACCACGAACCCTTCCATAAACCCTCCAGACTCGTGGCATGTCCTCGATCATCTCAGCCATAGGTTGACGTGAGGGGTTGAGGAGTCTTCCTAGTAGGCTCAAGGAGTTACCTTCTAGAACGTTAAAGCATGGCTCATCAGGCAGGTCAATAGGGTCATCGTCATAGAGAGACATGGCATGTATAGCAGCATGTAGATTATCAGCCATATGAGATCTCGTCGCAGTCGCCAGGAGGTGATGCCGGAGAGAACAAAGGGGCTGAGAAGGCAGTAGGTCAATGTCTAAACCTTGCGTAATCCCATTGATTAAGCAGTATTCAGAGATCTGTTTAAGGGAAATCATCTTTCTTGGAGACTACGATGGATAGAAAAAGGAAACTTGGGAGTAAGGTGACTAGGACAAAGAACAAAGAAGGAAAGAAGTATCACGATCACGCTCTAACAGAGCAGGTTAAGGATACTAAAAAAGGAAATAACCAATAGCTTTTGACTGGAAAGGATATTATTGAGGAAACACAGCAAAAACAACCGAAAATTATAACGGAACCAAAGGAGTAACCAAGCCACCGGCTGAAACCAATTAAGGAAATAAGAAAATCGGAAAAGATTTCCGGTTGAGAGCTCAAAAAAGGAAAAAGTATAGAGGTTTTAGATGAAGTCATTTAGGAAGTCTTCTCAATCGAATTTTATTAAAACAATTGATACTTTTGTCTTCTTATATAAATAAAATGTACATATACTCTTTCTTTTTCTCAAGTGGTTGTAAAAAAAACAAGGTTTCTCACTTTAAAACTCTCTAACATCTCAATAATCACTTTGAACTTGAAGATACCAACCTTTATATCAATTTCTCATCTTTGTTGTCTCATGTATTTTTCACCATTTTATCTTGTTTTGCATATTCCTTAATTATTTGTATTGGTTTTCATCTTCCACTCCTTAAAAACTAAATCTAGAAATTTTGGACATATATTTTTCTGTGTGTTGTGTGTTAGATTCTAATAAAACTATACATTCAACCTAATGTGATCGTTTTAATTATAATTTAAGCACAATAATTCTATTTTAAAACACTTTTCTCTGTTTTTAAGCTGTTTTAAATGTTTTTAAATATGCATGTTTATCAGATCAGAAGAAAATGTCGGACTTCGGAATTCATTAGCAGACTAGAGAAGTCTTCTAGGCAAATATTTTATGCAAACTACAGAAATTAGTAAAAACAATTTCACCAATTAATTTGTGTGTGTTTTTGTGCTAAATCTAAATAAGTTATAGATTCAACTTAATGTGATTATTTTTCTTATTATTTTTGTTTAATTTTTTTTTTCATGGTTTATCTTTCTTTTTAAAAAGTAACATATAGATCATTAAAATTTTAATATTTGCATTTATTGTGTGTTAAAACCATATAAAATATAAATTCAAAATCATTGTGATTATATATTTGTGTTATTATTTAATTTGTAAAGTTGTGGCTTCAAATAACATAAAGTATATTTTTTGTTTGTGTTTGTAAGAATTCAAAGAAAAATATATATTAAACTTATTGTAATCGTTTTTTCTTATTAAACTTTTTATTTTTTTTTCTTTTTCACATTTGTTTCTGTTTGAAATCATTTAAACATTATTAGATATGAAGATTTGATCTGAGGACTATATATCAAACTCCATTATAGACTGCTCGAGAAACTTCTCGAGCAGACTTCTTCTCAAGCACACCGACATGAAGATTTCTCGGTAAATTTCACGCCAATTAAGCGGAAAATTATGATTTAAGTAGAAAACTAAGATTTTAATTGAAACTTCTAATTTAGGGTCAAACTTAACTAAATTTTTTTAATTCTCTTCGGGGTCAGGTGACTCTTTTTTGAGAAACTATATATTTTAAATAATATATTCACTTTGTCCACAATCTTTATATATAAAAGAAGGTTTTTTCTCTCCAGAAGCTGCCACGTTGGATTCCAGCTTGGAAATTCGTTTCCTGACGTTTTGACACGTGTCCGACCAATTAAAATTATGCGTTTCATTCATGGTTTATTGTATAATTGCTCGCTTTATTTTGATTCTTTATGGGCTTATTGGGCTCATCTTTTCCTATTTAGTTTTGTAACCCAACCAAATTGGGAGAGACGATCTTCTTCGCGATCTGAACCAATCGTCTTCTTCAACATGCTCAATCTGTGTTCTGTGATAATCTAATCCAATACTGGAGTTTCTGAGTGTTGATTGAGACGAAACGTTGCGGAGGATTTATGTGTCAAGCTTGGACAGCGTCCATTCGTTTTTGGTTCTTAAGATGTTACGATGTCTTGATTAATCGACTTTAAGGAACCACTTAACTCCATCAGCGCAAATCAAGCACGATCCCTCATTCAATGCTACTTATCCCTATTTTAGCGATGTTTCTCCACTTATAAAAAGGTAAGCATTCATCTCTTGAACATCATCTCCAAAGTCTGTGATGGTAAAAAAAAGTTTTGTTTTTGCAGTATAATAGCTGGCTAACTCATCTGTTCTTCAGATGGCCGATGTTCTTCCACAATTGAGGTGCGACTAAGCTCCTCCTTTATGCGAAGGTTTTCCAATTCTTAAATCTCATGGTTATTGTATTTTTAAAATATTGGAGGGTTCACATTCATTAGTATAGAACTTTTATGTTTAGATCTATATAGAAACTCTTTTGAATAAGTTTTTTTAAAGCGGTTTGTTGATTATTCTTTCTTTTTCCTATTTGTTTCAGTCAACCATCATGCCAGCCACTGTGATTGGTCAGCGTCTCACCACTTTCCGACACCGTCTCTAGGCTGGTTCATTGTTCACACACAGCTGATTCGATGTGACTCGGTGCAATCAGAACTTGAAGCTCTGTCTAATTCTCCTTTGACGATTCGGTTTAGTGATGTTAACCGAACCGGTTTCTCCAATCCCTGAAATGCGGTTCAGGTTCCGGGATCATATTTGCTGCTTGGCCTAGCCAATAGACACACACAACTTCGAGATACCGGTTCTTATTAGCTATTTATCTCAGACTTATCACAAATACTTTTCTCAGTGTTTTGTCAGAAAGTTACTTGGACAATCTTTCTTTTTATCTTGGGAGATCAGAGCTGCCATTTCTACATGCAATTACAGGTTTGTTGAGGATCGAGTGTTATACTTCATGGGTTGTGGAATTATTGACCCTTTGTGGACTGTGACAAGATATAGGCAGTGATTATACTTCTCTCTCCTAGGCAGTGATTTTGCAGCCGCTTGGTGACAAAGGAATCACAGTGTTTGGTGGAAACACGATTAGATGTTTCATGTCTTTAGACCAGGTAAGGGAAACTTCACTTCTTTGTACAACAATTAAAAGAGTTGGCATGCTCATTAATCCCAGGCTTACATTTCTTCAATTGAGAGAAGTTAGAAGACGTGACACTGGGGAGGTTTTTTTTTTTTTTGTGGTTCAGCTTAAATTTCCCAAGAAACAGATCGCAATAAGTACCCTGACCCGTAAAGCCGATAAAACTCATCGCAAGCATTGATCGGTTCAAAGAACTTATCAATTCTTGATCAAATGGTTACACGATCTTGAAATGTAAAAATAGCTTCTAGGATCATGAACTTAACACTTATGCATCAGCATAGGGTTCATGTTTTTAAGATAAACCAGAAATCTTCTTTACAGGATAAACTTCGAATGTTTTTTCAGTGTAGACCGGGTTTCGTTTGTGGTTGTCTTTTTGTGCGATCTTTCGAGAGACTAAAACCCATTTTGGCACCGAAAATCATGGGGACGACAAGCCAGATGACAACATGAATCTTGCTGAGGTTGAGACTGGTGGTAGCAGTCAGAAGACAACACCGGATACGGGAACAGTCCCAAATGGTGAAAAGCCAAAGACGCCTTCAGCGGATTGAAGCAGCTTCCAAGGCGGTCAGTAAGGCACGCATGGCTTGATTTGTGATGACAGGAGTCTGCTTTTTACGTTTTCAATAATGCTATGACTGGTTTTTTTCATGAACGAGTACGTTATTTTCCTTTGGTAGTCTATGTTTGATTCAGACGATTTTTAATAATTATATAATTTCCATTTGGATCAACGTCTACTTGATGTCATTAAGTGATTTGATTCTATATACCTATGAGCATAAACAAAACCAGTATATATAAATAAGTGTAGCTACAAACCAAAGAGTTGGAGTTTATATTTTAACCGGTTTTGGTTTGAGTATTTATGTTCACTGTAACAAGTTTTCACTAAGAGTCTGATCAACAGAATAATACAACATGACCATAAATGAAGTTTGATTATTAAATCTAATATCAGCACTAATTGTTTACGTGGTGAAACATACTTCCTAACAGTTTTATAATATGTACGTATACTAAAACAAATTTATACACAAGTGATATTAAACTAAGGTGAATAAACCGTCCCGGTTGTGTGCAATCTGCCCATTCATGATTACGATTTATCATCCGGATCATTGGTAAATTGCCATCTATAATTAATTTCAGAGAAAATTGAGATTATTTAGTTGTATGATGTAATTATATGAGATTTTGATTAAATTTCTATTATTAGTTTATTTAAATGAGATGTGCCTAGCCGGTATACATATCTCTCTTTCTAAAATGTAGAAGCCCTATATCTAATTATTATAAGTATACACATCTCCCTTTGTAAAATGTAGGAAAGCTATTTCTAATTACTACAAATTAATTCAAAATCAACAAATATAATACAAAATGTTACAAACCACTCTAAAATGCTAATATATTCTTATCTATATATTGGAATTTTATTTTCTTCTAATACATTATTTTAGAAGACAATAAAATTAAGTTAAATTTCACTAGGATATCAAAGTTTTCAGAAAAAAAATATTATCATCAAAATCCGGCGCGTAGCGCCGGGCTCCCCTAGTCTTTGAATAAATATATGTCTAATGATTTATTCATTCCTTCAAGGTTCTCGTAATCATAAGCTATTTTCTTCTTTGTAAATTATTTTGTTAAATCATGGCTGTGTAACTTAAAAACGAGGCTTACAATAATATATAACTTGACCCAAGTTCAACATAACAAAGTTCAAACATATTACACTTTTAATATTACACAAGTTCAAATACAATAAAAATATATATTTTTAAACATTTGACAACTCAGTTTATTAAAATTTGAATATACATGAATCAACAAGAACATCTTAAAAATTCAGTTTATATATGGAGAAAATGCAATTTTTCAGAAACTGACATAGAAGACATCTCAAGGAATCTACTCTCATTAATTAGAATAAATAAACATGAATATTGTTAATTTCCTAATTATAAAATAAAAGTTACTAATTTTATTCTGGAGCCCCAATATTAACAAAAACAGATGAAAAAGTTTTCAAGCACTAAGGGAGAAGACTTCTGATTGATAAGAAACATAATTAAATATGAATATCGCTGATCACATAGTTATAAACAATTAACTTAAATTTCATTCCAGAGCTCCAATATTGAATAATATGTATCAGTTAACAAGAAAATCTGAAAAAAAAAATAATTTGGAGAAAATGAATACAGAAAAATAATCGAGAAGACTTCATAAAAAGTATTCTTCGCAAAACAAATCTAAAAAAAAAATCAAATCCAGTTCTTCAATTTGGTGAGATTCATGTTTTGTTTCTCCAATTAAATATAACTTCTTAATGAAAGTTACCCATTCATTCTTGAACAAAAGTTGCGAATTTGAATAACTCCAATATCTTATAAATTTTAAAATAAAGAAGTTGGTATTTTGGGATAAAATGAAAGAGAAAATGAAAGAAAAATGGTTCGTGTGTGATATCACTCAAATTACCCTAAGTAGTGATTTACTCTCTCAAATAAGAGGTTCAGATGTAGTACTTAGGGATCGAATCACGGGGAGCGAAGGAACACAAAAGATTGTAATCTTTAAAGACTAAGCTAGGTTGAAATAGGTTAAAATGTAAATTGCAGTTGTGAGAATGACGAGTTGCTCAAGAGAATGGATTTTAGGTTGTAATTAATAAGAGAATGTAGTTAGATTCAAGGTTACTATTCAGTTAGTTCAGGATTATAATGCTATAGATGTTTTAATGAGTTGCTTGCAGATACTAAAGAACTTCAATTCTTAGATTTGTCTAATACCTATCGTTTATTAGATTCATCTATTGATCTGACTGCCGACAATATCGATCGATGTTTTGACAGCTTGTATCGATCGATATGTTTGTCGTCGATCGATTACTCAATTTGAGTATCAATCGATATAGCTTCAGATCGAAGTGAATATATGTTCACCAAGATCATAGACCGGCTCTCGCTTAACCCTAGAAGATCTCAGCTTATACAAGATGATGTCAGGAGAATAATTTAGTAATTAAATCACTTTCAGGATCATATTCTAGTTAGCTACTCTAGAATAAGCATTAGGGTTCATCAAGATAATGAGTATACAACTCAACAATCTATAGTTGGGGCTAATCTCTCATAACTATTTGAACCCTAAATCTAACAAAGGAATCTACTCAGACATGGCTGAATGATTCATAGCATCAAGATAATAATAGAGATTCATTTAGAAGACCGAACACTCAAGTTCCTCTTGATAACAAATCTCTTTGTATCTTTCTTTTAAGATTAGAATTCTATAACTTTTGATGAAAACATAATTAAGATGAAAAGAATACTTTAGAATGATAAATGAAAAGTACTAGAACAATGAATTATTGTAAAGAGCTTACTTTGCCAAAATACATAGGCAAATGTATAAATACTGAGTACAATTAGGTTAAAAACTCGCCAGGGGCATTTTTGTAATAATGGGAAATCTTGGGCTTCAAGTCGATTGAGAATATTTTTTCTTCTTCTGCACGTTCGATATCGATCGATAGTACTAGGCGTACATCGATCGATGGAGTATCTCGTCATCGTTTCTTCGGATGCGTTGTCAATCCATTACACATAATGTGTATCGATCGATATGTATCTCTGGATATCGACCTTCACGTCTGATCTTTTAGTCATCTCGGGAAAACTCTCCTTTAAGCTCCATAATGGCACCTAAAACGTCACTTTACTCCAAAATGCCTTGAACCTGAAAACATACCTAAAAGACTCCAAAACATAGAGATATATATATATAGTAAAATCATAGAAATACCATGGGTAAAAGTGAGTCAAAATCATAGTATATCGGTGTGAGTAAAAAACGGAGTTATGAAGATGTACATTTCAATTTTAAGTGCATTTAGAGCTTGAAAATGATTGTTCATCTAGTTAGTGTATTGATGACAATGAAAATGTTGTGAATATAAGAGAAATATGAAGATGATTGAGTAAAACAATCATTTTTGAAAAAAAAAAAACTAAAACATTAATGATTTTTTTTGTGAATAACTTGAACTTACAAGGTGAATAAAGCAAATGAAAAATTCACAAAAAGTTAACTTTTGTGTTTGACCATAAATTTTGAGTTATTTTGAGAAAAAAACAATTTAAAATATATAAATTTAAAAACTGATATTTAACTGCATAATATGATTCATAAATGAAATACATTATTTTTCAATTCGGTCATAATTCTGAAATTCATCGTGAAAAAAAAATTAATTTTTTTATCAAAATAATAAAAGTTGCTATATTGCATTTTCCTCCCACAACAAGGCTTTAAATAACTAGGGATGGTAATCAAGGACCTGGACCGCGGGTCTGGCCCGTAAAGGCTTGCTGCGGGACGGGATTAGGCCTCCATTTGATGAGCCCGCAAAATTGCGGGCCTCGCGGGACGGGCTCAAAACGGGACGGGACGAATGCGGGACGGGCTCAAAACGGGACGGGACGAATGCGGGACGGGCTCAAAACGGGACGGGACGAATGCGGGACGGGCTCAACCCGCGGGATTTTAAAGACCCGCAACCATAAGTTTTTATTTCTACTTAGTTTTGTTTTCAGTACTATAAATTACTTTATTACTTTGTGAGATTTTCTTCTTTAAATTGATGAGTTTTGTTATCAGTATTGTTTAGTGGTGTTTTAAAAAAAAATTAGTTACAATGATGTTGTTAAAGTGTTATTGCTTGTTCAAGAGCTAATGTTTGTTCTTTAAACAGCTCGAATTGAGCGTTTGAGTTACTACATAATCTTGTTTCTACACTCTAAGTTCAACAACTTGGTTGAAAGAAAAGAAGACACTATTAATATTAAGCTACTGTTGCTATGCAGAGACATTAATTTACAAAGAATCAAACAAGGAGTATACTTGAAATAGTTGAAATTCATAGTTCAAATGGTTCTCACTTACTTCAAGACCATTAAACCGACGAGTGATCACATTAGATGTTGTTGCGATCGAAGTTTTTGAGCTTTTTTCAACTCCCTAACACAACTCTTCTACTTTAACATTTATGAAGGAAACTAAAGAAGGCGTTCCGCGGGACGGCCCGCAAAAGCTTATAAATTTATGCGGTACGGGATTGGGCAGCCATTCGGAAGACTGCAGCCCGCGCGGGACAGGCCCGCCGTGATCCGCACGACGACGAGCCCACTGCGGTACGGGACGGTACGGGACGGGAGAGCCCAATTGCCATCTCTATAAATAACCCTTGTTTTTGACAACTGGTTCATTCATTACTAACTGAAAAGGAACTATAATCTGAAAGGAGTGCTCAGAGCCTCCTTAGCCAAAAGGTCTGCTTCTAGCCTTCTACATTACTAAAGGTGTATAATTCCATAACTACTTTTGAAAAAACTCCAAATTTCTTATAAACAAAAAATGATACATGTTATATAAAAAGAAAAGAAATTTACAGTTTTTTTTGCAAAAATAATCGTGAATTGTTTTCAATTGAATTGACAAGAAAATGTTAAACAATGCTTTAGCAAAAGAAAAGGGACAATCCTCTTGAATAAATATTTTTAAGTTTTTGTCACAAAGATAACTCTAAAAAAAATAAATGATCATAATAACCATTTTATTTTGAAATTTTGATACTTATTTTTAAAATTTGAAATTTTAAACCCCAACCCCAAAACCTTACCCCGTAACTCTACACCGTAAGTCTAGATTAGTTAACCCTAGAGGTATACATGCATATTTGCCCTTTAATAAATTTTTTTATCATTTTTCTTTTTGAAGGCTACTTTTATGACAATAATAACCAAATTGGATGAGACAATGTCTAGTCCAACATCACTGATCAGCTCGTCTACGACCTAAACTTCCAGATTCTACAAAATTAAAAGCAAGAAGAATAATACTGGAAACGAAGACGCATATACTTGTGGATCACTTTGGAGACGTTAACACAAGCTATTTCCATTCCTCACCAATAGGTAAAAAGGGAAATTTTGTATGAAGGCTTTAAAAGACAATAATGGGTTATCTTATTTTGAAGAAGAGCATATTGCAAAGGTTATTGACAGCTTCTATTGAAATCTCTCCACAACAACATCCTTTAATGGAAACCAAAAAACCATGAGGCTCTACAGCCATGTGTAACAAATAATCAAAATGAGAATCCGACAAAAACACTCACACCTAAGGTAATCAAAGAGGCTACCTTTGCCATTCATCCAGATAAAGCTCCAGGGACATATGGTTTCTCTGCAAACTTCTTTCAGTCTAAGTGGGAAGTTATTGTCCCCTAATTATTAGGAAACCCCGCGCCATGTTTGAATAAAACTCATGTCAGACTGAATCCAGAAGTTACTATGCAATGTTTCCTATAGCACTATAGCACTATGCAATGTTTTCTACAAAATTATCTGAAAACATTATCGCTTAGGCTAAAACCAGTACCAAGCTCCATTATCTCTGAAAATCAACAAGCTTTTATCCCAAGAAATTCGATATCAGACAATGTGTTGATCACACACTAGGTTCTACAGTTTTTAAAGACTTCAAAAGGAACAAAAAAAAAGAGATGCTCTATAGCTGTTTAGACTGACATTTCCAAGGCCTATGATAGGATCAAAAGGAAATTAATTCATCAAGTTCTCAAAAGACGCGGTTTTAGTGAGGTTTGGATCAACTGGATTATGCAATGTATATTAACAGTGTTGTACTCTTACCAGTAAATGACACATAATATAGTGTGGTAAGAAGTTATCTTTGTACATCTTCTTCCTCTATAACGAAGTTTTGTTTGGCATATGTAAATAGGCTGAATCAGAAGGGAATTCAAGTTATTAGAAGTTCTCTGAGAATAAATTATATACTTTTTGCAGATGAGACAATATTTTTTTCCATTCTGCTATTTCATGCAAGTTCTTACAACAGATCTCTTAAGATATGAAGAATCGTCAGGAAAACAAATGAACAAAACCATATTTTCCATCACTTTCTCTTTAAAACCCAGTCCAGTTAAGGAGGAAGCAAAATCAATACTGGAAATTACAAAGGAAGGAGGAAACATCAACTATTCAGGCTTACCTGAGTACTTTCTTAAAGAGGAAGGACCTCTTCATGTCCATAGTTGATAGAATCAGACAATTTGCAGCTAGCTGGTCAACTTGATTCTTATCCAAAGAAGGAAAACTGACGATTCTCAAAACTGTCCTCACTGCTATTCTTACTTACACCACATTATATTTTCAACTCCCGGTTAGTCTCTGTAAACGAATACACTCAGTTTTATCTAAATACTTATGGGATGATTCAGAAAGAAAGAAAAAAAGAAAAATATCTTGGTTCTCTTGGCAAAACTAATCAAAACCAAAAGTTGAAGCTGGTGTAGGTTCCATGGATTTACAACTTTTCAGGCAAATCCTTCTTACTAAATTGGCATGGAGAATCATTAATGTACCAGAATTTTAGTTAGCACATATTTTAAAAGGAAACAAAAAACAGCCACATAAAAAAATTTCTAGAGGCAGAAGTGCCAACGGTTTGTTCTCACGGTCGAAGGGATATCCTACATGGCAGGGGCCTACTAGAAAGGCACCTAGACAAAGCTATTGGAATGGACTCACTACTAGCATGTGGAACGAATCATGGATCTCCATTGATGAAGACCTTAAACCATATGGTCATATACCAGAGGCAGCTCTGGATCTTAAGGTAGCAGACCTTTTGACTACAGATCTAAAATGGAACAAGATGAGGATTGATGAATTGGAATGGACTCACTACTAGTATGTGGAACGACTCATGGATCTCCATTGATGAAAACTTTAAACCATATGGTCCTATACCAGAGGCATCTTTAGATCTTACGGTAGCAGACCTTTTGAATACAGATCTGAAATGGAACAAGATGAAAATTGATGAATTGCTACCTGATATGACAACACATATCCAATGTATCCAGTCAAGTAGAGGAATACATTTTCAATTGGCAGCTTGTACAATCGAGTACCTGCTCTGCCAAATTGGCTTATAACTCAACTATAACACCCAAGGGAAACACCTGCAACAATGGAGGGTCAAACAACTTCAACTGGGTTAAAAACCTAGGGTAAGAATCCCGCTATCAAAGATTCAGATCTTCTTATGGTCAATTCTTCAAAAGGCTTTTCCCCTAGAGGAATTGATAAAAATATCAATTGTCCTAGATGTAAGAAGATTTAGGGATTCTATACATATTTTCTTCATGTGCCCTTATGCAGTTAATGTTTGGCAAAGTATACCTCTACGAGACACAATTCACATTGTGTCTAGCACCAATTGGAGTTTGAGATCAATTGTTCCTTGGGTATGATGGTCGATCTGTAAAGTCCAGAACTCTTATCTTCAAAGATAGGATCATCTCCCATGAGGAAACATCAACGAAGGGGTTATGGATCACACACGAATGGATTCAAGACACATTAGGACAAACTCAAATAATAGAGACGAGGAACTTGAGACGACGAGAGTCTGCTTTGCAGTTAGAGTTAAAAGTGTTTACTTAGATGATGGAGAATATGTTACGTCATTTAAATTTCCATAATTTTAGATTAGATTGCAAGGATTTAATCACCATGATCACATGCAGGGGCGAAGGTAAAGAAGGGGTTGTGGGGTCACATGACCCCACTAAATTTTGGCAAAAAAATTAGTGTATATTCTTCTGAATTTATTTTAATATTTTGGCAAGCTTAAGCACTTGAGCCCCCTAATTTATGTTTATGTTCTCATATGCCCCTTCTAAAAAATAATAATTTTGTAATAACATATATTATCAAGTTTTAGTATTAAATTTATATATTATGACCCGGGTAAAAAATATTTCTAGCTCTGCCACTGATCACATGTTTGACCAAACTTTTCGACTAAATTGAAGAAAATAAAGACTCTTCAAAAACAATTTCAATCATTCAAGTTATCCTACATTCATTGAAGGCAAAAGTGTTTTCTGATTCTCTAACTAGAACTTCAAAATCATTTCATAGGAAATTTTATTATGTTGGTTGTTTTATTCTCGTTTAGCTTTCTATAACAGTTCTTGTTTGAATAATAAAATGACTATTTCATGTAAAAATGTGTAGTCTCTGAGTGATGTTTTTATAGCCTCTGTACAAGATTCAAATATTGTGGATGATTAAAGTAGTTGTACGATAATACTAATTTTAAAATGATATTTATGATGTCAAAAATATGATGTCAAGAGAGTAGATGAGAAAATATATGCGGAAGGAGAACCATAACTACTGAGTTAATTAGAACATATGCTGTATTTTAGACCGAGAACCACACAATATAGTGTATTTCTTTTCATAATATATTATTATTTTGAAATGACGTCAAACAAAAATCATTTTAAAGAATGTCGCAATTACTTGGTCTCACAGAAATTATCGACCTAATGTATACACGAGTTTCGAAGAACAAAGAACATGATGATGTCTTTGAATAGAACCAAATCAGCCGAGGCTATTGTATATGAATTGTCTACTGACTACTCCAATGTGGTCTTCCTCAAACCCCACTTTGTCTTTGATTTTAATTAAATTTAGTCAAAGCATGATTTCCGCTGAATATAGGTCGATCTTTGATTTCTATTCAATATATAGTTAACATTTAGCAAGAGTATAAAACGTGAGAAATGTAGAATGGTTTAATAAAAATAGTTAGATAATTTAAACATTTAAGAATAACTAGATTTTGACCCTCCCTTTTTAAGGGCGGGTATGTTTTTGTTGGAAAATTATTTTACGTAATAAAAATTATGATTTTTGATAAATTATATATTTTAAATTTTTATGAAATTTATCTTAAATTTAATTATATGACTTTTTTTTATTTTAAATGTGACTAAATTTTAGAAGATTCTTAATAATTCTAACCCGTAATATAATTTTATTTATTTAACCCGAAGTAAACTTATTTTACACTAATTTTTTTTTATAATTTAAATAAAATATTTTATATATTCAACACTCTCTGTGTTGAAAATTCATTTTTGTGTTTCAAAACATTTTCTATAATTTTACTAAATTTAGTTTATGTGATTTAATTTTTATTTTAAATGAAACTATTTTTTAAGAAGTTGAGATAATTCAGACTCGTATTAAGATTTTTTGATTTAATCAATTGTTATTTCAAGTTGATTTTATTTTGAGATTTCATTTAATAAATTCTTTCAAATAATTAATAATGTGAAAGTTTTTTGGAAAAATATAGTGCAAAACATTTAGGAAACAAAATTTTCAAAAATAGTAAGAACTGAATTATATTAAATATTCTTTAATGTAATTTCAAAATAATGACTTTTGATTGTTTGCAAATAATACTGGCAAAAAGGTATATGCATTTTTTGTAATTACTTAGAAATTTTAGGGGAATATTCGTAAACACCCATCTGCTTTAATAGTATAGATTGTTAATTAATAATCTACCATTAAACTGCGACCCGACACTATTGATTCAATAAAAACTTAAAATATCCCTACTTGAGATTATAGGTATTTGAGTTGAATGAGATTATAGATATTTCTATTGTAGAATCATGTGTGATTCACTTATTTAGTTTTATTTATTTTAATCTTTTCTATTTTTGACCAACACTTATGCGGTTATATTTAATTAACTGTTAATATGAAATCAATATTCATATTTGATCTGGATTTGTGGCCATTTAGTGACCCGTATATATTTAGGTCCAACTTTAAATAAAAACTGTTAGTTAAAAATCTACTATCAAATCTAGATCCGTCACAATTGATCCGGTAAACTCAAAAAACTCTAATTTGAACATAGATTTAATAAACATTCTCATGAATATTTGATCTTGAACGAAACTATAATTATTTGCATTGTGAAATCATGTGTATATATTTTACCCGATTTGATGCATATTGTATCAATATGGTGCACAATTATATTTTGATATGGCAAGTAAGTGCTCATGAGTATGCTTTTGAGATGTATTGTTTTAGGTAGCTCGTTTTATATGGGGAAGTCTATATTCTAGGAATTCAACGTATGTTTAAGGGTTATGCTTGATGCAAATCATAAATCATAGTAGGTATATTTAATTAATTATATAATATGACATAATAATAGGTCTATTGAATTTATTTTTAATTATAACAAAATCTGTTGAGAAAAATCTAACAAAATCTTACTCAATGTTTTAAATATTTTTATTAAATAATATATCAATTATTTCGTAATTAATAATATAAATTAATATTAATATTAAGTTTTTTGAATTAAAGAAGCATTATCTATTAAAAATCGCAGCATATCTTTTTATAAATGATACTTGCCATAATTATAGGTATTATTAGTTTGAATATAAATTATTTAGTTGATTAATTAAAGAAAAATAATTAAAAGCATATATTAAAAATATACAATGGCAATGACCTTCAGTTTTAATAATATTGATGTGATGTCCAACTTAAAAATCCATCTAGAAAAGGTTATATAATATGACATAATAATAGGTCTATTGAATTTATTTTTAATTATAACAAAATCTGTTGAGAAAAATCTAACAAAATCTTACTCAATGTTTTAAATATTTTTATTAAATAATATATCAATTATTTCGTAATTAATAATATAAATTAATATTAATATTAAGTTTTTTTTTAATTAAAGAAGCATTATCTATTAAAAATCGCAGCATGTCTTTTTATAAATGATACTTGCCATAATTATAGGTATTATTAGTTTGAATATACATTATTTAGTTGATTAATTAAAGAAAAATAATTAAAAGCATATATTAAAAATATACAATGACAATGACCTTCAGTTTTAATAATATTGATGTGATGTCCAACTTAAAAATCCACCTAGAAAAGATTGTAATGTTTCTGTTTTAATAAGATAGATTGTTTTTTTTGAGAAAAAAAAAACAATTATTCGTCAATAGTCTAAACTTACATAGTAATTTCTCAATAAGAACCATTAACTCATATCACATGGTTGTATTCGACTTTTTCTTAGTATTTTCCAAGTCGTCTTAACTCTTTTGTAATTTTGTAACTCGGGTAAGCGAGCATGGCTCCAAAGGATCTTATAAAAATCAGCGGAAATCATGCTTGGAAAAACCAATGAAAAGTCTTAGTCTATTTGTCAAATCACGTTCTGATCAGACTGTCATTCATTCGAGTGTACGATGGCCTCTCAAGCTATGGCAATAAAATAGGTTACTTTTTTTTTTGTTATGTGTAATTAAGAACAATTAATTTTACATTCCACACTTTTATTTCAGTCAACTTGCTACAGATAAACCGTATCGGAAGAGATGATGGATATTAACCTTGATATGATGTTTTCTGAAACATGAATCAACTCCAAAAATGTGAAGTGGTAAGCATAAGAAACAGCTATATAACATCAATGAGGATTTCCATGAAAGTTCACAAGAAAATCAAAGAAACCACAGAGAAAAGATGAAGAAGACTAACAAACTTTACAATTCTCGATCACTCTGTTCTCTTTTAAGCATTTCTGTGTTTATACTATTTCTCAGCTAGAACATGACGAAACCACTCATTTACTAGTTTGATATTTTATTTAACCATATAAAAATTTCTTCTCTCTCTTTTACAACGCCTGCAAATAACAAATTCTCCTCATCAAATCCACTTTCCACAGCTCTGTTTACTGGCACACATTTTATGAAACAACTTTGATTTCTCAAGTAAAGAATCTCCCCTATGGAATTTGCAAAAGCCCCCCAAATCTTTTCACAGTTTTCACAACACACACATACATTTATTTTCAATTAAATACACACGCACGTCTCTCTATTCACCACTCTCTTGCAATCTCTAGCTTTCATTTCACTAAAAAAGCAAGGATTCAGACAAAGCTCATACTCACAGACCAATTCGGCCTGCAAGGAACCAGGGAGACTCACCAAGAACCACCCCCTTCTTTCAACATCAGTCACATGATGAAGATAAAATCTTATGAGAATGAATGTTCAATCTTGGTGTGGAGAGTAACAACAAGGTCATGTGCATCATCCAAGAGCTTCCACACATCTAACTGCCCTGCCATACTATGACACTCCCTTAGAATCTCATCCATACTGTTATACTTCTCTATTATCAGCTTCCTTCTCTGCAACACCGAGGCAGCTATTGCATACAGCACCAAATCATCCGTGGGAGGTGCACGCTGCCTTATCCTGCTCCAAGCCGACTTCCCCATCCCGGCCCTTATCGCAGCTTGATCTGCCCACATCACTTCCCACAGACAAAACGTCTGGTCTAGCGTCAGCTCTCGTCTGAACATCACGACAACCATTCTATACACAAAGAAACAGTCTTCAGCTTGAAGCTTCTCAAGGTGGCGGTAAAGCTGAGAGTCTTTGGACTTGATTATCTTCGAGACAATGTTGAGCTGTCTTCTGATACCAACCTCATCAAGCCTGAAGTTGTGCCGAGCTTTCTTCATGAACCCGACAAAACACCAAAAGGCTTCATGGTCATCAGGGATCACAGAGAGTATCGGAGAGAGGAGATCGCTCATCCCTTGACAATACCCAATGTCAGAGTCATACAAAGCATAGGCTTCAAGAACAGCAACGAGCCTAGCAGCTTGGAAGATCTTGTACGGTTCCAAGTGGTGGTAGTCTTTCAACCCGACAGCTTCAGCCGCACGGCAGGCTCTGTCCTCGGATATAGCCGCCTGCGATGGAGAACAAGGAGTCCACTCCGAGTTAGCACGAACAGCATCTAGACGGATGATACGCTGCCACGTCACGAAATCCTCTTCTGTCCGAGGGATAGTAGAAGAGCTGGATGGATTCACATCCGGAGTAGCTGAAGACTGATAGACCTGAACCACTTCACCCTCGTCAGAAGAATCTGAATCTGATGAATCGGAGTTGAGAGTGGAGATAGTAGCATTGGTGATTCGTCTAGAACTGCTGTTGGCTCTCTCAACCGTACACGAAACTCCGCTCATGTAACCTAAGTCCTCGTCACTAGAGAGAGACTCTCGGGCGCTGACAACTTCATCAGAACATAAACTGTCAGTGTCTTGGGGCCAGTCATACTCATCTTGCATAGTGTTTAACTTGAGAGTCCCGTTATTGTGTTTTTGAAGCCGCCTGCACTCCCTGCGTAGTCTCTCGTACTCCTTTCTGCATTTTTAGAATCAAAAGCTTAGAAAGAAGAGAAAGAAGAAGTGAAGATTTGATCAGTATCTCTCTCTCTATTACCTTCTCCATGTTCTTATAGTAACTCTCTCGGCTTTGGAACTATTAAAACTATACACTCCAAGAAGGAAAGGCCAGACCTCAAAACGAATGCTCGGCTCAATACCCTAAAAATGAATAAAAATAAATGTTTAAAACTCATATCAATACAGATTAGTTGAATGGTGAGTTAAGGACTCTCACTCTTCTTCGGACTTTCCTCAACAAATCAACACCTCCGTTACGAAGTCTACCATCAGAGGTGAAGAACCTCTTCCACTGCTTAGCTCTGAGCGGCTTTTTCCTTTTCTTATGGGACCATGGTGACTTGAGACGCGCCCTGAAAACATTCGAAACAGAGAGTTTAATAACATACTTGTGATATGTCCGATTCAAAAGTTAAAGACTCTTATTCATCTGGAAGGTACGAAGTCAATGATCTTTGGGATTTAGATTTCAATAAGAAAATAAAAGACTGACCGATCAGAAGAAGAGGATGAAGGAGAGGAAGACGCGACGACGAAGAGAGCAGAGCGCAAATGGATCCAAGAAGATGAAGAGGGAGAACGAGGAGATGTTAATGGCGACGAAGGATTAGAGGAGGAAGACGTCGTTTGAATCCTTCTCAGAGCTTTCATCTATTTTCTCTCTTCCTCAGATTTAAAAAACCTAACAAACGATTCACCAACCGCGAATATCCCCTTTCGAATCAATCAAACCTTGAAGCAGACGACAACTTTGAAAATACCAAACAGTTGTCCCTCGAGAGGAAATGATGTCCGTCTTCAGACCACCACTGTCCGCGACTACGTTTTCGCCGGAGACCGATCAACTCAACTTGCTTCTTCTTCTTTTTCTTTTCCTCGTTTACTTTTTTGGTTTATCTCTCTCTCTCTCTCTCTCTTTGGAAACGTGGGCAATCTATCTCGAGAATCTATGAGAAACAACAAAAAGAAAGTCTCTTCCGAGTAATTACACTGGACGCTTTGTTTCTCTCTCTCTCTCTCTGGACCCCACTAACTCTCAAATTTATATAGTTTGCAACTTTAACCCTCATTCTTTTCATTAGTTATCTATTTGGCGTTCGTTATCTTTCACATTTTTGTGCTTGTTTACTTTTATTTACCTTTTTATTATTTGTGTGTTTGTCCCTTTAAAACATCTCCAAGTGTAAACTCTAGTTTTTTCTATAATAAATTTTATAATGGAATTGAGTTTTGTTTTAACTTTACTCCAATTTAGAATGAACTTTATAACAATAAGCAAAAGAAATAGAATTTTTTATGGAGTAAATTCATTATTTATTTTGTTATCGAAGAAAAAATAGAGAGTATAATTGGAATATTTTTAATTCTAAATTTCATTTTGAGATTAACTATGAAGTGAAGTTAAGGATGCTCTTGTGGTTGGTCTCTCAGCAAGTTATCATGACTAACGAGGAGAGATTTCGAAGGCACATTGGGGTCTCTAATGTCTGCCAAGTGTGTATAGGGGGTGTGGAATCGACAATACACGTTCTTAGGGATTGTCTAGCTATGCAAGGTATATGGAATCGGATTATACCGCAGGTGAAAAGGCAAAATTTCTTTAAGCAGTCTTTACTTGAATGGACTTATGATAATCTCTCGAGCTCGGAGGTTCGAACTGAGACGGGGTCTTGGGCTGTCCTCTTCGCAGTAGCAGTTTGGTGGGCTTGGAAGTGGCGGTGTGGGAACGTCTTTGGGGTGAAGAGACTGTGTCGGGACCGAGTGAAGTTTGTTAAAGAACAAGCTAAAGAAATCAACATCTATAATGCAAAGAAAGAGACGGGGAGGAAAGTGAGAGTGGAAAGGTGGATTAAGTGGGAGAAGCCACCAACAGGTTGGTTCAAGATCAATACGGACGGGGCTTCGCGTGGAAATCCGGGGCTTGCTACGGCTGGCGGTGTGTTGAGAGATGAGAATGGTAGTTGGCTTTGTGGTTTTGGTTTGAATATCGGGCTTTGTTCTGCACCTTTGGCCGAGCTTTGAGGTGTCTACTATGGTTTCTTGATTGCTTGGCAAAGAGGAGTGCAATGTGTGGAGGTAGAAGTGGATTCGGCTGTGGTGGTTGGTTTTTTTCAGACAGGGATCGCGGAGACGCATCCTTTGTCCTTCCTAGTACGACTGTGCTATGGTTTTATTTCTAGGGACTGGATAGTCCGTTTTAAACATGTTTTCAGAGAAGTTAATGGCCTTGCAGATGGCTTAGCTTCTTATGCTTTTTCTCTACCATTAGGATTTCAAATTTTTGATGTCGTTCCAGTAGAAGTTAGTCTATTGTTGATTGAGGATGTTTCAGGCCTACCTAAATTGAGGCATGTCGTCGAGTAGTATGTTCTTTTAATAAATTAAACTTGGGAGATTTTCTCCCTTGTATTCACCAAAAAAAAAAGTTAAGGATGCTCTTAATTCATATTTACATTTTCCAAACTTGTCTATTTCAAGCCATTTTCGGTCTGAGAATTTGAAGTTGAATATACAGTTGAGATACACATACGATCATTTCTGAAATTTCCTTTTTTCCCTTTAAGAAACATATTAATTATTAAGATACTCCTACGACAAGTTGACTATTATTTTATGTTATTAAGGAAATTTTTCATTCTTAACTTTTTAATATTTCGTTTCAAACAACACTTATTTTAGGATGAAAGGTAATATGTTATCAAATAAAATAAAAATAAAATCAATCCAAATTTTAGAGAAATAAAAAATAATTGCAGGGAAAAAAGCTGATACCATGCCTTTTTCTTTCGTCATCTAAAACAGAGAGGATGATTGATTATTAATTCTGATTTACTATTGTATCAAACAAAAATAGTCGTTAATCCAGTTTCAAATAAAAAGCTCATACCATGCCTTTTTCTTTTGTTATCCTCACATATCATACCTTCTTCACCTTTGATTCCTTTGGAGTTAAGGTCAGGTTAGGACTAGGCATACATGTTTTTTAAGTGTCACAGGTTTAACTATTAACTGCGCCCGGATGTATTTTTAAGAAATATATAGTTATTTGTTTTTCATATCAAATATTAGAACTGGATAAAAAAATCTAAATCTAAATAATTAAACTGATCTTAAT
Source organism: Hirschfeldia incana (assembly GCA_026261945.1). Lineage (NCBI taxonomy): Eukaryota > Viridiplantae > Streptophyta > Magnoliopsida > Brassicales > Brassicaceae > Hirschfeldia > Hirschfeldia incana. The sequence continues at coordinate 181,773 of JABCMI010000104.1, forward strand.
CCGAAAGAGTAGTACCAGACCCGAACCGAAATTGATTAAATATCAAAAATATTCAAAATTTGATATTTAAAAAATTAAATCTTATCCAAACCGAAGTATTTCAGATATCCAAATGTATCCGAAAAAAATTATATACTTATACATTTTAATTATTTTTAGAATTAGTATATATAAAAACATCCAGATACATATGATATTTTTAAATTGGTTTAAATACTTGAAAATATATACAAACAATCAAAAACAAATATCTAAAATAGTTAAACCAAACCAATATATATGTTAAGTTTAGGTATTTTAACATATGTTATTCAAAATTATATGTAATATATTATTTTTTTACAGATTTTGAGAAATTTAGAGTATACAATGAATTTATTTTTTTAAAAAATAATTTAAATATGTCATCCAAACCCGAATCGAACCAGAAAAAATCCGAATAAATTCAAACCAAAATTTAGTAATATCTAAATGGGGCTGAAATCTTTGACTCTGGAAACCCGAAACCTAAACAGATGTAAAACGAATCCGAATGGATACCCGTGTAATTAATCATATTTTATACGTACTATCATATAAGTTAATCATATAATTAATAGTATTTATATGTACCATCATATAAATAATAATGTATTATATTTTAAATTTTTGAATATATTTATATTTTAAATCAATTTTTGATATAAAAAAACTTTAAATTATTAATGTGATTTGGAATATTTTAATGGAGTTTAAAGTTTATTCTATGATTATTGTAGACAAAATATATTTTGAGGTGATTAAATTAGTCAATTTGGTATATTTTAAAGTTGGCCTAAATAAATATTTTTCATAATAAAATGGACTTCTTATTTTTATCATTAACATAATCCAATTACTTTTTATCTTAATATACTGATATCTATGTTTTCAAACAATGTTATTTATTTTTTATACAGCTATTCATGTTTACAAACAATTTTTTTTTTAAAAAAAAACTGTTATCAGTATTTCCAAACAATTTCTTTAAGACTAATATTCAAGTTTTCAAATATTCTTAATGTGTATTTGAATTTTAATAATATAGATAAATGTAAAGATTTCGTTAGATAATTGATATCATTAATTGATTTATGTGATTGTGTAGAATTACGAAACAAATTGTTTTGTTTTCCAAAAAGGATTATTTAGCTGCAGTTATTTGAGATTGCGTAGAAGTAGAAATTGATGTTGAGTTTTTGAAAGAACAAAAGTATATTAGTTTCGATTTTGTACTCATATTAAATGTAATGATATAAATTCGGCTGTTTCCTATGTTTGGTCTCGAATATGAAAAATAATGATGGGCCAAAAGTTGCCAAGTGTGACTCAAAACTTGGAGTCAAACACAAAAGAATACTCAAACTTGAGTCAACGGCAAAAGTAATTGAACAGACGACTTACGAGGGTTAGAAACGTAAAAAAAAATATGTTTTTTTGTTTGTTCACAAGAGGATAGTTGTAATTTAGTAACTGAACAGACGACTTGAAAATAAGTCGTCCAGACGACTTAATTGAAAGTCGTCTGGACAGTTATTCTTAAATATAATTTTAAAATTTTGTACAAAATATTTTTGATAAGTGAAAGATATGAATTATGTAATTAACATATGTCTTAAGAGATATAAATTAAGATATAACAAATTTCAATTGTTTTCAGCATAGATGAGTGAAAGTAGTGAGTCATGATATTCTTTAGTTTATGTTTCATCAACATATGTTGTAGTATTGTATGTGTTCTTAGGGTTAGATTTTGGAAAGCATAATTAAAACCGTTTTTGAAAAATTTAAAAATTACCTAAGCGTGTTCATTTCTGTGTATAGTAAACACTATTGAAGTATAATTTGATTTTATAACGTGGTTAGTTAGTTAGTCATTTTAGTTTAGGGGTTCATTTTGGGATCTGGGACGACTTAATATTTAGTCGTCTGTAAAGAGACGACTAAATATTAAGTCTTCTGATGCACATTATCCGCTAGACAACTTATTTGTAAGTCGTCTAAACCAGATCATACCTTAAATTTTACCAATGTACATTTAAAGCTAACCGGATTATTTCCAATATATAAGGTGATTTTTTTTGTTCATTTTTCGCGAAATTCAGAAACCCTAACAGTTCTCTCTCAAAGGCGATATCAAAGGCGATTTTGAATTTCCACTATTTTTGAACAAACCATCGTTCTCAACGTCAGCTATCTATCTCACTTCATTCTCACCGTTCTCACCGCCGCAGCGCTGCCGCTTCTTCTAAACCCTAGCGCTGACGCTTCCTCCTAACCCTAGCGCCGCCGCTTCCACTATTTCCGAACAAACCATCGCCCTCGCCACCGTGCTCACCAACGTTCTCACTGCCGCTTCCTCTAAACACTAGCGCCGCCGCTTCTTATAAAGTCTAGTGCCGCCGCTTCCTCTAAACCCTAGCGCAACCACTTCCACTATTTCCGAACAAACCGTTGCCCTCACCACCGTAATGACGAGTACTCCTTCTGCGACTAATCAGGTCCGCTTTAAATTTTTCTACTGGAAGACTTGTAATTTAATTTAAGTCGTCTGGAAAGTCTTCCTCTTAAATTTAAGTCGTCCAGCAGGAAGACTTTCCAGACGACATAATTATAAGTCGACTATTAAGTCGTCCAGTTGGAAGACTTTTCATACGACTTAATTATAAGTCGTCCAGTTGGAAGACTTTCCAGACGACTTAATTATAAGTCGTCTACTAAGTCGTCTGGAGTTAAAATAAGGTGTGATTGATTTAGCTTGTGTTCTGACTTCTATGTGAGTTCCTGTGTATGAAAGTTGAAAGCTTTGTTTTGATTTAGCTTGTGTTGTGACTTTTATGTGTGCTCTTGTTAAATTTAGCTTGTTTAGCTTATCTCTACTGTTGTTTTTGATTATTTTGCAGACAAAAAAGATGGATATTCCAAAACTCCCCCGTAGGTTATACACATTAGAGGAAGAGCCAAAAGCCCTAAATAGCATTTTGTATCATACGAATAATAACAAGTTGCATACTGCTCTTAGAGAAGCTCTTACTGATGACGAATTTGAAGAGCTCAAGGAGTCGAGTTTGGGAGTGTTCATCAAGTTCAAGGAGCAAGGATTTGGTTGTGATTCAAGGCTGGTTCACTACATGCTCGGTTTCCAGCTGGACATTAAGAAGAAGTATGAGATCTGGTCTCTCGTTGGTCCAGAACCTGTAAGGTTTTTACAGTTAGAGTTTGAAAACCTCACTGGTTTAAATTGCGAGTACATCGAGGACCTTGAGAGACCAAAATGTGAAGTTACCAAAAAGATGGTTTCTTTCTAGGGGATGCTGGGAGTTCATTTGGAAGCTGGGCCAAGTACTGATCAGATAATAACAACACTGAAGAGATGCGAGGATTGGTTCCCGGAAGATCGCAAACGGCTCGCGTACCTTTCCATCTTCAGTGGATTCATTGAAGGGAGAAATTTTTCAACTGCTACACGATCTAGTCTGGCAAGGCTAGTGATGGATTTAGAACGGTTTTAGAATTATCCATGGGAAAGAGTTGCGTTTAAGGTGCTGATGGACTCTTTGTGGAACAAAGATATTACTGGCTGTTACACCGTGGATGGGTATACAAGTTCTTCAGGTCTGGGTGTACACAGCTATGCCGGAACTGGGTGCTAGTATTGGTGTTCCCAGAGCAAACAGTCCGTCTCCACCGATACTGGTTTACGAGGGCAGCAGAGGCCGCAGATGCATGAAAGCTGCTATCTTGAGTCAGGTATTTACTTCAATCCAAAAGACTGCGCAGACGACTTATATTAAAGTCGTCTGGAAAGTCTTCCAGCTGGACGACTTATTTTACGTCGTCTGGAAGGTCGTCCAGCTGGACGACTAACCGGACGACTTAATTAAGTCGTCTGGAAAGTCTTCCAGCTAGACGACTTAGTAGACGCCTTATTATAAGTCGTCTGGAAGGTCGTCTAGCTAGACGACTTACCGGACGACTTAATTAAGTTGTCTGGAAAGTCTTCCAGCTGGACGACTTAGTACACGACTTATTATAAGTCGTCTGGAAGGTCGTCCAGCTGGACGACTTACCTGACGACTTATAATTAAGTCGTCTATTTAGTTTTTTTTTTCAAATATCTAACTCAATTCTTCTATTTACTGTAGACCCGCGTGATCAACTTTGTTGAGAAGGACATTAGTGAAATGTGACAAAAATAGGACTCTGAGGTTGAGGACCTGCCCGCGGAGAACATCATTAAAGTCATGTATGATCGGAGACCGTGGAAGTGGACCATGGATTGCTGGGAAGTCACTGGTACTAAGGTCTATACAAACCTAAGGTTGTGACTCCATCGAAGAAAGCTAAAGAGATGGTTGTGGTGGAGGAAGAGGAAGACAATCCAAGACCTTTGAAGAAAGCTCGTAAAGGGGCTCCTAAAGATGCTCCTAAAGAGGCTCCTAAAGAGACTAGTGAAGAGGCTAGAGAAGAGGCTAGTTGGATGACCATAGAGGAGTTGGAAAATATGTTCAAGGACGTAGCTGACTGCATGAAAGAAGGGTTTAAGAAGTGCCTCAAGGAGATTAGGAAGTTGTCCGATAGGATGGAAGCTGTGGAGAAGAAGATTGGTGTCACCAAAGAATTTGGGGTTAATAACAAACATACTTCCCCTGAAGCCAAAGAATCCGGGGTTAGTAACAAATAGACTACCCCTCAAGCCAAACAAACTGGGGTTAGTAACAAACAGCCTACACCTCTAACCAATCAGACAACCCCTCAAGCTAAACCGACTACACCTCTAACCAAACAGACAACCCCTCAAGCCAAACAGACAACCCCTCTAGCCAAACAGACTACTTTTCAAACGAAACAGTTGTTCGTCAATTCAATTTTAGCCCAAATGCAATTTCTAATCGAATCGTTATCGAAATAGAAATTCAGACTACCCCTCGAGCCAAACCGACTACCACTCAAGCCAAACAATCCGAGGTTAGTATCAAATCCTCTCCCAAAAAGAATTAAGTCATCCAGGGTTAACTAGTTATCCAAACGACTTAAATGTAAGGTGTCTGGACAACTAGTTGACCATGGACGACTTAAATGTAAGTTGTCTGGACGACTAGTTGACCACGGAAGACTTAATTTTAAGTCGTCCATGGTCAACTAGTCGTCCAGACAACTTACATTTAAGTCGTCCAGGGTCAACTAGTCGTCTGGACGACTTACATTTAAAGACCACCAACATACTTCGGAGTACAGTGTCTCTGCTGAGCGATTCGGTCTCCCACATAAATGTTTTTCCACATACTTTGTTACCCAAAACGTGTTTGTTCCATGTTTCACACTCGCTCTGATCTTCCATCCACAACCGCTAACCCGACATGTTGCCACAAGGAGAGTTTTCGTTGATTTGTATATTCTGAAAGAAAACTTTCCCCTCACTATTGCCAACCGCAGCTCTGAAAGCAGTGCATCATTGCTAACAAAACTCTTGTTGACATAGATACTGGTACCATCTGATGTTCCTCCTTCAATAGCATTTTTCTTAGCATATGTCTTTTCAATTTCTTCAAAACAAATATTTTCATCATCTTCCTCGTCCTCATCTTGAACCTTTCCATAAAGACTGTAATCCCTACCATTCGGATCCGTTTCACCAACAATAGAGTTATCAGCATCCTCCTCCCCATTTTCCTCCTCTCCATCTTGATTTTCATCTTCAACAAACTCATTATCACCAACATCTTCTTTCCATTCATCAGCTTCATCGTTATCACCAACATCTTCTTCCCATTCACCAGCTTCATCATTATCACCAACATCTTCAAACCATTCACCAGCTTCTTCCTTTTTCTCTGAAACTGTTTCCACATTGCTGCGGCTTGATACACAAAGACATACTCTATGCGTTTTGAGTATCTCAAGCAAGTTTCGAACTTGTCTATCACTTGTAACATGAATGGGAGGACTGCCTGGAGCCATCATCATTTCTGCTGGTAATGAGTAGCTAAGCTCCGCAGTCACTGTTCTCATGTCCTGGTTATAATCTTCGTGAGCCATTGCAACAAGTTCAGCATGTGTTGAATCTTCATTCAATAAAAACAATCTTGCTCCTTTGAGATCATCAACCACAAAATCCCAATGGCAATCTCTCAACAACCATTCTCCATACACTGCATGTAACTGACGAATCATCTGCAAATATTCAAAATAAAACTCATTAGTTAACATAGATAAAATCAAGAAGTTCACTAAACATTGCCGCAGATGACATAGAAGTAAGTCGTCCGGACGACTTAAAGGTAAGTCGTCTAAGGAGGTCACTTTTGCAATTGAAAATTAAGTGGGACGACTTAATTCTAAGTCGTCTGACTTTAATTGTTAAAAAAAACTTCAGACGACTTATATATAAGTTGTCTATGAAAAACGGGCTAGTTTTGCATTTGACCGAATCGTGTCAGATCTATGACTAATTCTGGACGACTTATAATTCAGTTGTCTCTGGGAAAGTTAAAATTTCATTATTTTATTCAAACTAGACGATTTAAACGTAAATCGTTGTAGGTTAGTTTTGTAATTGAAAAATAAAACTTGAAATATAACTTTCTCCAGACGACTTAATTGAAAATCGTCCAGCCAGAAGACTTAATTTAAGGTCGTCCGGGATAAGCAAGGTTTGACCAGAAAACTTGGAAATATTCTGGACGACTTTGCTTTCCTTGGACGACTTTAAATTAAGTCTTCTGGCGGGACGACTTTTAATAACTTCTGGCTGGACGACTTTAAAATCGTCTGGAGAAAGTTAAATTTCAAGTTTTATTTTTCAGTTACAAAACTAACCTAAGACGACTTACGTTTAAGTCGTCTAGTTTAATAAAATATTGAAATTTTAACTTTCCCAGAGACGACTGAATTGTAAATTGTCCAGAAATAGTCAAAGATCTGACACGATTCGGTCAAATGCAAAACTAGCCCTTTTTCGTAGACAACTTATATATAAGTCGTATGGAGTTTTTTTTTTTTAACAAACAAAGCCGGACGACTTAGAATTAAGTTTTTCGTTTGACCAGAAGACTTATCAGTAAGTCTTCTACATACAGATGACTTACGGATAAGTCTTCTACGCGAACAGATCTTGAAAAAAATTCAAATTCGTACCTTAAACTAGGTGAGATGACTTCGTTTGCACACATGGTCTTCTCTAACCACCCAGAACCTCAAACGAAAGCAACCGTAAGTCAAAACGAAAGAAATATGGCTCTGTCAATCATAAAATATTTTGAATCAAAAGCTTGAGTTTTTTGGATGAATATGGAGAGAAAGTGAAAGAAATGTTGTTTTTAGTTCATAACAATTGAAACAGAGACAGTGTAAAGAGATTTACGTGCATTAAGGCCATTAAAAGCTCCAAACAGGTAGTACAAGGTCGTTGACTATTCATGGTAGTGGTAATATTGTAAATACTTGAAGATGATGAGGTTGAGACAGTAAAGAAGCGATTTTCGAAAAAAAAAAGTTAATGGCATTTTCGTAGATAAAATACAGGTATGGGGTGAAAATCTCAAAAAAAAACTGAGTCAAAAGAAAATGTTATTTTTTCTGTTTGACTCCAAGTTTTGAGTTACTTTTGCAATCACCCCGCCATAATAAGCCAAGAGAATATACTGAATGTATGGGCTGTTGAATGTAATAGTATAGCGAATAGATTTGTCACCGAAAGAAAAAAGTTATTATCCCCTTATTATTATTTTAGGAGCACTTATAGAAAGTAACCTTCATTTCATGTGTGATTTACATGAATGTCATTTTCTATGTGGCACTCTCAGAATGACTCTCACCCCTTTTATAACAAAACCATTTAGTTACTAAAAATATTACACCATGTGCCATTAGACATTAACAATAGAAATACATCACATATTTAGTTTCAACCGAGTTTCCTATAATACATCACATATATCATATGTAATACTCTTTAGAATACGACATTACTGAATATATGTCCTCATGGCGTTTATAACATAAAATACGTCCTCATGGCGTTTACATGGCTTTTCTAACATTAATATATTTCAAGTTATGTTGAGACACGACATTATATTGAGAAAGACATGTAAGTGAGAAAGACATTCTGCATATGTTCTTCTTATATGGAGACACTTCAATATACTTCCTAATGATTACATCCCAATATATTTCCATCTTACATGTTCATGTATATTTTGTATATTTATATTGGTTCGTTTATGTTTATTTTGACGTGTATAAAATATGTCACTATAAGTTCATGTTTATTTTGTAAGATGCTCATTGGTTTGTTTAAGTATATTTTGACGTGTATAAAATATGTCATTGTAAATTAAGTAAAGACTCATGCATTTTTATTCAATTCAATCATATTACATGTCTTATTGGTTTGGGATGACGACAATGACAATGTATTTTGGTCAATTTCGGTTTCATATTTTAAAATAGGTGATCACTTTGAATCAATTTCTCACTTATGATTGCACTATTAACGCAGAAAGGAATATGATTAACATTAAATCATAATACCTTCCTACTTTGACAGGATATTTCTAGGAGATAATTTATATGATTGGGCATGATTTATGTTACATTTATTTTGATCGTAAATTATTGGTACCAATTAACACACGAATTTGATCATATTACGTGTGTAATATTTTCAATAGTGATATTGTGCGGCTACACCAAAGATTTGCCTTCAATCATGCTATTATGATTGATTTGCTATGAATACATACTTATTATTGAAAACTTTTTTAGATGAACAATCACACAATCTTAACTACATGTAATCATATCAGGTTTAAAAGACAGATTATAAGTTTCAAACGGGTCTATTAAGTGCAAGATTGATGTAATTGATGTAATTAGTGCAAGATTGAATCAAATTTCCAAATTTATGGGTCTATTAAGTGTTTGCCTGCAGTAATAAATTTTAAAATTTATATTATATTTAAATAACTTTAATTTATATTGTAGATTTTATTAATTTCATACCAATACTTTAATAGAAATTTGATTAAGTTAAACATAAAATTTAGATTTTTAGATTATACTTATTAATTTATTTATGTTAAATTATAATTCTAAATACATTTTAATATAAATTTTGTTAAGTTATACACACAATTCAAATCAAGATAGGAAAAATAATAAATATTTTACATAAATAGTCTCGAAATTTATTAGTTTATATAATTACCATTGCATGTATAAGGGATCAACTCTTATATCAATCACCAATTTATAGCTGATATAAACTAAGATTTTCTAGATGCCAAAATGTGTTTCCTATTGTATTGTCGATCACCTTTAAATATGAGATTGATATTATTCAAAACTTATTACTTGCGCATTTTACTCAAACATTTACGAACTGCATTTAATAATTCGACATCTGGTGGAATTTTTAATTTGCGTGGAGATTACTCCAAACTAGGTACCATTGCATGTATTAATAGGAGATACAAATTATCATATTGACTTCACAATTGTTTTCTTCTCAAAATCACTAAACCACTACATAAGTTTCCAGTCTCTATTATATCATGAAGTTTTTGAAGATATTATTCACCGCAGATGTTTTTCTCTATTTTAATTTTGTTTTTTTATTATATTATGCTATTGGAGGGTTTTATACATTTATTGTTTTTGTTTTGTTTTATAAATTCATACTTTATTTTATATTAGATGTTGTTTATTCTTATGGCTCTTTTTGATTTTTTTTCCACCGCCTATATGACTAATAAACTAATATTTTAACAGCTTAAAAAACATGTCTAATTTGTTAGTTAACCACAAATTTTCATACAACTTTAATTTTATAATTTTTTTTAATTTTTATATGCTCCGGAATTTTATAATATCTATAATTTCAAATTTATAGTTTTTTTTTAAATTTTCTCACTCTGCACAGGGCGCGGATTATCACCTAGTTGAGTATTAAACGAGAGAGTATTAATATCAATGGCATGTAATGGTAAATATTGAAAAAAACTCTGGGTCAAGTAGAAAATGTACTTATGTTTTAATAGATCAGATTTGGATCTTAAAAAAATTAAAAAGTAGCACCACCCTAAAAGTTATCAATCACACAATCTTATTATCTTGATAGATTGGAAACGATCTTGAGATAATGGTTCCCACTTCCCAGTTAGTGCGATGAAATAATTCCCATATTTAACCGACCAAATCAAGCACATGGAATTAGCTACTGAGAAAAGCATAATTATATTTCATAGTTTACGTTCTATATTACTCTTGTTTAGGAATCGAGGTACATTGCCAAATCTAAAGGAAAAAATCGGTAATCATTAAAAATCTGTAGACAACACTGATTAAAATTGGTTCTTACGCTATGATTGTAATAAACAATTTGATGTATGTCTCCCCCCTTTCTGATTTTATTTTTCATAAAATATATATTTTGTCTTTATTCAATCGATTCAGTTAATGCTACATTAAATGCAAGGCAATGATTAATTTATTAAGCTCAAGGATTTGACTCGTTAACCACTTGGATTAGCTTTAAGAATATTCCAGATGCAAAGTATCGCAATTTATTATATTGTTTGGGTGTTTGGATCCAGATATTGATTTGGTTTTAGCTTGATTTATTTTTCTTTGCACTCTTGAACAATTTGTAGCCTAAATGACTGAAAAATGATGCTCAACTAAATTATTTTAATTAGCGTTTCTTTTCTAATTTACTGCAGTTACTTTTACATTTAAATTATAAAATATTAAATAACTAGTTAAAATTCATGTTTTGCGCAAAATGAACATTATGAATACAAATTATTTTACATATATTATTTATATGTATTAAGTTACATATTATGAAATAATAAATATATTTATTAACAATAATATGTATTGATAAATTATCAAAATAATCATTTTATTATTATATATAATAATAATAAAACTTAAATAATATTGACATATATATAGTAAATCTTAATATAAATATTTTATTAATTTAATTCTGCTCATATGATTTTATTCACATTTGCATACTTTCTATAAAAAAGATAAAACAACTATTCACAAACTTTTCAGTGTGAATGTTTTAGTAGTTTTAGTAATTTTTGATTTTTGTTATACATTAAATGCAAATTTGAAATCAAATATTAAGGTCGTAATATTTTTAAAAGCAAATTTGTAAATTATCGTATTTATGTATTTTTATATGGTATACAGTTTAATTTAAATAATATACTCATATAATTTTATGATTATTTAAAATTTTTATAACAAAATAGTTAAACCTGGTCAAAAATTTCATACTGAGATATTAATAATTTAAGTAAGTTATATTCATTTAAAAATATAAGATATAAGAAAAAGTATAAATTTTATAATATTTTTAATGTGGTGTTTTAAATTTTTTTTAATAATGTAAAATTAATAGAAAATTTTATATAAGAGAAAAAAATTATATTTTTAACTAGTTTGATAGTTAGTTTAATACAAATTATATTTTTGTAAATTTTAAAAATCAATTTTTAATTTGATAGTTAGTTTAATACAAATTATATTTTTGTAAATTTAAAAAAAAATCATTTTTTGTAGAAACAGGAAGTTTGAACCTTCGGCTCTAATCTCATTAAAAAGATTCATTTTAATTATGATACATTATTATTTCAAATATTATATCATTTCTCAATTAATATATAAAATAATTTTAAATACAAAAAATGTTATTTTTTAATATTTTCAAATCCAATTATTGATTTGAAAAACAAAATCTCGTCACTACAGTTACATTAAAACTGACGTAACTCGGGGTGATGTGGTTGTACTTTTGGCTTTTTACATAAAATATCATGGAAAAAAAGAGGACAGTTATGACGATAATAAGAAAAAACTAGACCATGACCCGCCCGACCGGGCGGGTGTTATCTTATTTTTTAATTTTTTTATTTATACCAAATGATCTATTTTGTAATAGTTACATGTAATACTTTGATTTTTTTTTGTGTTTTTAATAACAATTGAGTGTGAAAAATGTTTGGTAGTATAGAATGAAAGCATCAAATCAACAATGATAGATTATGACCAAAATATATATATGAATGTAGTTAATTTAAAATGTGTTTCAAAATAAATGACTTTGAGTTAGTAAAATATATGAAATAGATAAATAAATATAATTTTGTAACATCAATTTATTTGTCCATCTTGTATGGAAATATAACATATTAAAATGTCCATGTAAGATTTATAAAAGAATTAATAAAAGTCATATGTATAAAAAATAGTTTATTGAAATAAAATATTTTTTAAAAATTAGTTGTTAAAATATGACCCGTATATCTGTAAAAATGTATTTTTATTTATATAGATCAAAATTGTATGAAAATATATAACTAAATTGTTGTACTTACTATTTAAAATGTATGGTCCTATATATTTTCTACTTTTTAACATTTATTATACTGAATTTATATTGGACTATTTTTTTTTATGAAAATATACGTAACATAACATATTTATATATCAATCTATATATTATATAAATGTTTCTTTTGTGATTTTTATTTTAGTTATTACTTATAAATAATAAAAATGTAATAACTATTTAAAGATATGTAGATAATTAATCATAAAAATCCTAAAGGTAGGTTAATTAGTATGAAATTAATTATTATGTATAATTTATGTTTAATTACGAAATATATATATATATATATATATATATATATATATATGGAATTAATTATTTTCGGATATATTTATATATATATAATAAAATAGGAAAGACAAAGAATATTAAAAGCTAGGCTTATTAATTATTGTTTCCATAATCTTTTAGCTATAATTTGATTTTAGAAATGCATTAATTAAAGAGAAAAGACAAAAAATCTTATATGGTAAGTTAATTAATACTTTTAGTGGCATGTCATTGTAAATAACACTGAAAACTAAGGGGTAATTTATATTTGTACTTCAATTTTAATAATAGAGATAAACAAGAAACAAAAGGTGAAAATCAATTACGGCAAGTGGCACGTAGCAACTAGCCGGCGTGGTCAACAAAAACAGTCGCGTGTTGCCTTTGCAACATTTAGAAAAAAAAAAGATTTACCACTCTTTTAAATCTCATCTTTCTATATATTAAATATTATCGGTTGGCGATTTTAAGTATCAAATTATTTAAATTAAATCTGGAGTTTAAAGTAAGTTTATAATGATAAACATCACTTGCCAATTAATATTTAGAATACTGCATATAGAAACATATGGTAATTAAATGTCGAAATTATAGGAAGGTTAATAATGTTTGATCAATTATTTTTTAATATTTAAAATTATATGATATAAAAGGGCTTTTCTATAAAATAAATCTAATTTAATATTTCCCATAATGAATAATATATAATTATGTAAAAACTAAAAAATCGTATAAAGTCAACACATGATTTATAATTAATTTTTGAAATTTTAGAAAGAGTTTAAAAATTGATCAATTATGTTTTATATTTATAAACAACATAATAAAATGAATGATTGAATTTATTTTTTTTCTACTTGGGATAAAATTTATATTCATATATAATTATATAATTAGTATTAGTGTAATTAAAGTTTATGCATGCTTTATAAATCATTTACAAATATCTAAAAAATTATATAATTAATTATCTTGGCTTGCAAAATAATTTCATCAGAATATGAAAATTATTTATACGAACTTATAAATTATTTATAACAGAAAGTTAAAAAATCAAAGGACAATAATAAAAAAAATGTTACACATTTAATTAAGAAAATAAAAGTAACGTGAAAATTGAATATCAATATAAATTTGTGATTATTTGAAAGTACAGGAAAAAATATATATGTTTGACTTTCAGTATATAAACTTTGAAGATTATACGGCTTATATTCAAAACAATATGTGAGAACTTTGCAATTATAAAATATTTTGTGTTTTTTCAATATTTATTTATTTTTTCTTTTCGAAGTTTCAACTTATTTGACGATGCCAAAAATTCTATAAATTATTAACTAAGTGTTTTGCCCGCACTTGGTGGCATAATCATATTATTGTGCTTATTAGTTTATTCATATTTAATATATTATTTTAAATCAATTATTTAATACATAATATAACATATAAATTTCATATGATTAAAATAAAGTTCCCTTTAAATCATATATACATTTATTAAGGGTATTGTTTAAATGAAAAAATTAGCGAAGCAATGAGAAACTAATAAGAAATAAATAACCTAACTAAAAGTCTAAAACATAATAAAAATATGACAAATATGTAAAACTAACTAAATTTTAATTCAACATATAAATTTAATATTATTATAATAAATTTTCTTTTAATATATATATATATATATATAATTCATTAGGGTTATTTTTAAAATTAATAAATTAGTGACTTAAAAACAAATAATAAATCAACAATTTAGCTAAAAACTAATAAAAATATGACAAATAAACAAAATTACCTTAAAAATAAAGAACATGAAAAATAAGCAAACTAAAATTCGTTTTAAATATATATAATATTCATTAAAGGTATTTTTAAATTAATAAATTATTGATTTTTTTTTGTCAACCATTTTACAGACTCATGTAAACTTTGTAAACCAAACTGAGTGCTATTTATCCATATGGACAGTAGACGACATTTGTTTTCTCACACTGCGTGCTAGGCTATCCGCCATGTTGTTATGCGTCTGTGGTATATGAATAATCTCTGAGTTGTGGAAGCTTCTCTTCAGACTCTTGATGTCTTCTAACTAACTTGCGAAAGCCGGTCGTTCTTCTGGTTTCGAAACCATCTTCACCAATTGAGAACAATCTGTTGCAAATATAACATTATATTGCCTTAAATTCCTCATGCATTCCATCGCCCATATAAAAGCCTCGATTTCAATGTAACGGGGATTGACTAGCTCTTGTATTTCTAGCTAAAAACAAATAATAAATCAATAATTTAGCTAAAAACAAATAAAAATATGTTAAATAAGCAAAATTACCTAAAAATATGGAGAACATATAACATATAATTTATATGATTACAAAAATCATTTTAAATTATATATATATATATATATATATATATATATAATTCATTAAGGATATTTTAAATAAGTTAGAAACTAGTAATAAATCAGTAACCTAACGAAAAGTCTAAAACCTAATAAAAATTTGATAACTAAGAAAAATTAACTAAATTTTAATAGAACGCATAAATTTAATATTATTAAAATAAAATTCGTATTTAATATATAAAATTTATTAAGGGTATTTTTTTAAATTAATAAATTAGTAACTTAGCTAAAAACAAATGATAAATCAATGATTTAGCCTAAAACTAATAAAAACATGAAAAATAAAACAACTTACCTAAAAAGAAGGAGAACATGACAAATCAGTAAATTTACTTCTTAAATAACAGTATATAAATAATAAATTATATATATATATATATATATATATATATATATATATATATATACCTTTCAGGTTCTTAAAACTATTAACTTACATCAAAAACTAAAAATTCAAAAAATATATATTACAAAAAAAGCTACTCAGAACATTCTTATAAATTTAGAATAAACTTAAATAATTTTATTTTATTTTAATTTACATGTTTGTTTAATAATATATTGTTATTAATCATTAAAAATATATGTTTTAGTACTTTGTTTTTATAAATTAACTTATAATTTAAAAATAACAGATAAGAACATCAATAAACTTTTAGAAAAACCAAACATTTAAGAAAAACCAAAACCTAAAATTCAGAATAAAAATAAAAATCAAAAACTAAATCTAAAAATCACAATTCGTGTTTTGCGGAAAACTAAAATCTTGTTATGAATATCATGTTGTGGATGTCCAGCAACCAAGCCCAAATCCATTAGAATATAGTCTAGAGTCTTGGCCCATTTATGGCCCACCATGTAATAGGCCTGTTAGGGTTTCAACCTTGTAACTCCCTATATAAGGAGCCCTCTTGTTATCAATAATAGTAGACGAAATTCCTTACTTTCACAACACGTTATCAGCACGATAGTCTCCACCCTGAAAAACCAAAAACAAACCCGAGACTAAAAAACCCTAATTTCGGCCGCCGACTTAAAACCGCCGTATCTCCCTAACCGTGATGACTTAGAAGGCGAGCCACCTATCAATCTGTAGATCTCGACGAGAAGAAGCCAGATCCGAAAACCACTCGCCGATCGGATCTCAGACGCGTCCGCAATCGCAGTTTTACTAAGCGCCGTCAATTACCTCAAAACCCTAATCCTTGGCGCAACTTCAAACCGCTGTAACTCACAAACCACGAGGAACCAGACAACGAGCCACCTATCGATCTGTAGCCCTTGACGAGTAGAAGCCAACGCCGAAAGCCGTTTATCGATCGGAGCTCAGACGCGTCCGCAATCACAGTTTTACGAAGCGCCGTCATAAACACCAATCAACCAGCAACTCCTTTTCCCTTGGTGGTCCGGTTCAGATCTATTCAAAACTAAGGTAAACTATTCTAGAACCCTAAAAGAGAAGAAACAGATTGAACATGGACTTAATATTAAAGGTATGACATTTAAAATATGCAAAACCCCTAAAACCCTAGATCAATAAGTCCAAACCCTCCCATGAGTAAATCAAAACTCTTAAACCAAAAGTTTGATCTTGAGATTGTTGATCAATTAAAATCACAGCCTCATTGGCTTGTTGAATCTCGAAAACTCAATTGATCTGAATGATCAAATCAAATCCTTTAGCCTTGAAGTTGATCATTCCCTAAAACCTAATTATGATCGATTTCTTATTTCTATAAAAGGAAATCTTCTATTTTCAGAAACTTTATATAAAAGGAAATTTTATATTTTCAGTATATTTTTATAAAAGGAAACATAATAAAAAGAAAGTTTCCATTTTTCAAAATCATAAACAAGGAAACTTTCCATTTCTAAAAGGTTACTAAATAAAGAAAGTTTCCATTTTTATAAAACTTTCCAAATAAGAAAACTTTCCATTTATAGAAAATTTAGTAAATAAGGAAATTTTCCATTTCTAAAACTTTCCTAATAAGGAAAACTTTCTATTTTTAGAAATGTTATATTTTCAGAAATATTTCCATATTTGGAAACTTACTATTTTTAGAAACTTTCTATTTTTAGAAATGTTATATTTTCAGAAATATTTCCATATTTGGAAACTTACTATTTTTAGAAATGTTATATTTTCAGAAATATTTCCATATTTGGAAACTTACTATTTTTAGAAACTTTCTATTTTTATAGAAATGTTATATTTTCTGAAACTTTATATTTTAAGAACCTTTCCTAATAAGGAAACTTTCTATTTATAGAAACTTACTATAAAAAGAAAAATTTCATAAAAAGAAATTTCTATTTTCAGAAATATATAAGAACTATATGAATATGAACTAAGCTTCATGATTGTTTTCAACTCCCTAAATCGTATAGTTTGTTTGTATTAGCCGTATGGCTTTATACATTGACATAAGTGTGATTTGCTGAACATAAGTAGTCGTATGGCTTCTTGTTTGATTAATTGGCCGAAGAGCCTTGTTCAGCTAAGTGGTCTTGATTGCAAACTGGCCGTGTGGCCCTCTTATGTGTTTGCTGGCCGTGTGATCCTGATTGAATAATAGCCGTAAGGCATTGATCACGCAAAGATGGCCGTGTGATCATGAGTGGCCGAAGGGCATTGATCACACAGACAAGCCGTATGGCTTATTGTACACATACTGGCCGAGTGCCTTTTATTTCTTGGATAGCCAATGACATCAGAAATTGTATGTATTAACACAAATCATCTTGATATGATTTCAGATGTTGAGATTCCAACCCATGGACTATGATACCCTAGATGTCTCTGGAGAGAACTATCAAAGATGGACAATCAATATCTCGGTTATACTAAAGATAGAAGGTCTTAGTGAATGTATCATCAAGGATGATCATGGAACCGAGAATGAGAAATATATGGCATCAAGAGTAATGCGTCATCATCTCAATGTGGAACTGAGAAATCAGTACCAAAATATACAAAGCCCTCAATGCCTTTGGACAGAGTTAAAGTCCAGATACACTAAGGTGATATTACCAAAGGCAAGGCATGAGTGGATGAGCCTCAGGTTCCATGACTTTGGGTTCGTGGAAAAATATAATTATGCTCTATCCAAAGTAGCTCATACACTGATGTTTTGTGGTGAAAAGTTGGCAGAGGAGGAATTACTTGAAAAGTTTTCTCCACACCAGATCCAAAAGATCTATTCATACAACTAACCTATCGAGATAAAGGTTTCACCACATACAACGATCTGTTCTTATATTTATCTCAAAATGAACAGATGAAAGATAATATGAGCGGCTATGAGGCAGATAGTGATGATGAAGAATCCATGGGAGCCACGTCCAAAGTGACATATGGAGTGGTCGGCTTGACCATTGTCTAAAGCCTTTAGACATTCTGATTTCATACTTATGATTTGGTGTTTTAAATTTTCATAGCATTAATAAAAGTTTTCTTTTATTTTCATTGATTGATTTGCTTGAAAATTTTTTTCTGATTGACAAATGAGAACGAAAACTCGAGAAAAGTATGTCTAGACCATCACGCCTAAGGCGTAGCCTTGAGGAGGCACGAAATTTATCACCTAAGACCCATTGTGTAATGAAGAACGATCCAAACAACTCCACTGGCCGTGGATACCACAATAACCGTGGTCGTGGATCCAGCCATGACCGAGGAGTGTGTATAGGTCGTAGTGGCATTTCCAAGCCACCTTAAAATGGTTTCAATAGTAAACCAATGGGCAAAGCAAAAGGAAATGTTCATTTTCCTTATAAAATCGCCAAAGACATATATATAAAAGAGGTCGAGACTACTTCTCCCTACTGATCCAATACTATGCTAAGGATCAGTATGATAAGGCATAAAAGCCTTGGTAACCAGAATGGTTCACCAAAGAGTTAAACACTTTATGGCATGACCGGATTAGTCATCCTGGTCCAAAACTTGATGCAAAGTTTTAAAATTATTAAGGCACAAAGAGTTATCCCAAAAATCTCACGTTGTGAAACATGTACACAAGGGAAACTCAGTAGGCTTTATTGTCCCAAGCAACACAAAATATAATCTGATCATGAGGGAAGTGAGGACAAAACCCGTGATCATGACCAGACTACAAAATCGTGTACCATGGTCTATGACCATGCTGACCGTCCAAGCATTACGTTTAAGTGAGGACAAACAAATGTTTTATAGCATGTTCATGAGGGGGAGAATAGTCACTCCGTGTGGTCATGACCATACTATAAAACCCGAACATGACAAACCTGGCCGAAGGCCATAAGGCATTATAGCTTGGCCGTAGAAGCAATAAAACCTTTAAGGTTCAGACTTCAAAAGTCTATAAGCTTGGGGACATCACAAGTATACATGTATAAAAGATAATATACATCAGGCCATATAAAGTGAGCATAGATATTCCCGTCTAAAGATGATAAAGGGTCATAATCCAGACATAGACCATCCTAAGAGTTTTATGAATAAACCACCACATACCTATGTGCCATCTAGGATGGAATACCTCATATAAGGATGAGATGAAAATCGGGAATATATGTTGGATAAGAGAACATGATCTTTCTCCCACAAATTCAATAAGACAATGAGCCAAATGTAGGTGATCATATTGTGGCCAAGGTATACGGATTACATACAAGATGAATCCGACTATCCAACATCATGGAGAAAGCTATAAGCTGGTGAATAGTAAAAGTAAATGATAAATATAGAAATAGAATGGTTTTAACCTTCCTTGTCTTGGCAAAGATCCTCGGACCAGATATATGTATTGGACGTCCATAACCAAAGAAAGAAAGATAGCCAGACAGACCCGAATGAATGACTAAAGTCATACCAGCTTAGCACCACTATATAAATGTCCTAGTAGAGACATAATCAAGTTGCTGTAGAAGTCTATACAAGATAGACCAGTATGTTCCATAGATAAGGAACCTCGGATAGAAAGAGAAAAGGTGCTCATAATGATAGATCCGAGTTCATAAGAGAAACCATACTAGACAATGAGATAAAGGTCGGCCGACCCTAATGTACAGGTATCATACAATGTAGTCTTGCAAGCTACAAAGTATTCAATGATCCTGATAAGAATAAAATCTCAATCGATTGTATCATGTCTAGAACGCGATAGAACGCGAGGGAACAATATATAAGGTGTCGACACATACACACACTCATAAGTGATAAAGTAATAAGAGAAAGCACTTGAACATGAGAAATATGCGAGGATCACTAACCCACGTAAGAGTACTCATCATAAAGAATAGAATGGGACGTGGAGTTATAGTAAAGAATGTATAAGATGGGCGTATTGGCCAAATACATAAGATAGACGCCATGTAACCAGTGAACAGATGAGTCTTGTGAGGAAAGAAAAATCGTGAGCAGTAGAACATAAAAGTATAAACATGAGGTCGTACATGTTGCTACACAAAGCATTCAATGGAATGGCTTGATCACACAAGGATACTCACAAGGACTAAGGAACATATTATAAGGAAATGAATTCCTATGTGGTGGATGCTACTATCCGATATCAAAATGAAAATGATCTGGATATATAAGAAAGGTGTAGTAGACATTGAATATTCACTGGATATAAAGGTAATATAAGATACCTGAAAGATGAGAATGAAGTTCTCATAGAACAACATCGTTCCTGCGTTGTTCATGGACTGTAGTAAATGCAGCTGCATGCGTGTATACACACGATATAATAAGACTAAGTGATGCTTAGTAGAAAGTTCTATAAGAATATTTTAGAGCAGTCCATATAGTAGTCATGAAAGAAATTCCTTGTGGTTTTACTTAAAGAAAGGATGATTAAGATGATTGATTCTTGGAAAGGCTATAGAGAGACTACGATGATCTATAATAGAGATCACAAGCCGTGTATGAATGTTGGGATCTATGATCCAACGTACCAAGAATAAGAATGTGAGATGGTCAGAGAGAATCCATCAGATTCATGACAAAAGAACCCATATCAACTAGGATCATGTCCGACCTAGCTCGACCTTAATCATCATTTGGACCCGACCAGTCCGTCTCATCCAGCTAGTTCCGACCAGTTCCTCTAGGTCTTAATCCGACCTAAAATCATCTAAGTGAGAGGAAAGTCCTATTGACTCAAAAGTGGCTTAGTTTTGATTAACATCAAACTATAACATAGTAGCCATTCATGAACAGATTATGGGCTTATACTAAAGAAGGTTCATGAAGTAGTTTTGGTCAAAAGTTATGAATGGGACACACATTGGACAATAGCATGATCAGAATGGATCATGAATATAAGAAATCATTTATGGTCGAGATACATCCAAGGTAGATGGATGAAAATAACTGAGACACTCCCGTGTATATAAAGTCCATATGTTCTGGTCAAGTACCATAGAACATATCCGACCATATTTATGTAATGGACTAAAGATCTTGGTTTATTTATACTAATCAAACAAATAGGAGTTTGGTTGATTTTGCTAATGCAGGATATGTTTTACACATGCCAAGATCATTGCCTTTCATGAAGCAGTCGCGAGGTCATTTGGTCCGGTCCATGATCAACCCCATCCGTGTACCAGTCAAGTACTATCATCCCGACCAAGACATGGAGTGATCAGCAGCAAATGTGTACATCCTGACCACACCTTTATGGAGTTCCACAAGACACCTAGACGTCCAAGTACTCACAAGTCCATCCAAGGAGAATCCAGCTGATCATCCTCACCAAGGCACCACCGACCGCGACGTTCGAGAGGCTTATGCACCAGATTGGGACGTGCATGCTTAAGGACCTATACCGAGGTCCAGATCAGGGGGAGTAGTGTGTGTTGTACTTTTTTTCCTGTCTTTGGTTTCCCTTTTACCACATTGGGTTTTGGGTTTTCCAAGAGAGGTTTTAATGAGGCAACATTTAGCACACTACGAGCTCTAGACGGTTCTGGCATCCAAGGGGGAGTGTTATGAATATCATGTTGTGGATGTCCAGCAACCAAGCCCAAATCCATTAGAATATAGTCTAGAGTCTTGGCCCATTTATGGCCCACCATGTAATAGGCCCGTTAGGGTTTCAACCTTGTAACTCTCTATATAAGGAGCCCTCTTGTTATCAATAATAGTAGACGAAATTCCTTACTTTCACAACAAATCTATTGCAAAGTGACTTGCAAAACATGTGTTTGTCATAATTAATTTAGTTCTTGGATTCTAAATTGGGCTTCAAATAATGGGTCTAACTCTTTTAAAACCCCTTGTAAATTATCGCCTTGAATCTGTAATGATATTTGACCAAAGAAAATTGAGTTTATTATTGAGATAAAACATCCATTATATGATTGAGAAACATTATAATCTTTGAACTATGTCACGTGTGAAAACATTTTTTTTAGAATTTTCAGATAAGAAGGTTGGTCACTTAATCATATTTTATATTTTTCATCAAACTAGTCATAGAATTAATTATTAATGCATATAAATTAATTTAATTCATCTAAAAAGAATAAAAGTTTCATAATTACCTAACATGATTAAAATATACATGCCAGTTAATGTTTTGTAGAGCAAATAATTGATAACACAATTTATGAATTTTCTCTCTTTTTGTTTAATTTTATATTATTAGAATCAAAAACAATCATAATAATAATATAATAAATTTTTTAAATTTTTGGTATATGTTATATTTGAAAAACAACTACAAATTAATAGAACTATTAAAAATTACACATTCATATTTTGTGATCAATGGAAAAATATAACAACATACAAACAATCAGAAAATCATACGACTAACTATTCATATTTAAATATATACTTATTTTAGTACCGTTTAAATTGACATAGATACCATAAATAATTGTAAATAAGTAATAATTATTGTTTTGATTTTCTTTTTGTCAACAACTTAAACATATTTATAGACACTTTGCAAACCAAATTGGTAGCTCTGCATCTTCATGAACAATAAAACGACGGTTGTTTTTTTTTGCAGTACGTGTGAGACTGTCCGTCCTTGAGTTCTGTGTCCGTGGTATATGAATGAGGCTCGAACTGTTGAGCTTTCTCTTCAAGATTTTTATGTCGTCCAAATAACTTACAAATGCTGGTCATTCTTCTTGTTCTGAAACAATTTTCACCAACTGAGACAAATCAGTCGCAAATGTAACAGAAAAATGTCTTAGATTCCGCATACATTTCATTGTCCAAATAAGAGTCTATATTTCAGAGAGAAGTGGCGACTAACTCGCTCTTGTGCTCCTTGCTTCCATTAAACCATCAAAACCTTTTAGGGTACTATGCCACCATTGCTAAATAGGATTTCTGATTTTTCCATGATCCATCTGTAAAACATCATCTACCTGAGATAGACAGTACTGTTGACGCCACTGGTAATCTATTTTGATCGATTCTAAGTGTAAGTGAATTCTACGTTTCGGCCCAAAGTAGTGGCTCTGTTTCCGCCAATCAAAGAGTATCTCTAGGATCAACATCCAAATTGCTGAAGACTTTGTTATTTCATGCTTTACATATGTACAATAGTATCCATGCAAATTGATGATCTTCTAATCTCGGAGAAAACCTCCAAAATAAATGATCTATGTTTGCAGAAACTGATTTATTGGAATATCTGGATTTTATGGATTCCGTGAGAGTGCCGAGACCTGAACAACCAGTGGACATTCAAAAACACACATGATTTATGGATTTATTAGGTTCTCCACATCGTATACAAATTGTATCCTCTTATATTCTCTTTGCTCTCATTCTTTTTTTCTTAACCACTGTACATCTTGATATCAATTGCCATAAAAAGTATTTCATCTTAGGTGGACAACATACTTTCCAGCAAAAAGTCTTCAATGGAGAGACTGATAGAGCAAACTATGATAACTTTGTTTCTCTATCTGGGAACACTTGTTGTACTTGATATCCATATTTAACCGTGTATTTGGCATTATTATTAAAATGCTATCCATCATGATCCGTTGTTGAAAATCTACTTAATGGGATAATTTCAATGATTTTCACATCTTGAAGATCACTTGGATTCTGAATTACTTGTAAATCCCATTTCCTCGAGTTCACATTGATGAGAGAACCACTATAAGTTCTGCATAAAGAATATGTTGATTTTTATTTGCTGGTCTCAAGCAAGGGGATGGAAGCCAAGGATCATTCCATATTGAGATAGATGGTCTTGATCCCACAATTTCGATTAGTTCTTTGCTAACCAGAGATCTAGTCGAGACAATATTTCACTAGCCGTAAGACGGCGAGTACGATCTAAGTGGTTCCAGAAGTGATGCATTTCTAAAATACTGACTTTTGAACACACTAGAGAATAATGTGTTTGGTTTCGTTATTAACCTCATAAATTGCTTTCCAAGCATATCTATATTAAATTATCTGAGGTCTTTAAACCCTAAGCATATTTCTTCTTTAAGACTGCATAGTTTTTCCCATGAATACCAATGCATTTCTTTTGTATTTCCCTATGAACTCCATCAAAATTGTGCCACTTTACTCATGAGCTTTTTGTTACTCTTTTTTGTATATGAAAGCAGAACATTGCATGGTTTGGCAAAACCGTTACCATATATTTTATAATCACTTCCTTTCCTTCCTTGATAAAACAACTTGAAAGTTCATTCATTTATTTTATTATTTAAACGATTTTAAATAAGACCAGAAACTTTATTTTATATTCTCCCAAATTTTCATAGATTCTCAAATATGATTCCATTTTACCTAAATTTCGTATCCCTAAAATGTCTAGGAATTATTGTCTGATTGTTTGATTAATATGTACCCACTGATTTAATTGGATATGCAATATTTATGGATTTTTTAGTCACTAAATATATTTTTATTTTATTATTTCATAATATGCTAAATAATATGTAAAAACAAAAATAAATAATATTACATAAATGTGGGGATCTTAACCTAGTTCTGGTTAAATCAAAATAAACTTCTAAGACATTTTGATTCAAGACGCCTGGCCTCTTCGACCATCTTTACTATTATATATCTCGTTCGTCGTCCAACCGACAAATGGATGTTGATATGTTTCCAAATTATACCCTTGTAATTATATTAAGCACACTATTTATCATTATCTTATAGGTAGGAGAGAATCTACAGAAATGCACTCAATTATTAAAGTCAGAAAAAGTCCACCAAATATAGGTTTAGGAAAAAATATCAGATGACTACTTTTATTATTTGCTAAACTGATTATTTAGTTCTACATAGCAGAAACAATTTACTGTTAGGATATACATTTTTTTCTTAATCTAGATTACTTATATAATCTGACAAAAGAAAGATTACTTACTTAATTTAAACATATTTGATGTTAATAGTAATATCAATCTCTAATATTTCATTTAAGTGTCATTTTAGACTTGTGCACACATATTAAAAAAATCTTTTAATTTTTAAATTTGTTTAGTAAAAATATTATTAAGCATATATTTATTCATATTTCAATTAATAAAAATTAAATTAAAAAATTAAATTAATAAATTTTACATTAAAATACTAATACGACACTTATTTTACAACAAAAAACATTTCTACGTTGCCATCCTATTTTTGTGATTGATGAATTCATTGTTGTGGATATGTTGGTTTACTCGGCAAGATAAAATAAAAATATAGATCTGTTGCTTTATTAAAAGGGAAAATATAGTTTTTCGTAAGACACTTTTTTTTGACGAAATACACGACACTTATTAATAGCTTCGTTTGGAATAAACTTTCTATTTTTTGTTAAAGATCGCTTGGAATAAACTATAAATTTAAACTTGTCCAGAAGTGTTATTGATTTTATTTTTCTGAACTTGGAGAAATGAACGAATAGTCTTAAATAAGCAAAACAATATTGAGAATTCTGTTACTACTTTTAATCATCATCATCATACGTAAGAGTTATTCATTTGATGTAATAATATATTTAATCCGCTGAAACATCATCCAAATATAATGTTAAAAAAAACATCATCCAAATATATTTATTTGAATTTCTGATAGCCAAATTTCCGAATTTGTTACTGATGTGTTTACAAAAAAGAAGAAGAATATGTCACTTATACGGATACTTCTTGAGTTGACAGAAAATCATTAAACACTGAAGAAACAAAATATGATCGTATGTGCTAAAAACGACAAATAGTTTAAGTTTCAGAATGAAACATCTAATATTACTTGGCGCTGGAACTTTAAATACAAATATTAGAAAAATCTTAAAACTTAAAGTTAATTTGGATTATAACTCTAGCCTTTTAGATATTCAATGGGTAACACCATTATTCTACCAAAAAATCAACCATAGATATCTCATTATTTTAAAATGTATACGAAAAAGGTCCACTGCCGTTGATTGTAAGTACACAAATGTTTGTAAATGTTTTAAACTCCAGAAGGCATGTTAATCAACAAAAAAGTTTGTTGGCAAAATATAGGTGTCATGTATTTATCAATTATTCGTGGGCAAACCTATATATACGTATAATATGTTCCATCATGTGAATTAGATACGTGTTTGCGCTTTGTCTACTTTGTCTTCTCATGTCTTTCATGATGTGGACACAATCGTGGTGTTTCACATTAGGTCCATAAACTCACATATTATCTTCGATCTTAGGGAAATATACACACACCTCTGTTTGTATAGGACTTTCAGAGTATGTTCTAGTATACACACACATCAATTTATTTTAGAGTGTGGTTGGATGACACTATTGGCGTGAATAAACTAGAGTAACAAAATATTCAGCTGACTTACTATATTATATATTGTCCAATCAAGACACATGTTTATTCAGCGAATTTATTCTAGAAGTAACTAAAAACAGAGTAATGCATTTCTCTAAGGCATTGATTGGTAGAACATTAACATTGTGCTTTACAATATTCATTTAACATTTGTTAGAAAAACATTTAGAAAAACATTTACTAAATTTTAATACTCTCAAAATGTTCTATGACAAATGCTCTCATATGAAACTTTTAAAAGATCATTTGTATTTATAATTTATAAATTTAAGAAAAATATCTAATTAGTTCATTTACTTGATTTAATAATATCATAAAATTATTTTTATATCTAGAAAATAAAATTATGATATCTAAGAGAAATATACATTATAAATATTTTTGTTAAAAATATTATTTCACATTTAAAATATAATTTAATTATATAAATTAAATTAATTATATTTTAAATTAAACATATAAATTAAATTATATAAATTATTAATATATGTTATATAAATATTTATATATGTTATAATATATAAATAATATTTTAAATTAAATTATATTTTAAAATATAATTTAATTAAATTAATTAAATCAATTATATAAATTAAATTATATTTTAAATGCGAAAAATTATTTTAAAATAAATATTTTGACTGTAAAATTTATTTTTAAAAATAATATTCTTTTATATAAACAAAATTTTTGAAATTAGTAAATAAAATAAATTAATTATATATTTTAAATATTAATATATATATATATATATAATATTATATACTAGTTTTGATAATAATTTTAAATGAAACGTTCAACTACTTTACCATTCAATCTATTAAACAATTTACCAAAAGTATACATCTTCTGCAGCATAATGCTTTAATAGCATAATGCTAATAATTTTTCATCTGAAATGCCAATCAGAGCCTAAGTGTTATTTTCATCATAGGATAGTTTTAAGCTATTTTTTTAATATAATATATGGAAGTTATTACTCCTAAAATATTTTTTCACAACTACAAGCTAACTAAGTTTATTCTAGCAATTAAATATATCCCATAATTTTCAGTGTCATTTTTCTTCTCTCTCTCTATGTAACAGAAAAATATTCTAATTCCGCGCTACGCGCGGGATGCAACGTATTTTTTTATTTAAATAACATATCTATTTTTGAAATAAATTTATTTAGTTTTGCAAGTAATTTTTTTTGTTGTTTGTTATTATTTATTTTGCGACTGTTTCCAATTTGGTGTCTTTTTTAGGTTACATTATGATATCAATACTACATATTTTTAGGCGTGAAGTTACATTAAAGCTTGTGATTTCTTCTTCTTGGTCTTTAATATACATTGTGTTATAGTCCTAGACTTCTGTGGGTATTGTAAATTTTGTTAAGATAGATGTTTGATTTTGTTGGTTGAGAGGTTGTGCTAGCATCTAATTTAGACAAATATATTAATAAATGAGTTAAAACTGAAAAATAATATATTAACTGCAACAAAATTAAATTGCATCAAGCAGGAAGTTTTAAAAGAAAAAAACAATATGAGTTTGGTGTCAAGAAGTTTGCTAAAATATTTCAAGTTGACAGTCGGGTCATGTTTAGTATCTTAATGATCAAACCATTTTTTTAGGATAGAAGAAAAATAATAAATGCAAATACTCCATCCGAGCTACAAATAGTTTACTATTTTTTTTTTTGAGGGGTGAGGGAGGGGAGGTGTCTGCAGTCTGTTTGATTTACGTACAATTGCCCAGTGTCATATTTCTTTTTCTCTTTTTGTTAATTTTGATTTTTGATACATATCGTGGGGAACAAAAATGGATTTTTTAACTGATCAATATATATTTACTGATAATAAGTTGTTAGAAATATTTTTATGCTTGCCTATGTTGTATTAGATTGTAAGTGACAATGAGATTTTGTGGAAGCCGAGTCCAAGAGAGACCTCAGAGGAAGGTGCAGCAAGATGTGTAGAGTTCATTAACTAGTGAGTTCCATGGATACTAAATACATTTTTGTTCCTTTTTAGTTACTAACTATTTTCCCATTAACTTCATGCATGGTGCCATGGTGTCTTGAGCTCCTTTGTTGAAAATTGTGTCGACGGCATAAACAAAATGTTCTCAATATTATAGTCTCTAAGACACACAACATATTGATTTTCTGTTACAAAATGTTCTCAATAACAGAGAGCCTTGTATTCTGTTAGGCTTCTTCGCATGACACATGGATGATCACCCTGCGTTCATAAAAAGGCCTCAAATATTGATCTATCTTTGGTCACTACTAAGATCTAAATTAGTTGTGTACCATAGTTTCTCTGAGTATCTCAACAGGAAGGAAAGGTGGGCTGTGTAAGCCTGAAATGGCAGGAAGGTCGCTGCTCCCAGCTTTGGCCACCATAAGCGCTTTTGTATATTCTCCGCCTCCAAAAGCACCAACAGCAGTTCTACATTCAATGAGTTTTACTTACCTCTGCTTCCTGCACCACATCTACTACAGTTTTTGTGAATGACATGAGCTCCATCTTCTTCCACTTGCAGTGCATGTTTCAATTCAGAACTTACGAATCTATCGAAGCGTAATAAATAACAGTTAAACTCAAAACTTAAGAATCAAAGTGTAACAAAGAAACACTAAAAAAAATAAAGCTAGCTGTGTTCAAACCATAGCTTCTAACAGCAACATGGAAGCACATAGATGACAAAAAAAATACTTGAAACATACACAACTACCTCAAAGCTTTAATGGTGGAATCTTCACCGGACTCTTTTCTTTTATCGAAGACAACCTTTGGCGGCTGAGGCAACCAATCGTCATCACCCGCTACAATCACTTTCACATCTTCATCTTTCTTTACCTCTGAGTTATCAGCATCATAGTTTGGAAAATATTCAAACCGAGAAGAAGAATTCAGTCTCTATATTCTCGTGCTCCATCGCCAAATCAATAACGGAAACTCACTGTCAATGCAAACAAAATTTGATGGATGAAGACGATACAGTCCCGATAAAATAAGTTTCTAGTGTTTTTAGGAATCGTGAGCATGATGTTCAGTGAATGAAGACTTACCTTTTATAGGTGGATATACACCGCCTGGATGAGAAATACGAAGTATTGAATATTTAATCGTGATGGTTACGGACTGAAGAAGTAAAGATAGTTCTTAATGGTGATGAATTCTGTAACGTTATGGTAGAGAAAAATCTCAAACGAACTGACACAAACGAAGCTCGACCCCAAATATTCCGCATGAAGATTCACCTCGCAGAACCTACTGAAACTCCATTAATGGCGATAGGTTCGTTTGAAGATGAACCCTGGATGCTGAAGTGAGATTGAAGAAGATGATGAACGAGCCCTTGCTGCTTTCCTTTTATTCGGGTCTGGATTTGATTTTTAACAAATAAAATTACTAAAGGGGCAAGTCCAACTAATTTATTCATAATAGCCCATATAAAATCGAAAGAGAAATAAACAAAACAAAAAAGACAAGGCTCTCATTAATTTACTTAATGACGTGTCTCTCTCAGGAGAGAGAGAACATATTTATATATATATACTAGGGTCGGCCCGCCCTACGGGCGGGTTTTTTGTTTAACTTTTAATTTTGATTATATTTAGTATATTTATTTAAATATATAAATTTTATATATCATAGAAATATAAGTAGTTATAGACAAATATAAACTAATTTTAAATTATTCATTGCTTTTGACTTATGCAATTTAAAGATTTTAGTATCCCTTTTTTTATTATTGGATATATAAGGTGTAAAACATAATTATGAACAAAAAGTAACCAATTTTTAGTTATGGTGCTTAATTGGTTGAATTGTATTAAAGAGTAATGCTAAAAGGAAAAATGATGATCTATCATAAGATGGCCAGATAGCCTAATAATATCATTGGATAAACATAATTTGACATAACAGAGGGTTTTAACATTAACTTAAAAATTTGCAGCATATACTGACACAAATATGAACATAGTTCAATGCTAAAGACTCGTACCAGAAAGTAGACAGAATAAGAAAGCAACGATAGAAAAGAAACTATTACTATACGCATCAGCAAAGGAACAGAGTGTTTACTGTATGTCTAATTCATTAAAAAAAGGACCAGAGAAGAAAGACAACAGAGAAATGAAACCAACCCAAGTGTTTACTGTATGTCTACTTTTGAATTACTCATCTTCGCAAATATGTTACTTGTTTTGATGGAACTCCTTTTGAACGCATATCTCTCCATTCCCGCAATCACTATACACAAAAACATCATATTGATCTCACAGATTTGACTACTCTCGAGCTCTTTGAGAATCAGACTTCTGGTGCGATTCTTGATCTCACCGGTCTCACTTGTTTGTAGACGCTGTATCTAGATGAAAATCCCTTCGACTCTGATCTCAAGAATCTATACTATGGCATGAGCTCACGTCAAGAAGCCTATCTCAGGAACAATCCGTGAAACGCTTAGAGGAGCGACGTCTCTCCATAACGTCTCCCTCACCAATTGCAACATAACCGAGACAGTCCTTGATGTCTTCAGCTTTCTTCTCTCGTCCCTCCCTGAAATATCTGTCATATATGATGCAGTCTCTTGTCCATAAAAGGGCTCTCTCCTAATGACTCAGTTTCACGGGTTTGCTATAATCGGAAGACATGATCGGTCAACTTTTCATCCTGGTGGTGCCGTCTCCTCTCGTCCCGGAACATTAGCTTCTCTTGGATGACTAAGGTTCTGTTACACACGTGAGTGTACTCTGTATCATACAGCTATTAATAGGAAAACCATGTCAGCAAATACTAACGCATATCTTTTTAAGGAGCAAACCTAGATCATCGTGCAGTCCTGGTTATTTGTCGGCATCTTGGTACTCATCATGATCCTTGTCATAACCATGTCTGGTAATTATGATCTTAATTTTCTTAGATTTCTCTTAACTTTCTTGTACACTATAGATAAGCTCCATTCTCTTGATGAGCTTGTTCCTATGATCCCAGAATATATTCAGCAAACCCTATGAAGATATATGATCGATTGTCTTGAAGTAAACATAAGTTTTTTTTTGTTTAATTTCAATTATGGTTTATCTTGTATAGAATCTTTTTCAAGATCTAAACGGTTGCAACTCGCCGTATTAAAGACCAACCTTTCCAAGATTTAAACGATTGCATTTTTCAGCACTTTATCAGTTGATTTGGTTTTGTCTCTCCCTTTTCCATCACTTTTCTCTTCTACCTGAGGCCTATCTTGTTGACAATCTGGTTAATCTCAGGTGTTCAGTCCCAATAATAAACCTGTGTGAATCCACACATGTTAAAGTTACAAAGTTACGATCTTTACCAACTCCTTCAAACATGAAAGTTAAAAACAATTCAAATCATAGAGAACATTCAGATTTAAAGTTCTCCAAGAATGAAGCTTTACGGATTGGTTACAGTAAACATTTAATCACAAGCTACAAAACTCAATAAAGATGCATACTTGGAGAACGACCTTGCGCAACCAATACTTAGACACTATCAAAATTCAATCTTAAAGAAATTAAAAAAGTGTAAGGACAAACAATCCCAAAAAGAAGAGAAGCACAAACCATCTGTATCGAGGAGCTGGAGGCGTCTCTGTCTAAGACTATTACAGATTGTTAAGCGTCTCTGCATCTACGGCGTGGTGCTCTTTGAGATCGGAGACACACATTCCTGTTGAAGACTTGGCCTTCTCCGCCGCTGATCAAAAGAGTTCATGACGAAAAGGAAGGGAGATCGAGCCCTAGAAAGAGTAGATTTGGTGGAGTTATGAGGGAAGGAGTGTATGAAAGGTGAAGCAGTCAGACAGGGTAGATGATGCTTCTGTCCCGGGAGAAAAGAGAGCGAAACTCTATATATATTTTTTTTGAGTTATCACGAATGGCGAGGATGATGTTCAAAGGAAGAAGGCTTATGGTTTTATAGGTAAAGAAACACAGCCCTTGAAGATGGATGAGTATCATTGAATGAGACGTGATGAGTTAATATGTCTCTTAAAGGCAACGAATCGTAACGTCTCGGAGTGAAGAACCAAAGATGAGACGACACAGTGGAAGCTTGATACAGAGATTCTTCACGACGATTCGTCTCACTCGGCTTAATCTCCATTGTTGATCGAGCTCTTGTATTTCACAGATGGACGAAGAAGAAGATTAACCTTAAATTTCTTTATCGTCTCTCTTTGGTATTGACAAAACAGAAGAACAGAAGCATAGCCCATTATTAAAGGATAAAGCCCAAAAAGCAACAAACACAAAACTCGTGCGGCAATGGACACGCGTTGCACTCTCATCTCACGAATTAATGACGTGGCTTAAGCAGGAGAGAGCAACATTCTTTTATATATATAGATATATATAGACTAGATATGGATACTTCTCTGCATGGCAAACCAGGTAATACCTTGAAGGGAAGTAGTTAACCTGCACCAAACAACCTCTTGTAAGAAAAAAAATACTCTAGCTTCGTGGTTTCATAAGCTACTTGTCTGTTCCCTTGTGAAGTTAGTTATAACTGCTCAGACCATACACCTAAAGCATAGTAAGATTATAGCAAACACATTCACAGCACCTTGTGTTTTAGCAGCTTGTTTTCCTATGATTATCATACTGAGAGATAACTAATAGCCTGAAGACAAATATCTCGGTTATGGAACCAAAGCTCTTATTTTAAGACACGATATAGAATGATACCGAGGTACCAAGTACTAACCGAGAGAAGACTTTCATTCACTCTGTAGATCATCAGCCACTACCTCAAACATATTCTCCAAAGATATTGGCTTTTTTAACTCTTGCCTCAGATTGATCATCACTGTTTTATCTTCACCAAGACCCCTGCACAATCATCATCGATCTCATCATAAACCATCAAACTCCAGAGTTGAAACAGAGCAATCATGCAATTACACTTAACCAAACAAAACAGAGCAATCATTCAATTGATTGTTTTACAAAAACCTAAGAAACCATATCATTGACCATCTCCTTGGGTTTCGCTGGAATCGCTCTTCAGCTCCCTGAATTGTGACTAAGTACCGAATTTCTAGCACAGTAGCTTCTAATATCCATAACACATATTTATACTGAAATCACCGCCTTTCAGATACAAAACATTGAAAATGACATAGTGGGGGAGCAAATCAATGGGATTAACAACGAAGTCTTTGCTCGGAACGTATGAGATGGTGAGAAGAAGAGCAAACAGCATCCAGTCGCGGTCGCATGATGATGAGAGACGACCTTCGTTTCTTGTCTGCAGCCGATTAGGATTAGAGGAAACACCTATTCTGTCGGGCCGGACGCAGATTTAATTTTCATGGCTCAGACATAGAACATGCGAACAAAGCCCACAATATTATAGATTAAATGAAACGCGCGTTTCATACGTGTCAGCGCCAGAGATCTCGAATTTCTGAGCTGGAATCCTATGTGGCAGCACCAAGAGGGATTAAAACCATTTTTTATATATAAAGATGTCTGTTAATGGATCCCACAGTGACCACTTTTACTTTTTTCACATCTGGTCCCTCGATTTTTGAATATATTCATTTATTTCCCAAAAATTTCTGATGTGTAAATATATTCCTTTCAAATTAACTCAAATTGATTCCACATTTTTTGATTTTACAGACCAGAGCATTTATAATTACACGAACGACTCCTTAAACTTCTGGAAATTTACTATTCGACATATAATTTTCCAAATTATAGAAATAGCCTCTTAATTTAGTCTTAAACTTTCAATTATTCACTCCAAACCCAATCAAATGTAAATAGGCACACACACACACACACACACACACACACACACATATATATATATATATATATATATATATATATATATATATATATATATATATATATATATATATATATATATATATACACCTATACACCTATATACAATCCATATGGCTAAAATGAATTAAATTAGGTTTTAAAACTCATAAAAATAGTGAGATATCAATAATCAAAAACAGAAAAAATTGTTAAACTGTACACAAAAAAACTTATACATGTGTACTAAATGAGCGAACTTCGATGTTATTTGCTAATTATTAGAGTGTACACACACAAAAAAATGTTAGAGTGTACAAAAAAAATATTAGATAATGTTTTAATTATGATAATGTATGAAGAACTCTTGTATGAAAGTATGGTGCAATTTGGTTGAATCTAAGATTTTAAAAACATATGTAAATGTACAGATGTTGTTTAAAGAACATATGTAATGGACACATGTTCAGTTTGAAGTAAATGTACACATGTACAGTTTTAAGTTAATGTATATATGTATATTATGAAGTTGATGTACACATGAAAACACACACACACTAATCAGAAGCTCGTAAACAAGGTATGAAGGATGATATTTTGTTTCAGTCATATATCAAGGATGCCCGGACCCTGTGTGTACATGGGAAGAAGGATAAATATTCACATGTACATTGTGTTAAACATTATCTTGAGTTCATGAAGTCGCATAGGCTTAGTTATTTAGATAGAAAACCTACAAAAAAAAAAAACTAAAACATGTACACAATCAATGTGATGTATAATACAAAATTAGATGTACACATGTACAGTTTGAATGTAATGTACACACGACTTTTTTCCATCAATGTTGCAAAATTATGAAAATAGACTCATATTCTTCCTTATCCATTGTTGACCAGAAACCCTAATATCCGCCTATCTCGCATATTTTCCACGATTATTTATATTCTCAACTTGTTCTTTTAATGTATTTTTATACAGGTGTGACAGCTTTCGATCCTAGTCCATGGCTTTAATCTCGATAGTTCAAACAAAAGTGATTTTTTTGGTTTCGATTTGTTCCATCAAAAATATAACTTGACATATCTCAAAAGATATATTAAACAATAAAGACACTGATTATAAACATATTTTCTTTAAAAAAAGTTCAGAAAAACAACATTTATTTTACAAAAAAGAATAAGGAACTCAAGAGGAGGAAACAAAGAAGATGATTCATGAGACTCACTTCCTTTTGTTTGCTAGGAGAACAGTGAATCAGATATTAAATTAGGAGTTTTCTTAAATTAGTTAAGGTGATATAAGTTAGTTATAAGCTTATTTAATTAGTTTATGACTAAAAGATGAGCTTGGCTAAGAAAAATTACCCTAGTACCACAAAGTGCTTCAGAGGGTAAAATAAACTCATAAACTATCTCTGAGTGTAATTATATTTTTTCTATAAGGAAGAAAAAGTTTACTCGAAGTTTCATTTTTTACTTTTCCATCCATTTTCATTTATTTTTATTTTTATTTTTGTACTTCTAATCTAATTAAAGCTAATCGCAACCTTAGAATTTAGTATTGTATAAAAGCTTCTAAGTTTTAAAGATGTTGGCTCATTTACTGAGTAAGATTAAGATAAGCATTATTTTTTACAATTAAAAGGTTTTTCTAGTATTTAAAGTTGATGTGAATCAGAAATCCAGATCAGAATAACAAAAACTAAAGTTCTATGGAAAACTCATGCACCCTTGACTAAAAGTATGCTGTCTTTGGCATGTGTGTGATCTTGAAATTTTGGAATCTTCTTTTTGACGTCGCTATCTCTGCTAGTTCAATTGAAAAGCTTGGCCATGTTGTTAGATTTTGAATCATTAAAATAACATCTTTGTAGTCTGTCCCAAAATACTGACATGTTGAGAATTGGAACATATTTTTCACTAACCAAATTATTGCATCTAATTCTGAATGCAAATGTGACAGTTATCTCTTTTTGTTTCTTAACCCTTAGTGTTGTTCATTTCCAGACTCATCGAGCCAAATCCATCCATATCCATTGTACTATTAATCTGAAGTCCATGATCCATCTACCAAATAAATATGTTGCAAGTATAAGATTTGTGTATTCTGTGTTTGGTTTAGCGGGCATGGTTCTGTTGAGCTCTTTGAGTTGGCACCAAATCATGCATAGCATTCCCTTTGGACATGTTTATTAGCTCTAGTGGCTCTTTTGTTATTTTCCTAAATAGTTTACCACTACGAGATTTCCAACTCTGAATCTTCTGTATCATGCTTTCTTCAGTACAAATAATACAAGTTGGAATACACACTTGATATTATAAATATGCTCGGACAAAATAATGTCGAAGAGAGAGTTCAAGTTTAATTTGTAAGGCAGTTGGACATTTGAATTTATTTATATAAATAAAAAGGAGTATAATGTTAAAATAAAATATTTTATTATAAAATAATAGCAAGTTTTATATTTTAAACATGTAATTTAAGACAAACGAGTTTATTTAAATCAATATCAATAGAGTAATTTGATATCAAAATGAAACATCTTTCATATAAAAAGAATTACATTTTCTGTTATTTTTTAAAGAATGTGGCTAAATAAAAATTAATTTACTCTTAATTTTTTTAAATTATATTTTTTCCCTACATCATGATGGTTATATCAGTTTTATGACACAAAATATCTAATATATTCTTCATAAAAAATAGATCATTTTTCAAAACTACTTCTTTTAAGATATTAAAACAGTTTATTCTTATTAGAAATTTGCTCATTTTAGCTAGATATATTGTGTTTTAGGGTATTTGAAAAAAAATAGTTTTCTTATTAAAAATTTTCAATTTAGTTAAGAATATTTTAATTAATATTTAATTATTCTTAATCAACAATTTTTCTTCTCTAATTATTTATTGGATCCTAATTATATTTGGATGTCCACATATATATACAAATAAAAATTAATTATGCCTAAAAATCTAAATAAAAAAGTTTATAAAAATATATTTGGACGTAACTTATTAAAAAGGGAGAATTATAAATTTACTCCAAATTTAATACAAATGATACATGTTTCATAAAAACCTCAACTTCATGATGAAAAGACTAAATTAACCTTCCTAAATCATTTATAAGTATATACGAATTATTTATAGAAGTTTATAAACTCACCCCACCCTCTAAATACTAAATCTTAAACAATATTCACTAAACCTTAAATTCAAATCTTAAAAGTATTTTTAATTGAGTATATTTTTAAAAATAGTATCCAACTTAGATATTTTAATCAATTTCTCTTAAACAAGTTTTGCTTTTGGAGTTTTGCAAATACTCCAAACACTCGTTATATTCATATAAATTAGTTAAATTTATATAATAAAACTTACAGGTGACATACATAAAAATCATAAAATGTCTTCAAAATTCTAAACAGGCTATTAACCAATCAATATGATTTATTTATTATATAAGATATATATATTTGAAATATTATATATTATTTTATTTATGCAACTCAATCCATATCTTAAATATAGCTATAAATATTTTAATATTTAAAATTCTAGCTTATTCTTAAAAATATGAATTTTATGTAAACACCATACCATCATTCATGTCAGACAAAATCACTCATATTTGCATACATGCAAGATCAACGTGATATTTTTGAGATAGAGTTCCTTATCTTGTCATCAAGATAGAAATGTTTGTAGATTGATATTCATAGAAGGAGGTTGCATTCAATGCAGCCAAAGTTACAAATGTATACACATAACATCAGTATTTATAGGAAGCTACTTGTACGGAGAATCCTAAATACATAGGCTTAAGACATTATATTGGGCTTGATAATTTTGCTTTGGGCTTGTCTCTAATACATAGAATCAGTTCTTGCCATCTTTGGGGCAGATTGAAAATACTACTTGTAAGTAGTGTCCCTAACAAATTGCAAAACCAAAAAAATCGGTATTGCTATAGACGAACGTGGACCAATTATTAAACAATACTTATATTTTCAAATTATTAAACCAAATTACCAATTGGTCTTGACCATACTCATATGTAAAG
The DNA here is from genome assembly GCA_026261945.1 of Hirschfeldia incana. Lineage (NCBI taxonomy): Eukaryota > Viridiplantae > Streptophyta > Magnoliopsida > Brassicales > Brassicaceae > Hirschfeldia > Hirschfeldia incana. The sequence goes on from JABCMI010000104.1 coordinate 220,544, forward strand.
TAAATCGGTTCATAATCTAATCAACCCAAGCCAAGTCGGCCTCGTAGGTACAAAACCAAAAAAGTGGAACTAACTTTGGCATTTTGGTGAGACATCTAGATTAATGTTTACTATAAATTGTTTTTGGTTTCTTCTCTACAATGATACCAAATCTTATTCTTCCATTCCCTGAAATTCGTATAGCAAAATTTATAGTACAATGAGTTCGAAAAGTTTGGTGCGACATCTAGATTTGCGTATATAATCATCAAACGTAAAACTAAAGAATATTTCTAAACTAAAGTATATTTTCTTAGATCAAATTTTAAAGGATTTCTAAAGTTTGATTTGGGATTTTATTTTTTTCCTGAGTCTTTTGGCTACACATCCTCTCTCAATGATGACACCAATTCTCTAGAGTCTAGATATTAGAGAAATAGTTTGCCATGTGTTAACACAACATTCATTTTGAAAGAAAATTAATAACACTACAATGATGATATGGGCTGTGATTTATTAGAGAGAAGATCTCACATCGGAAATATGAATGAGACATTAGTAATATATAAAGGATTTGGACCAATCCACTAATTGCCAATTGGTTTTAAGTGGAAGCCCAAAAAACTTATCATGGTATCAGAACAGGTCCAATATCCTGACCCATTAATTAATCCGGCCTGGACAGTGGCTCGATCATCCCATTAGCTGATGGCCCATGAAGGCTCAGTTCTCCGAGATCGCTAGAAGATAAAACATGATCTCAGAAAGGTATGATGGATTCTGCGAGATCAATGGTTAGACCCACTATTATCATGATATCAGAGCCAGGAAACCAATTGGCAATTAGTGGAGTCATCCAAGTCTCTTATATATCACTAATGTCCCATTCATATTTCTGATGTGGGATCTTCTCTCCAATACCCTCCCTCGAGATCATGCTTTATCTTCTAGCGATCTCGGAGAACTGAGCCTTATATGGGGCATCAGCTAATGGGTTGATCGGGCCACTGTCCTGGCCGAATTAAAGGGTTAGGGTATTGGGCCAGCTCTGATACCATGATAAGTTTCTTCGACTTCCACTTAAAACCAATTGACAATTAGTGGATTGGTCCAAGTCCCTTATATATTACTAATGTCTCATTCATATTTCCGATGTGGGATCTTCTCTCCAATATGACTTGAAGATTTATATTTAATGTTGATTTATATTTTTGGTAAATTTTTAAAAATATGAATTCATGGATCATCACTAATATAGCAATAAATACTAATATTTTTTTTTTGAAATATTAATTAGTTTGACTTCTTATAATTATATAAATTTTATCACAAAAGAAATTCATAAAAAAAATTGTGGATTTTTTCTTCAAACTTTTAATTTTCTAATTCAATATCATTAATTTATTTTTAATATCTATCATTTTCAAGAAATATTCTTTAGTTTTACGTTTGATTTTTTTTACAACATCAACTAAACTAAGAAAAAAATCAAACGTAAAGCTAAAGAATATTTAAATATTTTTTTTTCTGTTTGATAATTATATACTAACACATTTTTCTTAATTTTATAAAATTGGATCTAATAATTTAACCAAAAATAGATAAAATATATTTCCAAGGTTATAACTTTAGGTAGATGCCTATATACTATTAAATTAAAATTGAAATTATTTATTTCATCTTAATTTTACATATACTTAAATTAAAGTTTGAAATTAAACATTGTTATCAAATAATAAAATAAAAAAAAAATCAGAAAATATAATTTAATTTATAAAACTTTTACTTCTGCAAATGGTTCAGAAAAAAACTCCTAATTTCTTTTTTAAAAAGGGCAAAGAAAACACCTAGTTTTTTTTTTGAGCAACAGAAAACACCTAGTTATTATTAAAAAAGAAGAGGAAACTTGCAAACCAAATTAATCATTTGGTATTGTACACAGCAGTAATAGCAATACACGGTTTACAAACGAACCAAACCAAGCCGATACAATGATCAAAGGATAGAGCACCAGCCTTTGAGTTTAGACGCAGCTGCTTGGTCAAGGAACCAGACTACTTCGACATCCGCGGTTAGCCTACCAGCTGGTACATCTTTGGTATGAGTAAGAGCAGCCTCAACCGAATCAGCTTGTTCTTTATCACATACGGCCATAACATTGTATGAAGCACAATTGATAACTGGTAGAGTAAAAGTGATCCTTTTTGGTGGGGGTTTAGGTGAATCGGTAATAAATGTAACCCATTTCACTTTCTCATTGATCTGATCATGTCCCGGGAACAAAGACGCCATGTGACCGTCTGGTCCCATTCCTAGAAGCTGGAGATCGAACTGCGGGAAACCTGCGGATTTGTATGTTCGGATTATGTTCTCATTCACCTTTTGTTTGAGGCATTCCTCATACCGTTCGGCTGCGAGCTCAGCATTGCCTTCAGCCCCGAGCCCTTTATCGATGGCATAGATGTTCTCGGCCGGAATCGGGACCTGGATTTTAGGATTATAAATTGTCATGAATTCAAATTTGATATTATACAATTCGCTATTAAATATCAGATACATATCTATGAACATGATCTCGCGTTGACGTTTTGTGTGTTTTGTATCAAATAAACCCATTATTTCTGGTGTTTTAATCAAAATTTTATCTTAAACTATGAACATGAGCGAGCGTTGGAAGAGTTACGTATGTACTTTTCATTATTATTTGATGGAAGTTACAAATATGCTCTACTTTACTAATAAGATGTTATTTCTAACATCTACATGCAATATATTTGTGTGTTTGAAACAATAGAAACTGTATTCAGATATATTGCTTGATAACTTATATATGTACCTTAGAGAGAAAACCATCGTAGGCTAGTTTATAGTTGCTATCCGCATGATCCCAACCACAAACCCTCTCATCGACCCAAAAGATGTGCCACTTAGACCATTCAATTGAATCAGCATATGGAGGTTCCAACAATTTCCTGTTGGATGAATCAAATATAATGAGACTTGTATATTAAGAGTGTGATAAAGATAGCTCTATTTTTGTATATACGAAATTTGGAAGCAAACCAGAGCCAGGAGATGAGGTCGCCGCCGGAGAGAACAACGGTGAAAATTCCTCTTTCTTTGCAGAATTTAGACGAGAGATTCGCCGTGTATTTGGCCAGCTCCACCGCCAATTCATCCTTTGTTTTGAATATTATCTTCTTCACCGGAGCCATTTAACTAGATGATGATGATGATGACACTTATGATGGTAATAGTTATGGTGATGATGGCAACATACAAGTGGAGGACCGTTGCTTTTATAGGGAAAGTGAATGGAGAGTTGTTACTTTATTAATTATCTGTACGTGGAAAATTAGATAAACAACTAAAAGTATGTATGTTACTACAACACAAAGTAATATTTGTGAAATATTATACCTTTTTGAAATAAATGGGCATGTACTACAATAAAGTGGGTATGTATGTTACTTACTACCAATTGTTTCTTTTTGAAATAAAGGGGTTCCAATTTCCCTAAGTTATAACACAACAAAATGATATTTTTGATATATTATTCCTTTCTTTGTTTTTTTTTTGAAAAATACCTTTCCTTGTTTATAGTTTATACATATGCAACCTTTTATTATTCCTTGTGTCATTAATAAGTTATCATTAATTATTATGGGGATATTCCGAAGAGTCAATTAGCCAAAATAAAAATGAGAAATTAATAAAATGTTTTTGATGTGACAAATTTCTGTCTATGAAGAATGGCACCATGAGGTGAGATTTAGGGTATAGTAATTAGGTAAAAATTTAGTGTATGGGTGCAATTTCGGTATTCCGAATTTATAAAGTCTCAAACTAATTTTCAAGAGGAGATGTATTTCACAAATATTTTTTTTTTAAGTTTGTAAATGGATCAAAAACATAAATCCATATTTGTGTAGGTATCTATGAACAATGTGATGTGATATAGTTTCTAGAAACAAGTGAATTAAACCATGAAATGTGTTGACATTCTAAATCAGTCTCCTTACTATTAAATTACCTTACATATATATATATATATATATATTCAAATATTTTCTATGAAATTAAATTGTTTTAGAGATTCAAGAATTTTTCTCCAAATACCTTTGTTAAGCTTTTATTATATCAATGAGTGTAGATAAGAAAGATGAAATATAATGTGAGCGATTGACTACATGTAACTTAGTCAAAGTCTCTTCCAATTCTATTGTATTTCCTTCTAATAATACATTAAAAGTATGTATATGTTGTATTGTCTTAGATTTTCCTTTTCACATTGATCTTCTCCTCATTAGTTTTATTTTTCTCTGCAAGTGTTAGTTGAATTCATTTTAAACGTGACTAAGTGAGCTATAAGCGTTAAATGTACGAATGTGAATATTTAAGGTTTTCATGTTCTTGTATTATTACACTTTATACTTGTAGACGAATGCTGTTGGACATATATATATAATTCCACAGCAACAGTAGGTATAGTCTTATTGTAATTTATTTCTTTGGAATGACTTTTTCCGTGATCAATGTGGACTGAACTGTCGGTTCTACATTAACCCCTCCATTTTAAAAGTATCTTTATCTTGTAAGGAAAAATAGCAATACAAAAACTAGAGCGGTGCGGTGCAATATTAGACACCCACCACCTAAAAGACTTATGGGAATGTCCTATGCACAACAAATCAACTACGACTTTGATTGTATTGTCACAACAGCGAGAAATTTCCAACCAAAATAACACTTACTCTCTGTTTCACTTGTATTTCACCAATCAGGTGAAATATTCACTTTTACTCTCCTTATTGTTGAAATAGCGAGAATCATACACTAACATTTACCCCATGTTTTCTTAGAGTAATAAAATTTACTCTAAGGGTGTGATTGGTGAATTCAAGAGTAACACAGAGTAAATTAATTGGAGTAATTCAGAGTAAACTAAATAGAGCAAGAGAGAGTAAAATGACAAGACAAATAAAATAATAAAATCTCATAAAGTAAAAAGGTAGTGTGATATAGGGGTGGGCAAAATATCCGTAAATTTTGATTCGATTCGTTATTCGCTTCGATCCGATCTGAAAAATCTGGATATCTGTAAATTTACAAATCAAAACAAATACTAAAATTCAATATCCGTCAAAAACGAAGCAAATCACAAATATTAAAATTTTGGAAAGCGGATATTCGATCCGATCCGGCAGTATATAAATACATGTATATCTTGATTATATTTAAAGTTCTATATGTGTAAAATTATATAATTATTATTCTGACATATGATTTGACAGATGTTATTTACATTATTACTTATATAAAAATAGTACATAAAAGGGAAAAAAATTTATGATAATTATAATTTTTTTCTTAGGTTTTGTGTTATTATAATTGTTAACTAAGTTTAATTTTTTTACAAAATATGTAGATTTACTAATTCTTTTAATTTTTGTCTTATATATCACGTAAAAAACATATTATACAAAACAAATCTGCATGGAAATTTTAAGATTATTTGTATTAATTAAAACATATGAGATATCCGTAAGTATTCGCAAATATCCGCAAATATTTAATTATTTTCCGGATATCCGTTTTTCCGAATATCCATATTTTTCCGAAGCAAAGCAAATACAAAAATTAGATATCCGTAACATACTAAGCAAATCGCAAATATCTTTAAAAACTCGGATATCCGATCCGTGCCCAGGCCTAGTGTGATATATTTTTCTCCTCAAATACGTTGAGAGAACAAATGGGTCTATTTACCTTTATACAAACAGTGCACAACGTTAAAGAAAAGAAAAGTGTTTTCACCTGATTGGTGAAATCTAAGCTGAATTGGGAGTAAATAATTTTTTCACTAAAACTTTCTCGCTATTAATACCATTCAATCACAATAAATCTCTCTTCTTTCCTCATTTTGGTTTTCACTCTATCTCCCACTAACTTTTTTTCCTCTCTTTTACTACATATCTAACCAATCACACACTCTACAAGTCCCAAAATCAGATTGCACGATACCTTTGCATCAATGTAGATTGAAGAAATTCTGATTTTGGGGATTTCAGGAACTGATTTATTCTGAAAATTCCATGAATGGAACTTGTGGATATCCTCTTGTACTTGCCTTTCCACGATTATGATCCTCAGATCCCATATTCATATTTGAACCTTTGTTGATCCAAATATAAAAACTATTTAAACAAACATCCTCAAAACAATTAAAACAAACATCCATGCGTATACACATATCAATTTACCTTTGCAACTTTTAGAAAAATGAAGATGTTTTGAAAGGTAATTGTTAGCAAGGGGGTTGATTCATAATGGTTAAATAATTAATAACTATGATAAGATTCGCGCTTTGCGCGGGATTAAGTTGTTGTTTTATTATGTTTTGGAGAATGAAATAATAGTTCGGTTTTATTTGGATTATGGGTGTTCAATCTGAATATCGGGTTGGTTTCGATTCGATTATTTTTTTTTGGTATTTCGGTTAGTAAAAATATAACTACTAGTCTAAATCCTATTAACTTCGGTTTGATTCGATTTATATACTGTCAATTTTCAGTTTATTATGTTTTATACCAAAAAACATATTTATTTTGAGATCATATTATATATATATATATATATATATATATATATATATATATGAATTTTAGAGTCATGTGTCAAAAAGTCATTTATTAAAAAAATATTATATATTTAAATAAAAGAATAAAAAACAAAAACAAACGCTTCTATCATCTGAGAAAATAATCAAATCTCGAATTAATATCAAAGCTCTAAATTTTGAAAATAAAAATAAAAAAACAAAACTGAAGCATGAAATAAATATTTTTCTATTCTTCCATATTTAGTGTTCATCAAATTAATATGTCTTCGACTGAAAACAACTCTGTTTGTTTAAAGAAAAAAAAATTGTAAAGAATTTTAGCTAATTTTTTTCCATCAAATTCGTAATCTTTATTTCAATTAATTACTGTTAAAATAAATATAAAAAATAAAAAAGAAGAACTAAGAAAATAAGAAGTATCAGTTGCAATAAATTATTACTTAATTATAGTTCAAGTGATTCAAGTGATTTAATGATTGAGAATCAAATTAATGATTTTAGAACCTGCATCTTATTATATCCAAACTCGAATTATTTTGACTTTAGTCTTCCATATAGTTTTGAAAAGTTTCAACTGGATAACTAAATTGATGCAACAACTTTTGTTACTTTAAAACTTTAGTATATATATATATATATATATATATATATAATATAATTTGAATATTTATTAAATAAAAATTCATATTAGTACAATTTTAAGATCATTTGTATCTTATTATAAAAAACTAATTAAGGTATAGAGTACAAAAATTTCAAAGTGGGATCTTCAAATTTAAATAATTTATAGACGTTTGAAAAAATTCAAAATATAACATATAAGAAAAAAATCTAAATGTTTTTATTATATAGTTAATGTGATTGTTTGATATCTTTTAATAATATAAAATTAAACAAAAAAAAACTAAGATACATATATTCTTATCAAATATTTATTATTCATAATCATTAATTTTTGTATAAAATCATATTAGGTAATTTCGTAGCTTTTATTTAAGGAAAGTGCGAGATTATTTTTTTGTAAATTATTTATCGATTCCATAGTTAGTTTAACACAAAGTGTAATATAAGTTATGATGGACCAACCTATTTTCTAAAAATAGTATATTTTATATATAGTGTATTTTATATATTTCTTTATTAAATGAGACTTCATAATCATACGGTTCTATGATCATTCATATCGTTTTATAACAAAATATTAAAATTATTGATAACAAAATTTTCAATGTAAAAAATTTAATAAGTTTATAATTTATAAATGTTTCTGAAAATTCATTGAAAGTTTTGAAATTAAATTATTTCTGTAATCTTATATGGTATATATATATATATTTGTTTTATTATTAAATGATACTTTTTACTCATATGGTTTTAATATCATGTGTATCTTGTTATAATAAAAATGTTAAACCATTGATCAATAATTTTTAACATAATAATTTTAATGGTTTTAGTCATTTTTTGTCGTTTTTTGAAATTCAACATATAAGAAAAAATCTAAATTTTAATTTTATAGCTAATTTGATTTTTTAATTTATTTTAATAATGTAAAATTAATTAAAAGTTGATGGAGAAGATATAAATTGTTATCAAATATTTATTATTATAACCATTAATTTTCATATATATATATTAGTCATTTATTGTAATTTCGTAGGTTTTATTTAAGGAAAAAAAATAGTAATTATATCTAGCGGAACTATCATAAATGCTTCTATCGTAAATATCATATCATATCATTATTTCATATAGTTTGACCAACAAATGTATCTAGCAATATATAAAAATAGAATGTGGACCTACTTGTTTTTCAATTTAATGTAATTGACTACCTAATTGAATGACACCTAAGCATGTGGTCTTTTTTAATTATTACAAAATTGAGGTTACAATTTTTCAAATATTTTTCCTTTAATATATAAGGGATGATTTGAGGTTAGAAAACAGTAATTATATTGTTTAGATCGTAAGCCCATCGATTTAGAATATTGTGAGTTATCGTCAAGTTCTATTGATGTAAATAAGGTAATGGTAAGATGTAGTTATCTATCTTATTAAAGTTGAAGTACACTTTGGAGTTGTTTGGAAACAATGTTGATATTATATTAAAAATTCTATTTGAAAACAATGATACTCATCCCATTAAATTCTGTTTGCAAACAAAGATATCAATCTTATTAAATTACTAAATTAATATTTACTTTTATTTTAGATTAAACATATCACTTAATAACAAAAAAAATATTCGCTGCACATAAAGTAATTTCAAATACGCAACTAATATTTACTATTTTATCTTGATACTCAAGCTACTATAATGTATTGATATCATAAAAATCTACCTATTAAATATAAAATAATATCTCATCTTGATCTAAAATAGTATAAATTTCGTCCATTAATTTTTTTTTCAAAAAATGTAAACATATCATAAAAATAAAGATCCGCCCAGTCGGGTTAAGATCTAGTAGGTTTTAAAACCAGTTGATCATTATAACAATTTTCCGGTTGAAAAAACTGTGAAGATCACCTGAATAATTGAGGTTTCTATTGTTGACCGGTGAACACAAAAATGAAGCAAAAAGTTATCTGAACAGTTGAATAAATAAAAATATATAATTTTTGTGCCACTTTCCTCATTAAAAAATTAAGAATAGAGTGAAACTAATGAATCAGTAATGTGACGAGAAATTCAACTTAATTGGTATAAAATTAGAAGAACAAAAACTTCACCATAATGTTTTTACTTGAAACCTGAGTTTCTCAATATATATATATATCATAAAAAAAATTTAAGAGTTTGTGTGTTTTAGCAAAAGTGTAATTTTAATTGATCCGATACAATTTGAAATTTAGAGACAGCGAAAAAAGACATAATGCGAAAGATCAAACGAACGCTTAGCAGAACAATACAATGAACAAGAAACTAAAACAAGAACTAACTGGAATCAAGAACAAAATGAACAGTGAAATTCCCTAAATGTCTTAAATAAAAATATCCAAAAGGGTATTTCGACAGTAATAACTACAAAAGAAAAGCAAAAAAAAAAGAACCAATCTTTGTTTTGGGAGTACAGAAAGCAGAGACTTAAAAGACCAAAGTACTCTTAAGGCTGTTTCAAAGATACCGGGAAGGCTTTGCTGACTTCGACGCAGACTTAAAATGAAATAAAAAAAAGACTACAAGGATTTTGATATTATTTATTTATTTATTTACTTATTTTTGGGCAAAACTGAAACGAACTTTGAATAAGCAAAAGGCAACCCATAGTGTAACTGAATAAGCAAAAACCTATAACTTCACAAACCACACAGCTTCACAGACAATGATCAAGTGATTGATCTCAAAGAACACGTAAGCTCAAAACTTTCTATCAATAAACAAGCTAGCATATCATGGTAAGCAAAACACACACAAAAGCTCAACACTTTATACTACTACTGATACTCTACATCTCACTGTATCCTCAAAATCTAGGAGAAGATAAGATGAATACTCTGAACTTGCAAATGATTAATTAAACAAAACAAAAAACACAGAGAGACCAAAAATGCAACAATAATGTTTATACATACCCTTCCAGGGAGATGATCATTCCCATCTGCAACAAAATGTTGCACTGCAAAACTTCTCCTCTGGCTTGATTCTTCTTTAATCAATTACAGTTTATTTTGTATTTTCACTGTTCCCGCTATTGTATTTTTTATTTGGTTTTCAAACGCTGTCGTAGAAGATTGGATAGGCTCGACCTGAGAGATCATTCTAGCAGGCTAGCAGCAGAAGTTCCTCCGGGAGTAATTGTATCTTCTGTCAGATTCTTTTTCCAGTCACTTCCTTACTTACGTCCACTGTAATATAGATGAAACCACTCCCGATATTCAGAGTAAGATCTTCTATCCGATACGTTACAAAAAAAAGTCTCCATGTGAATCCTTTCTCTTTATAATCTTGTTCCTAATATCAACGCTACCGTCTACATGTCCAGTTATGATTTTCCAAGTGCATTCGTTTTCTCGACTCATCCTCTTTAATAGCAAGAGGATGAGCATAAGTTGATTTTCTGATTTCCAAAGTTCACCAAAAATGAAAATACTTCCGTCGCAGCCAAATCATCTATTTCCTTATGTTCAAGTCTAGACATACAATTACTGTCTCTTTGCTCATCATTCAACTTGAATTCTGTATGGGATATTGATATTGTTAATTTCTTTTACAAGTATAACAGTGTCTATGTAGTTCCTCGTACCTGAGAGTTAATTACCTTTCCAATGTCCCATTTGCATGTTTATCTCTTCTTTCGAATTGTAGAGGGTTCATCAGTTGATACTTGATATGAACTATGACTCTTCCAACCGTAAAATGAACCACTATATATGATATATCATAAGATATTTCTAGATATATCGATCACCGTTATCATCAATATTTCAGTTGTAACGTAAAAATTACTAACAAAAATATTTTGTTTATTTTATGGGAAGTTTTCTAAATTTTGTAAGATTTTGTACACTGAATTAATTGCTTTTGAAAACAAAATATGTATTTAATTTTATTAATATAACAAAGTTTGTCTACAAGATAGACATACAAATATTAGTTAGACTTCATGTTTTTGTTGGTAACTTTTTTAATAGCTGTTTTAAGGATATACAAATTTTATCAGTAGCTTAATACATACTCAGCTATTTTGTTTTCTTTTGTGACAGTGATACTAGTTTATATTTGAATGCAGTATGTAGTATAAACAAATGGAGTGTATCTTAAAAACACCCAAACCACCTATATAATAAAAAAAAGACCTGAGTAGTGAACACAAATTATTTTTGAATGAATGTTATGAATACACATTACCAATGTGTTCAGTTAAGGGTCATGTATGTGCTAGCATCCAGCAGACATTTACTGGTTTTTAACATTTAACACGAAATCTCCAAAGAAGAAACATATGGTACAAGTTTGTTTTGATAAGCCGAGTTTGTAAGTAAATCTAGTATTAATCTAGTATTAGCACCAGCCTTCATGCCACAGTGCCATTACAACTTTTGGTTAATGTGCATGGTACAAGAATGGTATTTAGATTATTTTTTTTTGCTAAACTGTAAATATCATAAATGATTTAAGATTCTACAAAGTTAAATCTACATTTTGTTCCAACCCGGCAAAAAGAAATAAAAACAAGTTGGAACAAGAACAAAACAGACAGAAGCTGTTATCAGCCACAATTGCATTAAGGACCTGAAACCTTTACGGGATCTTCTTGCTGATATGATATTGTGGATCTCCCTATCGATATCCTTAAACACTGTCGGATGAGGCACCCAAATACTGTTGTGGACTACATTATTCCTCTGTTTCCACAAGTGAAACACCACTGATTGGCAGGCTAGTTTACGCAGCAGAGTCACCTCTTTGGAGGAAGATGATCAAATCCAGGACAACAACTCTGACCAGTTGGTGAAAAACCTAGCAGGGGGATGACATCGCGGTAACACTTCATTCCACACACTCAAGCTATACTGACAAGAAGTAAACAAGTGGTCTCTAGTTTCAATATCAGAAGAACAGAGGACACAAGAGGAACAAACCGGAATACCCCACTCAGCGAGCCTCACCATAGTAGGCAATCTATCTGCATTTGCAACCCACATGGTAAAGGAGAGTTTAGGAATAGCTCCTTTAAACCAGACCACATCGACCCAATCTTTAAGGTCTTCTCTAGGACGAATCAGCTCCCACATTGAGGAAGATGAAAATTCCCGGGAAGGATAGTCCCCCGCCACCCACTGCATTTTGTCTTGGACTTCCGGATGGAGAGGTAGAGAGATCGTAGTGAGAAACGCGTGAAGCTCTAGTTGCTGCTGCGATCTAGGGTGGGGTAAGGACCAGCCAGAACCGGAGGCTGTAATAGCGTCTGATACCATCGCGTTCCTTTGCATCCGTAGAGCTCTAGGGCCATTCGGTCCAATGTGATTGATCAGCTGACCAAAAGGTGTCCACACATCAAACCAGAAGCTAGTTGAGCACCCATTACCTACAACTGAACAGCAGAATTGCAAGGCAAGAGGTCGCAACTTCAGAAGACGTTTCCACATCCAGGAGTGGCTTGGGAAGGGATCTAACGTCCAGAAACATTTGTCTTGTAAGTGAGAGTCCCAGTGCCAATCAACCCAAAGAGATTGCGTTTTAGACAGCAGCCGCCAGATAAACCTGAGACATAAGACCTGATTCCAGATAAGGAAGCTGCGCAAGCCGAGACCCCCTTCTTCCTTTGGCAAGGAAACTGTTGTCCAAGCAATTTTCGCCAAGCCTTTCTTCTCCAGGTTTCCAGACCATAGAAAACGCGAGCACATCGCTTCAATACTCTTAATGCAACCTTTAAGGAGAATAAATGCAGAAATCCAGAAGTTCACAATACCAAAAATAACCGTCTTCAACAGCTGCAGTCTACCGGCGAACGAGAAGCGATGTGAAAGGAGTTGATATTTAGATTCACCATTTTAAAAGTTTAATTTGTGAAATATAATATTATAGAAATAATAAATACAATATAAAGTTTAATCCTTCTTAATAACTTATCAGTATCATACAGGTGAAGCAGATAGCAGAAACTCCGGCTGCTTTCTCTGCAAGAGAATTCCACAGAAGAGGCAGAATGGTTTCAAGGCAACTTTGCTAAAGGAAGATTCAGGAAGCGACTTGAGATCTTTCGGGAACGAAGGCAATGCGAATAAGGTCTCTGGAGCGGACTCTAAAGTCAACCGGTTGCAGCATTTGCAGAACCATAAAGGAGTTGGTGGACATACTAGCATTGAGACGCAACACCTCTCAAGTTTGTGTCCTTGATCATATCTCTCTTTTTTCTTCTTTTGGTGCGGAGCTTGGCAAACAGCGTCTTCTGGTGAGTGGAAATGGACTGGCGCAGCGCAATAAGGACAGTTCTCTTCCTGTAGTGCGGTTTCTGTGCTATTGCTTGATCTGTGTGAATTAGAAACATACCAGAGATGAACTTGAGACATTATAGTATGTTGTTAAGAAAGGAAAGAAGCAGATATGTGAGATTAGTTACCTTGTTAGACTAGATTTTACTTCTAATGAAAGTGTTTGGAGCTGACTATCGACGATATCGTGATTCATCTCAACCCATTGTTGCATCTGACCCAATCCCGTTGGATGCCAATTCCCAGTGGAAGGAGATGACTCAGCCGTTAGATAAGCCGAGAAGCTGAGACCAACTAGTCTTTCCCTGAGCTCTCTTTCGCTTTCCTGGAGCAGTTTGAGCCACAGATCAATCTCTTCTTCTTTTTTCGTCCTCTGACCTTGCAGTTTTCTATTGATTTCATCCGTTTTGAGCTCTGATAACATTACACGTCTGGAGATTACATTGAGAATGTGTAACAGCCTTGAAGGAACAGCAGATAAGCGTTTGGAGATCTTTGGCACAAGATCTTCCATGGGGATATCAGCATGGAACCCAAGGTACGACACAGAGAGCCATTTGGTTATTACCAATTCAACAAACTCGGGCATTGATTGTTTGAACGCCAACATCGCTGCTATCATGTCCCAAAGAACTAGAGGCTTATTATAATCATTGAACTCTTTCAACGACCAGAGAAAATTAGATTCCCAGTATGCGTATTCGTTCTTGGAGAAACCTAGAATAGCTTCAGTTATCGTCTCAGAAGAATCTTCAGACTCACCGGATTGTTGTGCCCCATTCCATATAAATTCTACAGCAGCCTTCTGCGACCTGAAAACCAAACAGGAATAAACGGTCAAATTTTTGCAATGAGCAAGACACAAAAACGTTTCTTCTTCTTGACAGTTACCTGGCTTCGTACATCGGATTCAAGAGTCCAACATTAAAGCTGCGGACCTGAAAAATTCAAGACAAGTCTTAGCATTCTAAAAAATGTGATAGCTTACAGTCAAACAAGTTCGCTTGGAAGTTCATACCAAAGCAACGGCTAGGTTTCCAGGGGACAATGCAACACCAAGACATGACAGGAAGTCATCAGGAAGCTGCAGAATTTTGTTTTCCATTGTTTGTAAAAGATAAATCAGACGAAGAGAGAAACAAAGAGGAAAGATTTAAAACAAAACATAGTGACGTACATCACTTGTGCTACTGAGACCAGGAGTGTTTGCAGGAATTGGCACTTCAGAGATGGTATTCTCAGATAAGATCCAGTTCCGTACATAATTATCCTGGAATATTTTTTAAAAGGAGTTAATGCAACCTACATAGCTAAAAAGAAAGATAATACAGCTGATAGATCATAAAAGCTGACTATTGTTTGTTACAGAGAAGACGACCAATATAAAAGCTGAGTTTACAGAGAGAGAATATTTACCATACTGCAGCTGTACAAACAACGGCCTTCATATGACCAAGCTAAACCCGTAACCTAAACGACATAGACATTATCTATCAATAAATCGAACAAATATATTGCATTTCATAAAAAGGTTTATAGCAAAAGAATAAAGATTTACCACTTGGTCATGACCATTAGCTGAAGCAACTTGTTCAAACTTTCTGGTAGATATTTCACACTTCCATACTTCAAAGGAGCCAGAACCTTTGCCGATTGCCAAGTGCATTGCATTAGAATAATTGTTCACAACGAATGAAAGCGTTGAAACCGGAACAAGGTTCACCGTTACAACCTATAAAAAGCCGAAAATGTCAGAACATAAAACTCTTAATGTTCACTTGATGATAAAGTGTTTTACATCTCTAAATAAATGGTAAATAGAAGCT
The DNA here is from genome assembly GCA_026261945.1 of Hirschfeldia incana. Classification (NCBI taxonomy): domain Eukaryota; kingdom Viridiplantae; phylum Streptophyta; class Magnoliopsida; order Brassicales; family Brassicaceae; genus Hirschfeldia; species Hirschfeldia incana. The sequence continues at coordinate 235,913 of JABCMI010000104.1, forward strand.
GTAGTTCTGTAATCTAGGAAACAGAAAAAAAATATTGGGCCGCTAAAAGCACAAAGATTTACAGAGACAAATCGGAATGTGAATCCAAATTTAGCTACAGAAAACTAGAAAAGGTTCACAATCAAAAGTCCTACCCAGAGTATAAGACAAAGGAGAAATCACAGAGACGAAATAAGAAACGTTACCTGTTTTAGTAGAGAAAATGAAGATGTGTAGACATCAACAGATGTTTGCAAGTCTTCTTTGTTGCTCATCCAAATCTTCACACTACAAATATTGTGGAACGTAATGTAACCAGGGATTAAACTGAGAAACCTATGCAAATGAATATACATTATACTAATTTCTAACACTTAGCCAATCACTGACAGCATCTATTGTACTGATTTAAAAATTCAAAAATTTTTTCTTGTAATATAAAACTAACTTACCTACCATCGCTACTCCCAGTAATCAACAGCATTTGCGGATTGGAAGAATCGCGGCCAACAATTCCCCAACTCATCGTTGAAACCCATGAGCTATGGGCCTGAATAATAGCTGTAAGTTCCACGTTGGGAGATGCATCGCCACATTCAATGTTATAGCTCTCTGGTGCATGAACTTTCCATATGGAAACACAACCGGACTTTGAACCAATTGCCAAAAGAGAGAAGCTTAACAGATTCTCAAAAGAAGAACCTTCTGTTGAAAACGTTAGTAGAGAGGACCAGGCGACGGAAAGAGAGGATAATAATGCCTCACGAGAAACATACTTCTCTGGACTTATCTCTCGACTACACCTTTTTGAAGCTTTTGGCAAAGAGTGATTGCTTGGCTGTTCATACAATTCAATCGCAAGTACCTGGCAACATAATGGATCAATTTAGATACAACGACGCGATTTGATTCTTAATAAAACTTAAGAGTGAGAATTTAAAAACTTTAAGAAACATGAGGTGTGAACAAATGCATATAAAGGACTCACGTGAATTCAAAACCATGACAAGTCGACATGCATCAAATCAATACCGAAACAATATAAACCAAGACCCATATTATATTGAAAACAATACTAGATAGAGTTACAAAATTGCTCAAGATATTAATTTCCATGATGAAGTGACCTTGATTCCTATTAATACTTACTCTAGCAAACAAGAATTTCCACAAAAGCAAACGATAATATCAAATTTGCAGGAACAGAGTTTGAATCAAAAACTTATTTCAGAAAATACAAAAAAAAAAAAGAGTAGCAAAAATAAATCGGAGGAAGGGAATAAACAACAAAGAGAAAAGAGCGTTAGTGAAGAGAAATGAGGAAGTACATTATTCACCGTTTGGTTATTTTGTTTGGAACATGATGCTTGATCTGTAATATCCATTTCATCCAAGTTTCTAGACGTTGTCATAGATGAAAGCACGTTAGTAAATTGATCAAAGCAGAAAACAAATAAATGCAAAATTTTCTCTCAACCCAAAGTAGTATGCAAAGATAAGAATTTGAAAAGAGAAAAATGTTTCTTACATGTTGTCTGGGCTCGTTCTTCTTCGCTTGCGTGTCCTGAGAATTGGAATCCTTTCATCATCTTCATGGTCATGTTGTACCACTTGATCCTGTAACAAACAAAGAACAGGAGATCAAAATGTTACCCATGACCAGTTAGTGTTAAGAAATAAAGATTTATAATGACAATTGAGTCAAATAACAGGCACTGCACAGCATAAAATTTTGTTAATACGAGTCTCTATCTACATACAAAGGTGAGAGTGCGCATTACAAACCATCTGATCATCCCTTATACGACCACAAACACAGTTTGGGAGAGCAAGTAAAATAAAAACATTGACTGATTAGTTAAGAAGATACAAGTTACCTTCTTAGATGACGACGCAAAAGAAGGATTGTTGGACTCTCCAAAGTTCATGCTTAATAGATTCTCATAAAGCAAATCAGACACATCGGCAATCTACAAAACAAAAAAACAGAGATAAAGTCAACTGTAACGCATAAGTAAAAAATGTAATGATTTAGTTTTTGTACCTCGACCCAGTCAGCAGAGAAATCAGAAAAGGGAGGTCTGTATAGCTTAACCCTTCCTTCAGCTGAGCAGACAGCCAGTAAGCACCTGAGAAACAGAGTTTATTTAAAACCAGAGAAAAGAATGAACAATGCTATTGGGAGAATCTACATATATCTATATGAAGCATAAATAAATAAATAATACCCGTAGTTTTGAGACATTCCTAAGTCAGACCAAGAGAGAGACCGGACACAGGGATGTCTCTCCCGCTTCAAACTCGAAGGTAAGAGTCCACCACTAAGCAAATCTACAGCACAACATCTTCTTCACTTAAAGTTCGCATTTTTTTGGGTAAATATTATTGTTATTCGTAATAAAGGAATAATTTTTGAAAACTGGCAATTGAGTACTTGAGAAGGGGGCCAATTGAAAGAAGCAAACCTTCATAGCGAACTTTGCCAATCTGATAAGGCTCGGCGTTAGGGACTGAGATCAGACCACGAGGTCCACTAGGCAATGCTGGATTCTGACCAAAAAAAAAAAATCACAATTCTTTGTCAATTTACAATTTTTTTTGTAAGAGATTCGAAATTGAAAACGAAGTGGGAAGGAAACTCACGAGGATGATGACGAGGTGGCCGGCGGCGACGGCGATCAGATTTTCCGAGGACCAAGCGACGGCGTTAGGGTACGATGGCGAAGTAACCAGTGAAGCTTCCTGGAACCTCGACGCCATCGAAAGCAGAAGACTTTCAAGGAATTATTAGCATCAAATTCAAGATCCGTTGGAGAATCAGCTGAATTTTTTTGGAGGGAAATAAAAGAAAAAAAGAAAGCTTGCTTTGAGACGACGACGAAACTACCGATTTTGATTCAGTACGGAAACCCTAGTTCGAATCGCAGTGATGCAGCCTGAGATCCTCAATATTTATTTTTTTTAACTTAAATTCGAGATATTTATTCAAAGTCAACGGAAAGAATATTTATTTTCTCTGGGTAAAAGTCGTCTTTTTATTCTATGGGTAAAATTTTAAGCCCAAAATAAATTCTGTAGTTAAGGGCTTTGCAGCCTCCATAAGATTTTGTACTCGCTCCTGGCTCAGAAGAATATTTATTTTCTATGGTTCATACGATGTCGTTTAACAAAATAACATGGAGACCGGACTTCGAAACGCCGTGACGCCGAAATTCTCATTAATAATGATGAGGCTATAATTTAATTTTCTCATAAACAGTAAAGGGTTTTTGAAGCCGCGAGAAATATTAGCCGTCGCCGATGTCGGGAAACAGAAGAACTTGAAGCAACTCGTGTGTTTTTTTATATGTCCGGTAAGACCCAATCTCGAAATTTCAATCTTTTCGAATATCTTAACTCAGTAATCAAGGCAAAGGAAACGAAATGGTTGAATTCAATTGGAATATACACACAACTTCTTATTCTCCTTCGTGTGGAATTGGCTAGAAACGCACCCGGGCTAATCTCATTGTTTCTTGTAATATACAGCAGAGAGGTAGAGAAACAAATGGGAATCATAGAACAAGGAACAGTCTCAGGTACCTTGCCGAGCAAGGACGCCTTTGTAGTGCACTTCCCTGGATACCCATCATCTATTCCCCGAGCCATTGAAACCCTTGGAGGCATTCAAGGGATTACTGAAGTAAAAATCTCTTATTTTCTTACTTTAAAGACTTTAGTGATTCAGTAGTATATGTGCTGGTATAGTCATGTTATAAGTATCCATATGGCTCTAACCAACACAATTTTCAGTTTTTTTTTCTTTTGAACTTCTGATTAAATTATGTTATTACAACGATGAGAATATTACCGACATTGTTTAATTGTGGGTAGGCAAGAGGATCAATTTCAAACAAGCTTGAGCTGAGTTTCCGGCCAGAGGATCCTTATGCACACCCTGTCTTGGGGGAACAACGTCCTTGCAGCGGTTTCTTATTGAAAATCTCTAAGCAAGATATCAAGAAATCTGAAAGCCAGCCTGTTGTTGCCACCAGTAGTGATGTATGTTTGGAAGAAGCTAGTCCAGCTCTATGTGCAGATATTGTAGCTCGTGTTTCCGATGCATTCCACTTCGATGGTCATAGTCTAGCTATCTCTGAAATATGTCTTCTTTTTATGAGAAATGTCTTGATGATATCTCACATATTTATATATTCCTTGTGTAGGCATGGCTGACTATCAGCATGTGATTCCTATTCACGCGGCGCGGCAGAAAAAGAGAAAGTGGATGGAGGATCCCCTTGCAGGTGGATTTATTATATTCTAGTTGTCATTTGATTGCAGATCGTCAGGGTTGTTCTCCTTAGAAACTATATATGATATTGTGCAGGAGACAGTGATTTGATGGGCCTGGCTGATGAAGATGTAATGATGTTATTGCCACAGGTCTTTGCTCCCAAAGATATACCTGACAACTTGGCGTAAGTGATGACTCTCCTTTTCTTCTACCTGTGACTTCAGTTATAGTGCTGCTTTCATTTCTCTTGTGTCGTTACAGGTTGAAACCTCCGGCAACTACTGGCCCCAAAAAGAAAGATGATGCGGCGACTCAGAACTTTTATGAGGTAAACAAAGGGAATAAAAACATCCAAGTTTTCTAGATAAACTTTTCGCAGTCTGTTTGGAACTAAAATTGACTTTAATAGTACAAGCCATTGTAGCTGAACTTATTGTCTTGTTTCTAGAGTCTTTATGAACTGGTTTGGTGAAGTTTTTTTTGGGACATTCTTGATTGGTTTGACATTTCTTAATCGAACCTATGAACCATCAAGAACATGGAACTTGTTTTGTTCATTTTTGGGTTGTTATAATGCCAATTGCTAATTGATCTATCTCATGCTGTTTTCTTTTTTATAATGCAGATGGATATTGGCCAAGTATTTGCAATTGATTTTAGCGTCAAAGATATCCTTTTCTTACTTATACTATTTCTTCCGGTTCGTACTTGACATTTTCTATCATATGGATGCCGCTGAGTAGAAAGACCTGTGTCCTTAACTATCATACATATCCCAAAGAATCTAAACTGGGAAGAATTTGTATCTCCAAGCTCGCACCACTGGCAATGGCAGGTATCACTCTCTGCATTGTTCGAAGAGCGGCCCATTTGGACAAGAGACTCTGTTGTTCAACGATTACTTGATAAAGGTCTTAAATGCACACATCATATGTTAAACAGGTGAGACAGCTTTTTTAATACAGGTTTCGTATGCTGAGCTGTTTTTTTTAGTACTACACTAATCAATCATGGTTCTCTGTAGGTATCTTCTCAGGGCTGCGTATTATTTCTCCAATGGTCCGTTTCTTAGGTTCTGGATTAAAAGAGGCTATGATCCACGGAACGATCCTGAGTCTCGTGTGTGAGTTCTATATTATTGTCATTCTATGGTTCTTGACATTTGCTAATTGTAATGATTAAGATTGTTATAACTGTGTTTCAGATATCAGAGAATGGAATTCAGGGTTCCTCCTGAGTTACGAAGCTATTGCGATGCCAGTGCAACTAACAAGTAAGTATTCATCTGTTGTTTCATAGAGATTTAATATTAGTTGTTCTGATTACATGTTTTTCTCTGATACAGATCAAAGCCAAGGTGGAGCGACATTTGTGCTTTTAAGTTATTTCCTTTTAAATGCCAAACGTTTCTGCAGTTATTTGAACTTGACGACGAGTACATCCAGAGAGAGATAAGAAAGCCTCCCAAGCAGACTACTTGTAGCGTGAGTTCTCACTTGTAGATTTTGCTCATAGATTCAATACACATCTGCACCAACATATAAACTTTGGATTCGTTGTTCTTTTTCTGTTTTGCAGCATAAAACAGGATGGTTCTCAGAAGCCTTGCTAGATACCCTGAGACTCCGTGTGGCTGTTAGGTTTGTGTCTGTGTTTCCAGAGCCAGGCTTCGAAGATGTATTTAAATCCATTCAAGAAGAGTTTGAGAGGTCAGAGAAAATTCAAACCTTCAAAGAGACACATAAACCGTCTCTAGTGAAGCACAAGGAACCAGCTAAAGGTAAAATTATCAACAAGAATTGTATTTTCATCTCTGTTAATGTTTCTGAAAGTCTAGTGAGAGTGCTTTGCCAGCGTATTCCCTACTGTGTTAGACCCTCAGGCCTTTGTGTTTATAGAAAGCATTTATTAGTTCATCAAAACTTTAATAGAAACTCGGTGGCCTCAGAAACAAAGTGAAATTAATCATATAGAAATGTGCGTGATAACAATTTTGAAATGAGGTAAACATATCACTGTGTTAGGATTTTTGTTGTTAGTGATTGAACATGTGTTCCTTCAAGCTTTTGAAGCAGCAGCGACTGAACCGTAGTATTGATGTGCAGACCCTGAAGACATGGAGAAGTGTAAAAGCACAAATGATGATGTTGATGTTATTGTTAATGAGTATGGAGATGATGAAGACCTGGATGAAGAAGAGGAAGAAGAAGAAGAAGAGGAAGTATATGTGGTAATATACGCTATACTGTAGAGATAAATTATGTTCATCCGCAGTGATTCATTGTTTCAAATGTTTCTCTTCTGCCTTCTTATTGCAGCCTACAGCAGACGATGAGATATCTATTGATTCCCATGGATGTATCCTTCAAAGTTTCTCCTCTTGTTTTTCTTTTTTTTGAGTATAGTTGTTTCTTTAGATATTTCCTATACGATTATAAAAGATCTAGATACTGAGAACAGCTCGAGAGCGTATCTGCAAGGCTTGTTCGATAGCTTCCCAACGAGTGAACCTAATTTGTATGGAGACTTTGCTGTTGATGATGGAGAGTTTCAGATATACGAAGAAGAATCTGATGAGGGTTTGTATTCTATTGATGGTAATGATGAGGGAGAGGAAGAAGAAGACGATGATGATGATGAATGAAAGATCAGTTCACACCACTGGTACTATTTCTTCCTTTTATAACGCAGAGAAAGTTGAAGTCACATGATTGGATCTTATGCAGTTTGATTTGAATGTTTTAGTAACTGGTTAGTTTCCTGACTTGATCTTCTGATTGGTAGGTTCACACTAGTTTTTTGTTTCTTTTGGGATGTTTCAGGTAAAGTAGGCTTTGTTCTAATGAATCTTGGTCAAGAAATAACTTTACAAGGCCTCTTGATTACACACTGCATGCAAGTCTCAGCACAGAGCTAGAAAATTTGACAATCTGTTTTTGGTTTTCCAAGAAAAGAAAAAGTAGCTTCAAGTTTCTACAGCTCAATTTTGACAATTTTTTTTTCTTTTGAACAATGCTCAATTTGAAATCTAAGATTCTAAATTACATAAATTATTTGTTTCCTTCCACACAAAACTCATTGTAACCATTACACACATAAAAAGAGGAAGAAATAACACTTTTTTGTTTACCTTTTCTCTAGGGAAGAGGAGAATCATTAGACTCGTAATGTAACTTAGAGGTTATCTCAGTAACAATTTCCTTAAAGAGGGACCGAAGAATAAAATCGAAAGACTTGAAGGAGAACGTAAGGGTAATTTGGTAATTTACAATCTATATATTAAATAAAACACGCAAACCCTAGATAAGCTTGCACGGGCCATCCATCTTCGATTCGAGTCTCACTCTTCTCCGCTGCAGCTGCTTTCTCCTGGTACGACGCCGTTCACCTCTCTCTTTCTCTTTATCTCCTTCTGATTGTGTTTCCGCGTGTTCTCTCCTTAAGCGTTAGGTTTATTCTGAATCCAATAATGTTGCGTAGTGGGGTTACCTTCTTCAGTCTCTTCCTAACTCCTAAATTCAATTGATGGGTCTTCCTTATACTGAAATCTGAATCGTAAAGTTTCGATCTTTTTTTTAAAAAATTGTACTTGTTAGTACTGTTTTGGTTGCGGTGCTGTTACAAAGACTATGATAGTTATAACCATTAATTGGCATTGAAAGAGTTTAACTTGTATATTATAAAGTAAGATATATTGTCTGCTATCTGCTGTGTATCAAACTGAGAGAGTTGTGATGTATGTTATGTACGGAATAATGTTTTGAGTAAAGGGAGCTGGACAGGATAGATGCATGAGTCTATGTTATATGATGTCATGACATATGTTTTCTTTATGTTAGATGGCATGCGCTTGGAACATGAGCATTGCAATGCTTCCTAGGGATAATAGGGAGGGAATTGGGAGATCAGTCTGTTTTTTTTTATTATTATCGTTGGAGATTGTTGCTCACTTTGGGACGAGTTTAGCACTGGAGAAAAGTTTAGATTTCAAAATTTATAATAGCTTTTGGAGCACTTTGGAGCAAATATGCATTTTGGAGCTTGTGGAGCACTGTGCTCTGAGGATTGCTTTCACTTGGTTTGCTGTCTATGTGGAGATTCTTTGTCTATAGCAGTAAACTATGGTCCTTTATTTAATTGGTTCCTTTCATTCGTATTGTGCAGTTACCTCTCTGCTTCGTTTTTAACAACCTTTGGAAACAACAATGAGTGATCGATCTTCACGTTCCATCTATGTTGGTAACTTGCCCGGCGACATTAGGGAGTCTGAGATTGAAGATCTCTTTTACAAGGTCGGTTCTTTCAACCTTTTTTTTAATTCAGTCGGTTTTGTATTGCATCCCAACTGTTCTGAGATTATGTCTCTCAATATGCAGTATGGCCGCATAGTTGATATTGAATTGAAGGTTCCACCTCGTCCTCCATGTTATTGCTTTATTGAGGTACGCTCCACTGTCTTAAATGACATGGTGTTCACCAAATTTACACGATTTAGTTTTCACTTAATCAAGCTCCGCGTTTGAATGTTTGTAGTTTGAGCATCCTCGGGACGCCAAAGACGCTGTTGATGGCCGTGATGGCTATAACTTTGACGGCTGCCGCTTGAGGGTAATAAAACATTCATTACTTCCTTACTATTTAGACTTAGACAGGATTGGTTCATACTTCACATGCCCAGTCCAAACGTTCTTTTATGTTCTGGTTGTTTCTAATCATTATGAATGCAGGTTGAGCTTTCCCATGGTGGTCGAGGACAGTCTTCAGGTGACCGTCGTGGTGGATATGGTGGTGGGGGTGGCTACCGTGGAGGAGGTGGCGGTGGTGGTGGTGGTGGTGGTGGATCTGCTCGGTTTGGCGTCTCACGACACTCTGAATTTCGAGGTTTGTGTAACTTTCTGTGAGAAATTTCGTATTGGTAAAGTTTTGGCTGAAGTGTTTCTGATGTATTCTTGGATGGCTATCTGCAGTTATTGTACGTGGGCTTCCATCATCTGCTTCGTGGCAAGATTTGAAGGTATGATATGATTCTTTATGCTTTATGCTGCAACATTTTGGTTGTGTTTTTTTTTCTTCATATTAAAACCATCATTTCAGGATCATATGCGGAAGGCTGGTGACGTGTGCTTTGCTGAGGTCACTCGAGACCGTGATGGTGCGTTGCTTTACACTTTCTTATATTCTCAATTAAAATGGCATATGCTATCTTTTAGCAGTATCTCTTACCTTTTTTCAGCTTTGAGCAGCGTTTATATATCTTATGTTTAATAATTAATATGACCAGGAGCTTATGGTGTTGTTGACTACACCAACTATGATGACATGAAGTATGCTGTAAGTTTCCTCTCTTTCTTCTCTCTTGCTGCACCTCAAAACTGTGAGCTGTTTAGTTTCTGATATATTCTTTGTTCAGATAAGGAAACTTGACGATACAGAGTTCAAAAACCCCTGGGCTAGAGGCTATATAAGGGTATGGGTTTCTCCTTGCAGTCCTAAGTATATGTTTGTCCCATTCCCATATAATCCTTGAACTGTGTTTTTGGTTCTTATGTGCAGGTTAAGAAATATGAAAGCTCCCAGTCAAGAAGCCCAAGCAGGAGCCGAAGCAGAAGCCGAGGACGTGATCGCAGCCGTAGCCGTAGCCGTAGCAGGAGCATCAGCAGAAGCAAGAGCCCAAGGAAGGATATGAGGTGCGTTTCTTTAACTCTAAACATGTGTGTATAACTCCCGTTTTAAACAGATGTGGGTCTTGTGCATCAAATGTTTATTGCAGTAAATCACCAAGACGTTCTCGTTCCAGATCGATATCAAAATCTAGATCGCCGTCTCCTGACATGAAGAAGAGCCCTCCTAGGTCTCTTTCAAAGTCTCCAGCCAAGGTATATATACAAATAAGTTGCATTCTAGACCTTGTTAGGGAAACAATTCTTTAAGTTATGGACAAAAGGCTGAAACATGTTCAACTGTCTGCTTGTCAGGTCCGGGAAGGCAGTGAGTGAGTGATTGCGAAAGTTCTCATGATCAAGTCATAGAAACTGAGAGTTTTATTATGTGTGTATTCGACTATCTTATGTGCTGCTTTGAGTTTACAACCTGCTACTTTTACCTGTTCTTTGAAATATTTGATTTTTGAGTCAAACTTAAATATCTTTCATTTTCTAAATGTTATATCTTTTCTTAAATAATAGTTTTTTTGTGAAATTCAAACAAATAGATGCAAAATTGTTTTCATTATTTCAGATTCAAAACTCAAACAAATAGATGTCAAAATTGTTTTCATTATTTTTCAGATTCAAATATAACTAACTTTTATGGAAGTTGTTATAGTGGCTAAACCAATCAATTCTGTCCTGTTGTCACTTCCATATATAATTTTTATCGCGAATATGGATTCTCCAAAAATAGTCTTGCAACATAATGATCTTCTCTTCCAAATAAATATTTTAAGCATTTACAGTTATAATAAAAATCCAAAATAAAACGTCTAATCAATTACTTCTTATCTAGCTATAAATGTTTGAATTTAAAATTTATATATAAAAAAAATATGAAAGTTTCAAATCTTCAATTTTCATCTAGCTAGGATAAAAATAAGGTAAAACATACACAGATATTTAAATTCAAAATTCCTATATATTGATTGAAAAGTATTCTAAGATAGCAATGTTTAGGTGTAATTACAATAATGGATTTCAGAAAAATGCTGACATGTCTTTTTGAAAATGATTCCCATTAGATGATGCGTTGTCATCATATTTACGTTATAATTAATTCCAATAAAGCTCACTAATTTTATATTCTATAATCTTTCGTAACTGCATTTTATTCATAAAGAAGTTGCCATATACTACTATTGACTTTCGATTATTCATATTTTTTTAATTATGGGTTATCTATTAAGATTTGAATGATTTGTCAAGACCAGTTTTTATATGTTTTATGTTATTTTTCATATTTTATGTTACTGTTTTTTTATTTGATCCTTTCACACACAATAGACTAAAATATTACCAAATTATGAATTACTATGAATCATTGGAGTATTACACCTTGATATTTAACCCCGAGTTGTTGAACAAGTTAAATCATATATCAAAAGTATAATTGATTTAGTCTAAACCAAATATTTTTTTAGTCCAATATCAAAGTCAAACTGATGGTCTAAACCGAATTTACAATTTCATATATTTCCGAAATCTATGTTAATTGATATAAAAGGGATATTTGGTTTCATAATTAAATGATTTTAGTTTTGAGTATTAAGTTTTTATAATTTTCCACATATTTTTTCATCAAATTTCCTATATCTTAATAAATCCGTAAGTAAATATAGAAATATTAATGAGTTCGGTTGAGTAAAGTAATATATACGTTTCACAAAAGATACCTTTGTAAACTATAAACATGTGGCCAAGTTTATATAAAGTTTTGTTACCTTGTACTTTTTGTCAATATTTTCAATGTTCAAGAAATCACAAGGCGGTAACTAAATGCTTAATATACGAGTAATGACTAATATTAGGCCGATAACAAATTATTGATTTACTAGATATGGATCCGTGCGTTGCACGGATTTTATTTGATATTTTAATTTTAAGAGCATATAAAAAGAATGAAAATATTTTTTTCACATTAGTTCTTAGATTTCCAGTATATATTGTGACATTTTAACAACGGTAATCTGTTTATTAATTTTGATTTGTATTTTTATTTCAATATTTATTGTGTTTTAAATATTATTGATGTTTTCATTTTTTTAATAAATACTTCACTTTTAATTATTTTTCAAAATAATATTATTCATAGTTAATTGAAACATATACAACTGTGAGCGCTCTATATTGTTTATATTGTGTAAGACAAATTAAAAACAACACAATTCAAAATATTAATGTTACACATCACCAATCAATATATTTTATTGATAGTTAGCTAAATATCGAATATATTGCTAGATAAAACATCAAAATTGTTTACTTTAGTATTCATTGTGCGACTTTAACCTCAAAATAATATTTTATAAAAGATTATTGTCGCTATGTTTTAAAAATCTGAAACTCTTTAATCGTAGTGACTCATGATAGTGTGACGTATAATTATAAGATTGGACTTGGAAAATAAATTAATCTTTTAAACTTGACCTTAACTCTTGTTGATAGTCATTATACAGCTCTTATAGGAAATTGAAGTCGTTTCAGTTTGAAAGGTCTTCTTGCATATGTTGGTATGAGACTTATTCTAAGAATAAAAAATCAGTTTTTCCACATAACTTCCGGTTAGGATTCCGACTTCAATAATCATGTTGCCTAAGCGAGTTATCAGTACCATTATAAAGTATTTCTCTTTGATTTAAATTCATTAAAAGCATGACCTACAACATTCTATTGCATAGTCATTTTCTTTGATTTAAATTCATAATATTATGATCTATAGCAGTTATATAAATATTATATTTTATATAATTTTATACTATTTTTATTTACTAAATTTATTATTATTATTATTTTATCTTATTTTTTTTTTAATTTATTTTAACAGATAGAATCGGATATCCGATCAAAAATCTAATTTCTTTTTGGATATCCGAAACACCTAATATCTGGGTGGCGGATCAAATCGGATCGAATACTTGAGTATTATGACAAAATGAATCTGATCAAAATCTCCAAAAATTTGGATATCCGATTCATGTCCACCCCTAAATCTATATGTACAAACATCTAAGTATAACTGTAACAATATAACTAACGTATGCATCATAAAAATTATATTATTTAAAAATTTTGACATCAATTTAATGAATATCTAGCTATTTCTTCAAAATGTGACCCCCAAAAAGGATAACATGCGATGATGTGAAAGAACATGCAGAAAAATTCACATATTTTTTTGTATCTCTTGACAGTATATGAGAGAGTTTAATCACATATATTGATCAAAATATGAATAATTATAATTTCTTTTCGTTTATGATTTTTTAAATAGGAAAATCATTCATAAAAAAATATTTGAAATAATTATTCGAAAAATAGTTTTGATTAGGATTTGAAGAAATTAAAATTACTATTAAACATTCTCTTACAATTTTCTTTTCTTATGTTTAAGATTTTAGAAAAGGACCATTTCTATCAAATAATTCCTATCAAGTTTTTACAATATATTTCCCTTAAAAAATTTATAAAACTAATGTTATAATTAAATAAATTATTGAAAATTTTTGGTTTAAAGTTTATAAAATGAAGACGTAGAGAAAATATAATTATATAATTCTAAAATTACTTTAAAAATATTTTTATTATCTTGTTATATATTTTATTAATTATTAGATATTTTCACAGATGTCAAAATTGGAAAAGGAAAATTAATATCAAATATTTTTTTACAATTATCTTTTGTTATAGATATTAGAAAAGGAAAATTAGTATTAAATAAGTTATTTCACAAATATATGTTTTTTTCAGGATTTAAAAAAAGAAAGTTTCTAGAAAATTGCTATGAAATCATTTTTAAATTAAATTTACTATTAAATTGTTTTGAAATTTATGAAAATAATACAGAAAAATAATATTAAATTAAAACATTAATTTTGAGAACATATACTTTTAAAAAAAGCTGGATAAATTCTAAAAAATATACTTTGCAAAACACGTGGCACACCAAATATAACTTTCATGAATATTTAAAGTATATTTAGTAATAATATATTGAGTATAATAACTATAACTTTAAATATATTTATATATTTAAAGTTGTCTTATATTTGCAACTTTGATCTTAATTTCAAATATTTTTTTTTTGTTTAAGATTCTCAAAAAGGAAAATTTCTGAAAACAATTATATTAAATAATTTTTACAATTAAAAATAATAGAAGGAAAATTACTATTAAATAATCTTTTACAAAAATCTTTTGTTTAGATTTTTTTAAATGGAAAATTACTATTAATAAGATTTTTTATTATGAGATAGATTAACACATGTCGCAATCTTAAAATATATAACTGACATGTGTCGCGATCGTGTTAATTAGTAACTTTGAAAACTAAGCTTTATATAATAAGATATATATATATATATATATATATAGATATATATCTTACATTTATATGAGATGTTATAGTTTTTGATTTTAATTATAAAATTTATGTGATGAATTATTAAAATTAGATATACAAAATAAAAGAAATAAATCAAATTTGTAAATTTATATTAATATTATTGTTTAATTTTAGTATATTTAAACTAATTTTGATTGATTTAATTTAAACCAACTTAAATCTATTTAAAACAGTTTGAATCAATTTAAATTGTATAAATCGATATAAATCGTATTTTAAAAAAAAATTGTTTGGGATGTGACTAAATGTCGTTTAAACTGATTTTTAGAACCTTGATATTTTTAGTTTTTATATGCTCTATTACATTTATTTTGTTGGAAAGAGAATATCGAATAGTTATTAATCCTACTATCGATATTGGAAACAATATTATTATATAATTCTTGCTTATGATAAGTAGACTATACTATACATATCCGAACAAAATTCATAACTTTCTCTCTTTTATTACAGTGCCGCCATTAACACAGTTTTTAAGCTGAATCTTTTCAAATCGATGTAGAAGATTATGTTCAAAATAATCCCACTTTATAAACATCGACGAATATATGTTCAAAATGTGGTATAATGTTAATCTTAATTATATTGTTGTGAACATATCTCTCCTAGTAAATTTTAAAACGCATAAATTTTATTTTATACAAAAGTTATAATATTCATTGCATAATTTTTTTTAATATGTTTATTTGTTTATAGAAAGTTTTCGAGCAATAGCATTGGTGCATTTAGATAGAATAACATTGGTACATTCAGAAAGAAGACATACAAGCTTTTTATTTATACTCTAACTACCCATAAAACGATCGATACTTATTGTCCAAGGAAGTTGCAGTACTCAATTATCCTTGCGCACATGTTCCCAATCCGAGGTCGGGCTCTCGCAGCCTTCGCCGGATGCAAATGGTTCTTCAGTATCGGCACACGTCCCTTTCACAGAATTTCCATCTACCGTCATCATCGACTCTGACCAGGGATGGTCACAACTTTGTGTCTTGTTTCTTGGCATGTCCTTGTCAGAAACTGAATCAGTGTCCAAGCTGTTGAGGGATTTCTGAACTTGTTCAGCTTCCCGGCGTTTTAGTATATTGAACCTATCCATCACATCACTCATTTGGCTTCTTGTGCCAATATTAGCCACCTCACAATTAGCTTCTGGATTCTCCTCCTGGTCATCAATTCTTTTCTTTGAACAGTTCTGAGACTTGAATTTGCGCTTTGTTTCCTGCTGCTTCAGAATCTGAAACCTGTCTATAACATCATTATGTTTTTCCTCTGTGGTGAATGCAGGGGATTCCTGCTGTGTTGCGTCCAGTATGTTTCCAGAGGTTGCAGCATCAGGCTTAAAGTTTCCGTGATGTACCTGTTCTAAACCACCCATAAAGCTTCTGGACATAAGTGATAGTACTGCATTAACGGGATCAGAGTTGAATCTTGTGATTAGTGGTGCGTCATGACTCATCGTAACTATATCTTTCCCACTATTGCTTCCCTGTTTGATGAGTGATTCAGTCGCTTCCTGCTCTACATTGTTCCTAATGGAAACCGGTTCCTGGGGGTTAAGAAAAGCTTCTTGCATATCTGCAGAGATATCTGGCATAAGCAAAATATAAACAAAACAAACACATGTTTAACAAATACTTTTGAAAGTTACTGGCAAGATGATGTGAAGGGAGCATTTCTTATACTCTATTTATATCTAAAGCGTAACATGACTATAATTCATAAACTTGCTAAACCAATATTGAATGATTGACCTTCTTAGAGAAAGACGCAAAACTGTTCGTCTATAGAGGATTTACTTGAATTTGAGAAGGACCCGAGGGCAACAGTATCCTAACCTCATCTACCAGTATTTCAGAGTGTTTAAACTGCATCTATGACAGGATAGTGGACAAGATGGTCTTGCAAATGCAGCTCTAGTCAATAATACGATCAGACGAAGGAGATGTTTAGTTTTTAATAGTTACGAACCTCCATTCTGCAATTTGAGATTATCAATCTCATTCTTGATGCGGTGGTACCGGGTCATGCAAGTTGTGGAACATAAGGCAGCTTCAGTTTCGAGCCAGAGACTCTTGTACAAGAGAGTTTGTGGGTGGTTTTCTTCATCATCAGGAAAGTTGGAAGCGAGTATGTTCTTAATACCCTGCAAAGTTAAGAATCCGTAAATAAGAAGAGTTTACAAATATGTCAAAAATAATATGCACGTAATACCTGGGTCATCTCATCCTCATTATTATCCTTATCCGCCGGCTCTTTCAAGCCAAAGTTATCCAATGGCTTGACAGTAAACCCTTCACAGTCTTTAGCAACTACATTTGCGGCCTGAAAAGGGTATCGTTAAGCAACTAACAAGTAAAGTAACAGAAAAGAAGAACAAGCAATGTGTCTGTTCATCACAATGTGTTAGTTTATAACTTCTACCTATGACGTAATTCACAAATGCCAGGATTGAGCTGCATCACATACCTCATTAAGGTCATCAACCACGTTGGGACAAGAAAAATGCATAGCTTGAGTTGGAATTGATGCTTCCCCTGGTATTGTCTTGTTACCGGTGATTTTCTTTAAGCACTTGGTGAGATTCTCTACTACTTTATCAAGGTTCGCAAGTTGTTCCGGCTTCAGCCAGCTCCCATTGTTGAAGCATTCATAAACAAGTACCTCTGAGAGATTATGCATGGTATCAACCACAGAAGAGACTCTCGGACAAGAAGCCGTGGACGTTAAACTTCCTTGATCACATAAATGCCTTTCGGGTAGTTGGCCAGTTGAGACACCATCTGCATTCGATTTACTACAACCTTTGATGCCCGTATCGGTCAACGAAGTGGTCTTGTTATCAAACATCTGTCTCTGGAGCTTACATGCTTGAACATCTTCACTAGGCTGATTAGCACAACCATCGGAAGAGATTTTACAGTTGACAGCTGCTTGAGCAGCATCTCCGTTATCTGCTTTCACTGCAACACTTTCCACAGAAAACATAGTAGGAGCTGAAGGTCCCTCAGAAGATACCATGAAGTGGTTCCACGATCTATGGCCATCACAGTTCAAATCGTCAATAGCATTCTTCAAGGAAGTTTCAGAAACACCATTCTCACTGTCAGCAAGAAAAGTTTTCGGCGTCTGATAAAGGGAGGAGACTCCACTGCCTTCTCGTTTCTCCGAGGACTTGCTATCAAATTGTAGCGGGTGGGGACTACATGAACCTGTTGTGCCAACTGTCCCATTGGGAGGATCCGGATTCTCGGACAAAGACTTGACATGACCGGTGGCTCCACCATATCCAAGCAACGCGTTGAAATTCACAGGCTCAACAGAAGAACCGGGCAAGCTGGATTGAACATTCTTAGGCGCATGACTAGGAACAAAGAGAGCTTGTGGTATAACCCAAGGGTCCACAGGAGGAACAGAGACAGCATTAAAACTCTCAAATTTATCATGGCCAGGATGGTATTGTTTCTCATCGAAAGCACTGCCAGAAGGCGGGATAGGCTTATAGAATGGTTCTGAAGAAGACAATGTAGCTGAGCTCAGCACAGGAGACACCGAGCCTTTATAATAAGTGGGAAGTGGCACATAATCAGATGATGATGTTTTTTCCCTTCCACTCGGTGGTACCATGTATGCATACGAATCTTCACCTATATGACTGTAACTTCCTGCAAACATTAAACCTATTTAAAAAAAAGATCATTATCATATGATTAATATTATAAGCTAACATGTACTGTTAAAATAGTGGGATTTAAAATATTTACCGTTGTTACCGTAAAACGATGAAGAAGGCGTCTGGGAGTGAGAAGGACCCCCGTAGGAAGGGTTATTCGACCAATCAGATGGAGATCGGTGGTGAGAACCATGAGAGATGGTTGGATCAAACCCTCTTTGGGCTAAATTAACCGGATAGGTTGCGAGAAACGGCTGCGGAGGAGAAGCGGAAGGATAAGGAGACGGAGATGGAGATGGAGAAGAAAGCCAGAACGGGTACGGTGCTCCGGAGAAATCGCCGTAACCAAAACCATCTGCCATATTTTTTTCTTCCCCCGGAAATGTAGAAGAGACTGTTGAAGAAGAAGATGAACACGTATTTCTTTGTGCAATTTAACTTTAAGTACTAGAGCTGATCAGCATTTGAAGTTTATTAATGGGCCGCTTAATTAATTAGTTACTGTCACAAAGAAGTAACAAATTATTTAAAAATACAGGACAAATTATTTAAAAATACAGGAAATACCAGAGCGAATAAAGTTAGCAATAAATTTGCAAAATACTCTATTCAAGATTTGAAATTTGATAAATGCATTTCTATTTTACTTTTTGAAAAATAGACTTACTTAATTAGGAATTGACTTTTTTACTCAAGATATTTTAATAATTAAGATTTAATTCAAAATTAATATATAAATTCGTAATTAATAAAAATCCCTAAAAATAATATCAATAAAATTATTTTGTTTAAGTTAAATATGCATGTTGAGATAAATATGTTATTTTGTCATTTAAATTTTATAATAACAATGATAAATCTGTAAATTATGATTTGTTTTGACTTTATCATGATGTTTATACAGAATTTTTGTCAGCATAAAATAGAATCATAATTAGAAACTGTTATTTGATTCATGAATCAACAAACCTCTCTTAATGAGATGAGAGGAAGAATCGGTGAAAGAAAAAAAAAAATCAGGAATGGACGAGAAGAAACGAGAGGAAAGACGCATTATTTTAATTTTTTTTCAAAATAATAAATACTTTAAAATATTATTAAAAATTATTATGCAGATATTAGTGATATAAAAAATTTTCCAGATATTCTTATCCTCTCACGATTTTTAAGTCATTTAAAATATATATATATTTAAAGTACTAATGTACTCCCTATAACTTAAAATCACTGTTTCCTCGGTACACCAGATGTTAGGCTTTGTACTGTTCTGATTTACCCTTTATGGGTTGATATATTAATGAATTTACATCTTGATCCAAAAAAAATAATGAATTTACATTTTTTTAAAAGTACTAATGTAACTGGTTTTTATAACAAGCGTGAAAGGTCAAATCGAGTATATCGTTCTTGCATCCATGAACTTGACGGGTAGTATCTCCAAACGGTTTGCAGATCTTATTTCATTGGATGGCTGGATCTTTTCCGTAACCACCAAAGATCATTCCCTATGAGCTCACCAGGATGAAACTGATTAGAAGAACCGATCAGATAGAGCTAGTCAGTCGCCTCAGAATGAAATGAATGACGATAACATGTAAACAAGTTTTTAAAAATTCACTTCACAAATATTTAACCAAAGAATTTATCAAACAAAGTTTTAAAAATAAAAATGACTGATAGCAATTAAATGGTTGTTTATTTGTTTCGAGTAGGACATTATTATTATTTTTAGAATAAAATATTTATTTGAATTAATTGATTAATATTTTAGTAATGAGATATATTGAATAAAAAGCTACTAAATTTTTACTAAAGAGATCTAAACTTTTACTATAATTTTGCTAAAATTTTACTAAAGTTTTACTTAATTTTTTCTTTAAATGCCAAATAACCATAAGAGAATTATATATCAAATAAGTTCATTACATTATGTGACGATAAGAGAATTATATACATGCACTATAATATTGACATGTGTATCAACAAAATATTTATTTTGATAAGTTAAATATAATCTCAAATATAAATTTATTTTGAATTTATATACAATCGCAATCTTTGTGGGACGAGAATAGTCTTAAGATTCCACTAACCATACATACTTATAAACGAAAAAAATATGTGATTAGATTTCTTTCTCGGAAGTGTAACCCAAGAAACAAAATTTATATATTATCAAATTACAGACATGAAAACGACATCGTGTTATATTTAGACCAACGTGGAAAAAGAACCGGTTGGTTTATGTTGGTAATTAGAAGAATTCAGAACCGGTTCGTTAATATAACACACCGACACAAAATTTAAAATTTAAAATATAGCCGTTTGGAGAAACGCGTGTTATCAAAGCACTTATTTTTTTCCTTTTATTACCCCTAAGAAAATGTTGTTGATCGAAGTCTAACTATGAAGAGGCTAACTATGAAACAAAACTTTTTTTTTTGTATTTGCTCTCTTTGAATAGTATATCAGCCGTCTTTTCCAGAAACGGAGAAGTCCTTTATGTTCTCAGATATGTAAGTGTTTCAATCTCTTTAAATCGTGAATTTGTATCAAGATTTCGACGCTGCCCGTGAAATTTCAGATTTGCGATTTGGTTTCTAGGGATTCGAATTTTTGTCTAATCGGTTGATTTGTTGTAATGATCTAGATCGGAGTTTCTTTTTTTTTCTCTCGTTGGAATGAAAACGATTCGATTGGTTTGGTTTCTCGCTCGTCGTCTCAGTCTATTCATAGGGTGCGTAAATCCTTTCGCGATTTGCTTTTAGGGTTACGTTGGCTAGAGTTTTCGCGTTTTGTTTGAAGCTTATTTCGGTTTCGAAATTATTTCTTACATGGCTTGGGATTTTGTAATCTAACATTGTTTTCTTTTTTTGGTTTTGTTTTGTTTTGTTTTGATGTTTTGTTTTTCACTTGAAACCCCCCAAAAAGATTAAGGCAAACACTAATCAAATAGTGATCTGTCAGATTCTTATTTGGCTGGGAACATTGTCCCGTTGATGCCTCTATAAGACCGATAATTTGGGTTGGTAGTGCATGTAATAAGGAGGGATGTTAGGGGATGGCAAATAAGAGAGACCCACACAGCTCAATAGTCTTATAAAGACAAAAGGCTTTACTTACCCACGGCTTGACTCTCAAAAATCTGTTTTCAGATGTTAAAAGGGAGACCCCATCGGTTAGAGAAAGTCTCAGAGACACACTGAAAGCAGATCTTGATTGTGTAGTACCCACGGCTTATAAAAAAAAAAAGTCTCTGTCTTTAGACAGATTCAATGACAATGAGACAAACAAAACACACGACTATCAATAGTCTTAAGGACAAAAGTCTACACAGCTGGACTCAAAAATCTGTTTTCAGAAAATTGAGTTAAAGACTTTGACGGTTTGAGAAAGTCTTAAAAGTCCATACGG
Source organism: Hirschfeldia incana (assembly GCA_026261945.1). NCBI lineage: Eukaryota > Viridiplantae > Streptophyta > Magnoliopsida > Brassicales > Brassicaceae > Hirschfeldia > Hirschfeldia incana. Next base: position 257,368 of record JABCMI010000104.1, read on the forward strand.
TACGTCTCAGTAGTTCCTAAAGACAAAAAACTTTACTTACCCACGGCTTGACTCAAAGTCTGTTTTCAGATGTTAGAAGTGAGACCCAACGGTTTGAGAAAGTCTTAAAGACAAACAAAAAGACTACAACCTGAAAACAGACTCTTGATTGTGTGTGTACCCACGGCTTATAAAATTCTTTGTCTTAAGATAGATTCTTTGACAAAGTATGGAGGCTTGCCCGATTCTAAGTATGGAGTCTTGCCCATTGGACGATGCCAGCACTCTCAATAGTCTTAAGGACAAAAAGACTTAGACCCACAGCTGGACTCAAACTGAAAACAGATTCTTGACTGTATCACCCACAGGACGGCTTGTAAAAGTAGACAATGGATCGGTGAAAAGACTTTACTTACCCACGGCTTGCCGAATCTGTTTTCCTGAATGAGATGGAGTTTAACGACAAGCTAGACTTTACTTACCCACGGCTTGACTAGAATATGTTTTCAGTTACTTGAATGAGATGGAGTTTAACGAGATACTGGTTTAAGAAAGTCTTGAGACAAAGACTTCAAACTGAAAACAGATTCTTGAAAAAGTAAGTACTTACCCACGTCTTATAAGAGTCTATAGACAAAAACACCTATCAGTTCAGATTCTTTAGACAGATTCAAAGACAATGGGGAAGTTTGGAAGCTTGTTCGGTGAGAATAAAAGAATAGCTTCTTAGAACAAGTCATTGGAGGATGGCGAATAAGACCCACACGGCTCCTGTAGTCTGTAAGACAAAAGACTTTACTTACCCACGGCTTGACTCAGATCTGTTTCCAGATTATTAAAAGGGAATGGAGTAACAGACAAACGTTTGAGAGTCTTAGAGACAAAAGAATACAAACCGAAAACAGATTTCTTACCCTACACCCACGGCTTACAAAAGTAGACAATGGGATCGGTTAAAAGACTTGTTGGATGGAAACACAACAGGATCGACATTCTGGATGGAAATTAACGACCATCTTCTTAGAATGATAGGTCATTTGAGGATGGCAAATGACACCCACACGACTCTTGTGGTTTGAAAAGACAAAAGACTTTACTTACCCACGGCTTGACTCGACTCAAATCTGTTTTTCAGTTACTTGAATGAGATGGAGTCAACGACAGGGGTTTGAGAATGTCTTAAGAAAAAGACTAAGAACTGAAAAACAGATTCCTTAGCTTACACCCACGGCTTACAAAAGTAGACAAGGGATCGATTAAAGGACTTGTTGTTGGATGGAAACATAATAGGTAAGACAATGACAAATAACACCACACGACTCTTATGGTCTTGAAGACAAATGACAAAAGACTACGAACTGATTGCTTGAATGAGATGGAGTTTAACGACAACAGCTCGAGTCCTAAGAGCTGAAAACAGATTGCTTACCTTACACACCCACGTCTTAGAAAAGTTGATAATGGTTGGTTAAAAGACTTGTTGGATGGAAACATGATAAGAAAAACAATGAAAATGGCGCAAGTTTCAAGACTGGATGAATAAAAAAATCAACGATCAGCTTCTTAAGACAAGGCATTAGGGGATGGCAAGATACACCACACAACCCTTATGGTCTTAAAGACAAGAGTTTACTTACCCACGGCTTGACTAGAATATGTTTTCAGTGAATGAGATGGAGCTTAACGAGAGCCGGTTTAAGAAAGTCTTAAGAGAAAGACCAATAACTGAAAACAGATTCCATACCTTAATAAACCCACGGCTTACAAAAGTAGACAATGGATCGATTTAAAGACTTGTTGGATGGAAACATAATAGGTAGGAAAATGACAAATAACACCACACGACTCTTATGGTCTTGAAGACAAAAAAGACTTAAACTACCCACGGCTTGACTCAATGTGTTTTTCAGTTACTTGAATGAGATGGAGTTTAACGACAAGAAAGTCTTTAAGATTTCAAACTGAAACACTCTTGACTGTACTACCCACGGCTTGTGAATCTTTAGACAAAACAAGTACTCTGTTACTGTTAAAGACAAAAGGTTATATATAGCCTTGTAGGTGTTCAACTTTCAGCTTGTTGGAAGGATCAATCGTTTCTCTACCACAAGGCTTAAAGGCTTAGTGGGTGTTTTGTTGGATGGAAAAAAAAAGAGAACGACCAACACAACTTCAAAAATCTACATATTAAATGTGATTCTTTACTCTACACCACTTATGTCATGAGGACAAAGACTAAAGACTAATATATTGCTCTTTATTTTTTCAGGTTTGTGCTTCACAAGCTGCTCAAACCATTAGAGCTTCTGAGGAGATTTCAAGTGTAACAGACTTCTGCAACAGGTATATGCTTTTCAAACCTCTTTGTAATTAGTTGTCTCTCATGTAGTTTATGGTTTTTGGTTGCTCTAACTCTAGAAACTCTCTGGGTTATCAATTTAACCCTTTAATTTCCTCTTTGCAGTTTTATAATTAAATTTTGGTTGTTGTATGAGCATGTTACATCTTACACTATGCATTAATTTTGGTTGTTGTTATGTGCCATCTGCATCACCTCTTATACACTTCTGCATCATGTTCTTGCAATCTTATAGTTAAGTTTGGATGTTTGAGAAATTATGAGATTCTTCTAGTTTTATCAATTATTTTTGTTGTTGTATGGGCGTCATACATTTTATTTACATCATTCACACAGTTGGTGTATGCACATTCTGCATTATGTCATATACACTTCTGAATTTTGCATTTTACAATACATTCTGCATTATACATCATGTTCTTGCAATTTTATTGGATGTGTGAGCAATTATGATATTATGCATCATGATTCATATATGATTTACGTATCATACTCTGTAAACATACTATCTGATCAAAAATATATTAGGTGTATGTCATTGCCTGTGTGATATTTACTTAAAATCTATTGAATGGTGGTGTATTTATTTTAGATGCTAGTTTTCTTGATAATAATTTTATGAGTCTTTGTAACCTTTTAAAGATGATAGAATTAGAATATGTCAGATTCGATCATTAGGCATAGGTTTTGAATTTTAGTTTGTTTCTCAAAACATTTTTGGGCCTTCTTTGTTAAGTATGAATCTGTCTTGATTTTCTAAAAAAAGAACCATGTCTTGATTTTCTAACATGATCTAATGATATACCATCTTGACTTTAAAAAAAAATAGATTTTTGGAATAGTTAGTGTGGTAAATTAGCTGTAATTTTCCTTAAAATATACTGTATGTTGATCCTAAACTATACCCAATTAAGGGTTCGTCTCTGTTTATGATTGATAATACATGTTTAATGTTTTCTGAATGAGTTATTCTTTGGTTCACCCCCTAAGATAAACCTATAGATTCACCAACCAATAGGATTTAATTATTTCAAATTTGACATTTTTTTAAAAAAGGAAAGAATTTGACATCTTTTAAAAAAAAGAAAGAAAATTGCCAAATTATATTACATTTTAAAAATGAAAAATAAGTAAAAATAAATTAAAATAATACTAATCGCAAAAAAATATATGTTTTTCAAAAAAAAATTAATACCGCAAAAAAAACTAAACTTTAAATGTTAAACCCTAAATACTTTAGTAAACCTTTAGATAAATTCTAAAAAAACATTTTATTTTAAAAAAACACTACTTATAACACAATCAACCAAAAACTATACCCTAAATCCTAATCTTAAACCCTAAACCCTTGGGTAAATCCTAAACCATTGAATAAATTTTAAACTTTTAAATTTAAGATTTATCCAAAGTCTTAAATTCTTATTTTTTTTCAAAATAAATTCTTTTTTAGATTAAAAATTATTGTTTTTGGTGATTATTATAAACTTGAAAAATATATTTTGAAAATAATTTTTTTTAGAACAAAAAGTCTTGTTTTTTGTGATTAGTATACTTTTTATTTTAATTTTTATTTTGAAAGTATAATATAATTCGATAATATTTTGTTTCCTTTTTTAAAAGATACTAAATCTTAAATGACACAATCCTATTGGTTGGTGAATCTAAAGGAAGCAAATTTAACTGTCATATAACCCTAAAGGGTGAACCCAATAATAAGTCTTTCAGTATTTCTGAATAGTTGAATTATTTGTAACTGTTGATGTCATAATGTTTGTTTGGGCTTGCTTAACCTTAAGTAAAAAACTGTTTCAAACGTGAAGCTAGTAAGTTCTCTGCAGTTGATAAAAAAAAGAGAGTACATTATCTGCTAAATAATGACTTGATTTTGTATTGCGCCTTGTAAACAATGTCTTGATTGTTTGTTGTGTGGTTTTACCTTTGAACTTATATGTTGCTTAGCTATCGTTTAGAGAATGGTCTATTATGCTTTTAACTGTCATATAACTATCATATTACTATACATCATAACTTATAACAAATATGATTTTGAAAATTAGGTTGGAATTTTTTTAGAGTTCTATCATAATAATTTTTTTTACATATTTAATAAAATTTCAGATAATATTATAAATATAAATTGGTGACTCATTAGTCAAGATCATTAAGAACATGACAAATAAATAAAAGTCACATACCATTATGGTTAATATGACAAATAAACAAGATTTACTTATTTCATATAGTTTCAAATAATAGTATAAATTTTAATTAATGATTCATTAATCAAATCATTAAAACATGGGAAATAAGCAAATTTAACCAAAATCATAGAAATCATGAAAATTGAGTAAAATCACTTCTCAATAGCAATATAATAAATAGATAGATAGATATCAAAACCGTTCTGGTAAAAAGAATTAACCATTTAGAGATTATCATTTTTTTTATGTTTGTCTTAATAAAATACTGCGTCCATTCCAAAAATTACATGTTCTACAAAAGAACTTGTTTTTCAAAAACACATTTTTATATTCTCTATGCATATTGTTTTAACTAATAATCAATAATTAGGTATTTGGCCTGCACATGCGGGCATAATCCTATGAATATGAATTATTATTTTTTATTAATTTAAAAACCAACATGATAAATTATTATTTATGTTGTTGAAGAGTTTAAATCAAACTATTTAAATGTGATAAAAATTCATTAAATATATATATATATATATATATATATATATATACTTATTGAATTTTTAAAAACATTCACATATTAGAAATCTTTTAGAGTATATTTTTATACAAATGTATTTACTTCGTTAATATTTAGTTATATATTGTTTTATATTTTGTAATAAAAATATTATCTGAAGATAACAGCAAAATATATAAGAATTATCTTATTTTTGAAACCTTAAATATTATTTCAAGATAACATCACAATATAAAGGAACTATCTTAATTTTTCAAAATCTAATGTTATTAATATAAAATATGGTTTTAATTATATAACATATAATATATAAAAATTCATTAATGGTAGTATCCATATTAACCAAGTCAACTTTTGACGTGAAAGCTCGATTGCAAAAATTACTTCGCAAATAATACTATCGATTGTAAATTTTAAAAATTGGTTGAATTTTTAATTGGTTTAGAATCATAAGATAGATAACTACATAATATACATTTATAGTTGAAAGTAAATATATTTTACTAATGTGTGAAAATTTTAGAATAGATAAAAAGTCATAGATAGCCTTACAACAAATTTTGTCACAAATATAGACACCAAAGATCAAAATGACCAAAATATTTCATTAAAGATGTAAATATATACACTTATACCGTCGGATTAATTAATTCAAACCTTTGGATTTAGCGTTAAAGATTGGATTTTGGGATTAAGGTTTAAAATTTTATAATATAAAAATAAATACTAAAATTGAAAATAAAAATTTGAAAAATAGTTTTAAAATATTTCGAATTGTAAAAAGAAAATTTTAAATTAAAAATAAAAATTCCAAAAAAAAGAATTTTCAAAAAAAAATATATAAAATATTTCAAATCTGAAACCTATTAACTAATGATGTTTTTTATTATTATTTTTTTTTATTTTTTTTCTTTATTTATATTCATATATCTAGGATCTTAGGATCTTTTCACCTATCAAATGAAATATTTTGATTACTTTTCTATTTATGGTCTATTTTTGTGACAAAATTTTGAAAAATGTCTATTTAGGAAACCTATTAACTAATATTCAGTAATTTTATTTTATTTTTTAAATTGGTTGAACTTTTAATTGGTTTAGAATCATAAGATAGATAACTACAAAAATATATACTTATAGTTGAAAGTAAATATATTTTATTAATGTTTGAAAATTTTAGAATATTTATTATTTTGAACAAGAGAAATATTTCCCATTATTTAAATAAACTAGATTTTCATTTGAGTAATTTTTTTCTGTGAGTCAAACCAGCGTCACATTTTTCCAGTTTCCACAACATAAAATAGTCAAATACATAACCACAAGCAAAGAAAAGCCAGATTGTTTCCCCCATCACACACAGAGAGTTTTCACAAGAACACAAACATCACACACAGAGAGTTTTCACAAGAACACAAAGCACATCCAAACTAGCTCCTATACATAACAAACATTGAAGAGTATCTGTGAAATTTCCACAGATACATGGCAGAGTGGCCTTACGGCTCCGAACGTTAACTCTTAGAGACGTTGAGACAAATACTTAGCCAAAGCATCAACAGGCTTTGCTGAGTCCATTTTCTTTCCCATTTCCCCTGACCGGATTTTGATTCTTGCAAGATAATCAGCTGCAATCCAAGCAAAGCTCAGCATCACAGTATGACCAGAGGAATCATCAGGTTCTTGCAGCTTTGTAGACTTCTTCACCCACTCAGGATGGTATGTGACACGGTACCAAGCTGAAGCCTTCTTCTCATACATCACGTTCTTTTCTTCTTCGCTGAGACTCTCGTGCTCCGGTTTTGTTTCCTCGAATACTTTTCTCAGCTCTTTCTTCAGGGAGTTATAAGAATGCTTCAGTCTTTCTTTCAGCTCTCCCTGTTTCTTGCTTGTGTACTTAGGCATGGACCAGATGTGACCCGTCACAATCTCTTCCTCTTTCTGCACCTTGTACTGCCCGAGAAGACCAATGAGCTGTCCGTCGTAACAACATTTGTGACCCCATGCCTCGGGGATGAAATCTTCAAATCCTGGTATTTCGAGATCAGTGTCATAAGGGATGTCACTCGGGCCAGAGTTTTCTTCTGAGGAAGCTTCTGCATCTTCGTCGTATACCTCTTTTACACGTCTGTAAAGCCGTCCCAAGATCTTTGTCGACCTGTAAGTCTGGTACTCTTCCTTACCCATGAAATCAGGGTAGAGTTTCGGTTTCAGGTGGAAGGGCATTGTCACCAGCTTCCCTGTCTTTGGAAAATCGACTGCTGTGGCAGCTAGCTCTGCCAGCAGTAAACATTCTTCGTCCATGGCTCCATACTCACTTCTATCCGCATGAACGACGTGTGCATTGCATATTGTACCCAAATGCTCATTCGCCATGTTTTTGACAAAGAACTCTATTATGTCCTGTAACAAAAGACCAATTACCCAAGACTTGTTTTCCAAGCGTGTAGCAAAGAAAATAAAACAAAGAAGTCACTATTAGATTAGCAGACCCTAGCATCATGATATTATTGCAATATGATGCTAATAACCTATACCATGCAATCAATAAACTCAGAAGCAAGCATAATCAACTACTACAAGTCTACAACTACAAGCATGCAAAACCAAAGCATCCATCACTTTCAGAAATATCACAGAGTTATACTGGAATCATCTATCCATCTTAAGCGTCATCATCTCAGCTAACCGGGTAAAAATGTAGAGGGAAAATAGATATTGACCTGGTGGTTGACAGCGCGACCCTTACTCGTTTCTTCAGCTGCAGTATACTGCATGGCGGGAAAGCTTTTTTTGCTGGGAGGGATGAGTCTCTGATCCCAAGTCACAAAGTAGAGGTCACCATCAAGGTCACTGCCAGAAGCTTCGTTTGTATGAGGCCTCTCGCCTTTCTGAGGGAAAAGTAGGCAGTCATACATGTGATGCAGCTCGGGCACATCAACAGCTTTTAGAATCCTTACATCCCCTGGGTGAAGACAAGGATTCTTAGCAACGGCTACATAACCTTTCACTACTTGCATATCTGTCTTCGTCTCCTTGAAACGAGACCCGTGTTTGGAGTAACAGTTTTCTATAGACGGTTTCGAGACTTGGATAAAGCATTGGCCCTGTTCAAGTATCCCTGCTTCGTCTAGGCAGCCCATTAGCCACCTTCCCGAAGTAACAAAGATTCGAGATTTTTCTCTGAGACCCCAGAGCTGTGCAATCCTGACTGAAGACAGCATTCCGCGTAGATGTGGCTCAGTTTTTGGTTTGAATCCTGCACTCAGCATGATAGCTGCAGTGTTCCCCTGTTCAGCACATGATGCTGTAAGAACTTCAAATGCGACATCGGTGTCATCAAGGATGAGGTTCAGTTTATAGAGCATAGTCTCCTGCATATCCCAGAATATTTCATTAGGAACACCTAGTACAGACAGGAGAGTGATTATCTGCCGGTTCAAGAACCCAGGTTGAAACCTGGTCCAGGAACAGATCTCCAAGATTGTATGTTTGGAATGGAACTTATCCATACTGTGTCTAAGTGCCAACCGGATTCCATCATCTTTTGATGGCCAACGAGCAACAACTCCTTTGAAACCGGCGTAACGTATCTGATAAGCACAAGGGCTGCAGTGCGAATCCAACTGAAGTTTCTCCATTATTTCTAAAGCGAGGTCAGGTGTGATTGTACCAATTCCATCAGAGAAAGTATACCCATTCCTCTCGATCTCTGGAAGCTCGGTGTCAACCTCGTGAGGCATGACATCTACAGTGGCGTATGTGGAGGAGAAGCACAAGCCCATCCTAGCAGCACATTTCGCCACGTTCTTGTCTTTGAACTTCCCCATCCATGTCTTTATATCTGACACTCTTGTTTTCCCGTCTTCAGCGAAAAACCAAGCAGAGCGGTCTCTGAGCTGATTGGCCGAGAATGCTAGAAAGCTGTATTTTCTACCACATAGTTTAAACCCATCCGTTAATATGGTCTTCACTCTTTTGAACACGTGGGTCTTCTGAGAGAAAGAGCTTGATGTAAGATCCTTCACAATGGGAGCAACGAAGTAAGAAAGAACATTTGAGTTCATCGTCTGCATGCTTTCGTCCATGAAAGTCACGCGCAGAAATCTATCAGACACAGCTCTGTATTTCCTGAGTACCCTGTTGGAGAGCTCAACTTCTGGGGGTAGGCAATAAGCTCTGGTTGGAGTAATCGCTAGCCTTCTGATCTCAGAGATATCATCTGACTGTACATGACTCCCTAAAAGCTTTGGATTTTTCTGAATCCATTCCTGAACAAGCTTCAGCCTCTTGTACGCATCAAAAACAGGTCGTTTATAGGTGCAGAGATGCTTGAGAGAAGCTATATTGACATCCTTGGATTGGTTTCTGAGAAGATCAAAGAAGCGTTCAGTCAGCTGAAACTGGTTAAACACCCCTCTGTGCAGCACCGCGTTTACTAGGAACATGATCTCAAAGGAGATTCCTTCCATTTGGTGAATGCAGAAGAAATGATCTGTAATAGGCTCCCCAAAACATGGCTCATCACGAATCCTTGGAGGCCACCTCACACGTTCCTCATGAACTCTCCTCGCCTTTAGATAGTCCAATGCTGTATTCATTTTCTTCTCATGCCGAGAAGATATGAGCACTCGATATGTAAGGCACCGGCCAATTGCTCCAGCTTGGGTAAAATCAGTCGTACGGATCCAAGGGTCATCATCATCCAAGAGATCGAAAGGAACAGTTTCATATATATCATCATCAGCTGTTCTGTACCAGACACGGGGCGATGAAGCCAGCTGCAAGAGTAGCACATAACCCTCCAGAGTTCTATATTTCCTGACCGTTCGTATATCTCTCACCAATAACTCCAACTTATAATCACAGTTGATCACAGCGTACATCATCGTGTCCTTCAAAGAGAAGGCAGTGCTCTTTGTGAAGCAGAATCTGCACGTGTTGTCAAAAGGGTCTACGAGGAAATCAACCCCTTCAGCTCTCCAGGAGACAAGAAACTCGTCCCGGGTAACTAAGGTCCCAATCTCAATCGAAACACCAGTCAGCTTATAAGGCGTTGTCGTCCTTCTTCTCTGGTTAAGTGTGTACGGGTTCTTAGGCCCCAAGCTGACTTTCAAAGGCTGGCCATTGAGGATGAGCTTGGACTGCCCCGCGGCGTCCATTGCAAGACCTGCTGACTCAGGAACCGCGAAATGGACGAACGCATGAGGCTCCACTCTCTTGTAATCATCAAATGTGGGGATGTTTGAAGTGTCAGTGATCTCGAAATCAGGATAAGAACCAGGAGGAGTCCAAGAAGTTTTTAGTCTGCATCGCCAGACGAGTCCTACTTCTTCTTCAAGGTAATCTGTAAGCTCCTTTGCAGTTGTTGTTTCCCCAAACCCACCAAAGCTTACTTGTGTCACAACCGAGTTCTTCATGTTTCCCTCTGACTCCATTCTCCTGAAAGAAAAATATTTTTATAAGAAAATTACTCACAACAAAATTACAAAAGTTAAGAGTACTTTCCGAAAAAATGAACCAAATCTAAGATATTATTTATGATTCCGAGTCTCAGTAATCAGACCACCAAAATACACAGTGATTAAAAACACCATGTAAACAAGACAGAACATAAGCATATTTCATGGAAAAAAAAAAGACATTAGACAACAAAAACAGGTGAGATCATCATAGGAAACTGACTCCATAAGCACCTTTGATTGTTTATGGTAATGAGGAATAAATAATGCTCTGAGTCACTGAACAAACACAAAAATAAGATTCAGACAAAGATAATAAGTAGCTTGTCAAGTTCACATCATCAAACAATGATCAATCATGGCGTTCAAAACCCTAATTCACTGTTTCCTTAGTAGTTCAAAGAGAAGGCACTTCAAATTGAGAAACGATACTGATGATTTAGTTATGAAGAAAATTAAAACCCTAACGACCGTACATAATTATACAACGAGAGACCGTGGAGACTTACAAAGTGATATCTTCGATGATCTCAAGATTGGAAGTGGGATCGGAAGAGACATGGAAGCAATGCGGAGAAGAAAAGGACAGTGAGTGATTAGTAGACTAGTACAGTGGAACCGCCATAGCTAAAAAGAGAAGGAACCATCAACCATCGTCTTCTACCAGTCAACGGATTAATCGTGTGACTAGACGTTTCTTTATGGGCTTTTAAATATGGGCCTTTATATCCTCTTCAGTTGTAAAAACAAAACTAGATCTTTGATCCGTGGAGTTAGCACAGATGTATGTTTTATAGTATATAAAACTTTAAAAAACTAAAAATTTAATGGTTATATTTTAACTATTTTTATTTATTGTTTAAATATGTATTTCATCATTGTGTAATACAATAGAGGCGTCCGAAAAATATTGTAAGTCATAAATATTATAGTAAGAATTTTACATCGAGCTGTAAAATCTATTTCATTTCAAATAATTTGATCAGTTGAATAATAAATATAACAATGATCGATTTAATAGTCCACAAAAAATCAAGTATTTTATGTTGGGTAATTCTATTTCTAGTCTTGTATATATGGTTTATACATAACTCTAGTGAATTTATATGGTTTTGGGTTTGTATGAAATGGTACTCTTATGAACAATTATAGTTTAGGGTGTGTATGAGTTGGTTTGATTTCATATTTCTTGTTTGATTAGCATTGGACCAATACAAAAACATGTTTAAAGATATTATAAAATTAAATGCCCATTCATGTATGTTTTTTTTATATAACTCCATTTGTATAGTATATTTAGATTTAGGGAGTTAATTATAAATAAATTAATAAATTTCTATTTGTTAAGTTAGGTACTCTGACATATATTATTCCAATTAATATGTAATATATTATACTGTTTATAGATTTTTAAAAATTTAAAGCATGTAATATTTAAAAAAATTACAATAGTTTAAATTTGTTATCGAAATCAGAACCGAATTCTCAAAGATCTGAACCGAACATGAAATCCCAAAGAGACCCGAAAACAAATTATATATCCAATATATGTCATCATAGGTTACAAAAAATATGTTTATCATATAATTAATTATATTTTATACTTACCATCAAATAAGTAATCATATAACTAATAGTATTTTATATGTACAATCATATAAATAAGCACATATTATATTTTTAAATTTTGATATGAAATATAAAAACCATACTTTAATTTGGTGTTTGAAATTAGGTTTTGTGTTGTATTTTTTTCTTTATATTGAAAACATTTTTACAATGGTTATTGGATAATATTTTAGTAAAAATCATTTGTTTGAATATATGTATATTATTGAATGAATTTTTGATATAAATCAATTTTAAATTATTATTTTGATTTGGAATGTGTATATCAAGTAACATAAGCCCATTGTTTCTTAATATAATGTAATAGACCTCTAATTTTTTTAATAGCATAACTCATTTTTTTTCCTAGTATACTACTATCTATATTTCCAAACAGTACTATATTTATTTTTTGTTACTAGTATCTATGTTTTCAAACAAATTCTAAAGATACTTCTATTTTAATAAGATATGGAAACAGTATCCCAAAAAAATTGTCACAAAACAATATCAAAGAGAAAAATGACCAGAAATCACATACACTCATTGGATTAATTATTTTAGAATTATGGTTTAGATTTAGGGGGAGGGTGGAGTTTAGGGTTTGTGGATTAAGGTTGGGGTCTAAAATTTAGGATTTAGTGTATAAAATTAAAATTCTAACTTTTTAAATAAATATTTTAAAAATATGTATTTAACTTAAATATATTATTCATCAATTGTAACTTGGTACTTTGTTATTTAATGAAACTTATCTTAGTATTATTTTATTTGTATGCTATTCTAGTCATAAAATTTTATTTTTAAATGTTGTAAGAGATTTGCTCTTATAAAAAATTATGTTTCAAAGACATATAACGATTCTGCATATATTCTCTTGAGAATATAATGATATTTGCATATATTCTTTTGAGAAAGAGTCTGATATATTCACTTTGATTAGGTAACAATACTAGTTAGAGCACGTCCGTACGTATATATTTATTTTATAAATGTATAACGTTAATATTATGATAAAAGTTTTAAATATATAATTTATATTTTAGTGTTGTAACTCTTTATTTATGTTTATTATTACATTATTAATATATAATTATTTGTTTCATGCATTTTAATTTTTTTAGTTTGGTATAATAAATTCATAATTTAAAAATGAACTAAAGAATCATCTTCATAGTATGTTTTAAAAGATGTAAATATAAAAGTTTAACATCTGTTAAAAAAATTTCTTTTAAAAAAATATGAAAAAATATTACATAGTTTACAAATTTTAACATGTTTAAATGGTGAATGATACGATTGACGAGGATACCCGCCAGGAACTTAGGGACATTTTGGGAATTCAAAATCGGGAAGGAATGGGAACATATCTAGAGATTTCAGAAAGTTTAGGTGGTTCAAAGATTCAACTTTGACTTTGTTCAAGAACGCTTAAACAATAGAGTGAATGGATGGACTTTCAATTTTTGTACGAAAGGAGGCAAAAAGGTAATTATAAAATCGGTGGTAACTGCTATATCCAATCATATTATGTCTTGTTATCGAATCCCGAAAACGGTGATGAAGAAACTTACGAACGCAATATCCCAACTTTGGTGGAGTCCTAGTGGTAACAAAAAAGGCTTACACTGGAAATCTTGGGATAAGGTTTGTTTACATAAGGATGATGGAGGATTGGGGTTTAGAGACATGACGGATGTCAACATAGCTATGCTTGGAAAGCAACTATGGAGGTTTATAGAGAAACAAAATTCTCTATTTTCTCGTGTCTTTAAAGGTCGGTATTTTAGGAATACTTCGCCCCTAGAGCCGGCCAAATCATACTCGTCCTGCTATGGATGGCGCAGCATAATCTCTGCTAGATCTCTGGTTAGCAAAGGACTAATCAAAAGGATAGGATCAGGATCTTCTATATCAGTATGGAATGATCCTTGGCTCCCAACCAACCGCCCGAGACAAGCTAATAAAAAACAAATCGTTCTCTTACCGGATCTTACGGTCGACTTCCTCATTGATAGCTCGTCGCGTACTTGGAACTCACTGGTTTTACAGGAAATAATGGAACCTGCGGATGTCAAGATTGTTGAAATTATATCTTTGAGTGGGGTACAAACAGCAGATTGGAATGGGTGGCATTTTATAAAGAATGTAAAATATACGGTTAAATCAGAATATCAAACTGAAAGAGTATATCGTGATAGAGGCAACGGGATAATAGAGTTTGGACCAACAGTTACGATCTTAAAGCATATTGTTGGAAAGTGCGTTGTCCACCAAAGATGAAGCACTTTATGTGGCAATTGTTGTCAGGATGTATAGCTGTTAAAAGAAAACCTAAAAGCCCGATGCCTCAAGGGAGATATTGGATGCGATAGATGTGGAGCAGCTGAGGAATCTATTAATCATGTATTTTTTGAATGCCCGCCAGCAGTCCAGGTTTGGGCTCTATCGAGTATTACTTCGCATCCGGATTATTTTCCAGGACAATCCCTGTTTACGAATATGGATTATTTATTTTGGAGAATAAGACCAGCATTGGACCATCATCATTTTGTGTAGATACTTTGGTACATATGGAAAAGAATGAATAGTAAGGTTTTTAGTAATTTGGATATAGACCCGAGGGATACCCTTAAACTGGCTATGACTGAATCTTTACTATGGTCAGACGCACAACAAACTATAATACAGATGAATCATGTTTTAGAGGTACCTCAGTCTGCTTTACCGCTTAGACCGGGACGATGGTGTTTTACGGATGGATCTTGGAAATCGGAAGACACATTTTCTGGTCAGGGATGGTATAGCACTTTAGAAGGCTTTGAAAGCTTACTGAGAGCTAGAAACACAAGGGCAAGTCAATCACCCTTACACACGGAGGTGGAGGCGCTCATATGGGCAATGAAATGTATGAGGAACCTAAGGCAGTATAATGTTACTTTTGCTACGGATTGTTCTCAATTGGGGAAGATGGTTTCGGAACCAGAAGAATTGCTGGCTTTTGCAAGTTACTTAGAGGACATCAAAAGTCTCAAGAGAAGTTTTCACAGCTTGGAGATTATTCATATATCAAGGACGCAAAACAAAAAGGCGGATAGCTTATCACGTGGTGTAAGGCAACATACGTCATTTACTGTCCATATGGATACAGAGCAACCAGTTTGGTTTACAGAGTCCACATGAGTGTGTAATCTTGTCGACAGAAAAAAAAATGGTGAATGATAATTTATTTAGATGAAAGCATTTGAAAGAAAAAAAGTTAATTTACCAATTAAATATATTTTCATAGTCATCATCCGTATATGAAGCTGATGATGCTGACTATGTGCTTTGGTGAGGATGAATTCAAACCAACTTTCTCTGCCTCCAAGACGTGGAGTCAAACATGTACGCACCACTAGTCAGTCGGGATCGAAGGCCAATACAAACTCGATCTTCACAGTCTCTATTCTCCTCTTGCATCAGTTTAACGGCGATGGCAACTGCCTCTTCCTCCTTTCCTTCCAAACCGCGCTACACAATGTATGGCGAGAAAGAAACACACGGAAACATAAGCATGAATATATACCACACAGCCAATCACTTTGGTGCACTTCATTAACATGGTTATCAGGAACCGTAAGCTCTCAAACATAAGAACACTCCTTTCTCTAATAGGTTGATGCAGCGCTAGCTAGTGAGGCCTTCCTCCTATACACCTCAGCTGTGTCCTGTGAAGACCAATAGGGGCTCAAGGCGAATTGAAAAAACTTAACTCACAGTATGTATATTTTGTAACACCATAACTAAAATTAAAATGATACAAAATAAATTATTTTGATATACAAAATATATATTTGGAAGCCTAAAAATGATTACATATTTTAAAATGTTAAAAATTATATATTTCTTTTGGTTCTATGAAATATCATCAATTTATTATATGTATAAAAATGTTTAAAATTTTGAAAATAATTATTAAATATGTGATATAAAAAAAGGTTTGAATTGTGAGCTACAATGATAATGATTTAAAAAAAAACTCTAAAAATTTAGTTATCATATAATCTTTTACATAATTTATTACGATGATCTATATATAAAAATACAAAATAAAATAGTAAACCTAAAGATCAGCACACAATTATATAAAAAGAAATATTTCTATGAATTATTCAGTAGTTATCATAATTTGAATGTTTACAAGGTTAGCAGCTTTATAAAAAAGATTAACATCTTTAGGATTTAAATTAAAACATTATAAAACAGATCACAACAAAAATAACTTTCAAGCAAGATTGGGTATTAAACCAGGTCAAAATTAAACTGAGACTATACTTTACCTAGGGGGCCTAAGGCAAATGCCTTTTTCACTACAAGGTAAGCACGCCTCTGCACCTCAGTAGAAAATTTGCTTATGAACTTATATTTTTACGAGTTTTTGCCTCAAAGGCTCAAACACTACTTATTGTAGTTTATTTTCTTTTGTTGATAAATAAATTTGACATTTCAAAAAAAAAATACTGTGAGTAACTTGGTTTTTGTCAAATAACTGAGGCATTTCTGTCAATAACATTCTACACTTCTAGTATGAAACTGCTTAAAATATATGGTCTAGTAATTTACGTTGTATGATGTCATCACCTACTTCTACTTGTGTTAAAAATATTGCGCCGTATAGATCAATTTTGATATTTACATGTCAAATGGTTACGTGCTATGTTGTAAATTTTTTATAGCTATGAATAAATATTAGGTTACTTGACCCAATTTGTACGTAGTCTCGGCCAATGAAAGAAAAAATGTTGTTATTTATTTCAGACGTGGTTTCACACACTTTTGATTATGGATTACAATAATAACACACTTGCTTGTTGAGGAAAGAAGACCCTGACTCAGTCGCACGACTCGTTGTCTCCATCCTTATTTATTCCCCATTGAGCAAACTCTAGTCTCTACTCCAACTTTTCCGTGTCTAGAAATGGTTTCCCCAAACGAAAACGATAAGATTAACATGCTTCCGATTTCAGACGCATCGTCATCTTCATTTCAGACTAGGGCTTTCACTTCCCGGACTCGTAGCGTTCCTCTCTCAAACCCTACTCACCAAGCTGGCAACCCGAGTGCTGTGACTTTAGGCTACACAGGTTCGCTTCCGAGCCAGAGACGTCATCCTTTAGTGCCCATGGCTACCCCTCTTTCCTCCTCTAATCGTAGACCTGAACCTCTCTTCCCTCGTCCTGCTCCTCTTACTACTCGTACATCTTCCGGCTATTTTGGTGACCTGGAAGAGGCAAACTCCTCAGACAACAATCAGATTTTGAAACACGGGCATCGCTTGAGATCTGGAAAGTTGGGGATGTGTAACGATCCTTACTGTACCACTTGCCCTTCAAACTATAAGCCCAAATCATCCAGGCTTCCCAATCCAACTATTTCTGCTTCCACGGTAGGTCTGATTTTACCCTAATAGCACTACGCTTGAGACTCGAGAAAAATTTGCTGACATGGAGTTTTTTCTAATTCTTTTTTTTTCATATTAGTTCCATAATGCCTTGCATGATGATGCTAGAAGTTGGGCTAGGCGACTTGCTTCTTCTGTTAATAGATGCTTACCTGGAATCATGAATCCTCATTCCAAAGTCGTTCAAATATGGACTAAGTTCTTTGCCGTCTCAAGCTTGTTAGCAATTTTTATAGACCCCCTCTTCTTCTTCATCATATTAGTCCAAAAGGTATATATGTTTCTTCTTGTATCTCTGTCTTCCGTTTGAATACCCTTTTGACCATCTTTCTGACTGCAGAAGAACAAATGCATAGTGATTGATTGGCCGATAGCTACCACATTTGTTATTGTTAGAACTCTGACGGATGTTATATTCTTTGCTAACATGCTGCTTCAGGTGTGTTTCCTTTCACTCCATTTCTTATTAGCAAAGCGGTACTACACGTTGCGAGATAACACTAAAAACAAATATGAGATAACACATTCGCATCAGCCCCAAATTTAAGTCAGTGCTGGGCAAATAAACCAAATCCGAAAATCCGAACCGAACCCGATCCGATAAAAATGAATCCAAATCGATCCGAACCCGATATAAATACCGAATGGATCTTGTTTTTGGTATATTGGGTTATGAGTATTATCCGAACCGAACCCGAACCTAAATGGATATCCGATAGAACCCGAAACATTTAAAATCACAAAAAAATCTTCTATTAAATATGATCTTAATCTTAATAAATATTCAAAATACTTTAAGATATTGTTAAACTTCTAAAATAATTATCTATTATATGAACTGTTTTTAGATTTTTGGTTTTGTTTTCATTAAATAATGTTTATCATTTCATGAGAATTTAGTTTTTGTTTTATGATTTCATTTATTTTGTTTTTTTTTCTATAAATTACTATAGTTATCTTTCATTTGATTTTGAATGATCACGTTAATGTTCTTTTCTTATTTTTGAATCGAGTTTACTTATGTTTTTGGGTATTAAAATACGTAGAAATCATGTATTATAAATCCGAAGAACCAATATCATTTATGTTTTGGTTACAAAAGAGGTACAAAACATGTATTTTTAAACCGAAGAACCGATTGGGACCCAAACCCGAAAGCATAACGGGTTATACCGGTTCTTTGAAGATTTACTAACTCCGACCCGAACTCGATAGAATCCGAACCGATCCCGAACCAAAATTTCATATAATTCGAATGGAGCTGATTTTGATAAACTCAAAAAAACCAGAAACCCGATTAGATAAAACCGAAACCCGATTGGAGCCCTGAATGCCCATACCTATTTAAGTGGCTGATATGTTTAGATTATTCGTCTTTCAAACTGATTTTATATATATATATATACTAATCATTTGGAGGCCCGTCCGTCCGTGTACATGTCATTATCATTGCACAACATATAGACTAAATGTTTCAATAAAAGGGACTAAATGTTTCAAAAATCGGCCTAGGCGGCGCCTAGGTGACAACTCGGTCCCGTCCAAAATAATTCTTTTGAAATCTGATGTATACCAATTTATATGGCTCAAATCGGTCAAAGTTGTTTTAAATTGATTTAAATCATTCTAAATTAATTTAAATATATTAAATTAAGCAATAATATTAGTATAAGTCCACAAATTTGTTTATTTTCTTTTGTTTTGTTGTTAAATTTTGATAATTCATCACACTAATTTTATAATTAAACTCAAAAACTAAAATATTTTAGATAAATGCAAAATATATATAAAAGAAATTATTAGTTTCTTAACGCTAAGGCTTGCCTAAGCTCTGATAACCCGTCTAATAGTCACTCCTCTATAAAGCGCATAGTTACCGTCTAGCGATTGCTACAATATTGGTTTTTACTATTGTTATGTCTGTAAAATCTAAATGTAGTTTGGCGCATAAAGGACTAGATTCCCAGCTTTAGATCAGGGCTGACACTAATCATTTAGTTTTCAATCCTTATTCGTTTCAAACCTCATAGATCTTAGGCCTGACTCTAATATTGGTTTACATTTAATACTAGTTTTACTTTATATTTTGTTGCAGTTCCGACTGGCATATGTAGCTCGTGAGTCTACGGTAGTTGGTGCTGGCGACTTGGTTGATCGTCCCAAAAAAATTGCTCTCCATTACATTCGAGGCTATTTTATCGTAGACATGATCATTGTGATACCATTTCCACAGGTTTTGTAATGTTAAATACCCAGTTGGCAGATCTAGAAACAACTTTTATCCGAGGCAAAACTAAAAAAAAAAAATACTACTACTATGCTTACAAAATTATAGTAACTAAAAAAGTTCATGATGGGCAACTGTCCCACCCACTGGCCTCATAGATTCTCCCCTGAATACTACTGTTCTAGTTTTGAGTACTGCTATTTGGGAGTTCGGTATTTGGAATATCTTAATCTACCACAAATCTTTCCTTTTCACTATTTTCTTTTTGCTTTACAGATATTGGTACTATCAGTAATACCAGCACAGTCAGCCATATCCGGGACAAACTATGCGAAAAACCTTTTACGTGCTGGAATTATTGTCCAATACATTCCAAAGCTATATAGACTTCTACCACTGCTTGCTGGACAAACACCAACAGGCCTCATATTTGAGTCAGCTTGGGCTAACTTTGTTATTAATCTTCTCACCTTCATGCTTGCTGGACATGTTGTCGGCTCGTGCTGGTATCTTTTTGGTCTGCAGGTACATTCAGTTTAATTCATGTCTTGTCCAAATGCAATAGAAGATTTTGTATATATTTCAAGTGATTTATTGATTGTTCTCATTGCCTTCTACCCCTTCTTTTGTTGTTGTTTGCTCTTTTTTAGAGAGTTAACCAATGCCTTCGAAATGCTTGTGGTAATTCCGGGCTTGAATGTAGAGGTCTTATTGATTGTGGCCATGGAAATAGTAATATATCAGCATCCCTACGAGCTATCTGGAGAAAGAGTGCTAGAGCAAATGCGTGTTTCCAAGAAGATGGGTTTTCTTACGGAATATATTTGAAAATGGTCAATCTTACAACTCATACTAGCCTCTGGACAAGATATAGTTACTCTTTGTTATGGGGATTTCAGGTAATGATTTACTCAAAAACTGTTTGGTACCTTCCTAGCTACAGAATTGCTATGTTTCTATCCATCGCCTACTTAGTTTTAGGTTTTTAGCTATGAGTTGTGTCCCATAGCTACAAACTATGCTAGTAAATTCTTGTAGTGGTGGAACTTTTAAAACTGATGTCATGTTCTTATAACGTTTCAAGCAAATCAGCACGCTTGCTGGAAACCTAGTCCCAAGCTACTTTTTCGCTGAGATCGTCTTTACTATGGGTATCATCGGACTGGGACTTTTGCTTTTCGCGCTTCTTATTGGTAATATGCAAAACTTCCTTCAATCTCTCGGTAAAAGGTTAGAAAATAAACCCATCATTACATACATCATCAATGTGTATAATAAGATATTTTGAGAAATAACGGATGGTTTATAAATCAACTTGTGCTCCGGTGATTGTGCTTTGTGCATCGTAGGAGCTTGGAAATGACGCTAAGACGGCGTGATGTAGAGCAATGGATGAGCCATAGACGGTTGCCAGAAGGGATAAGAAAGTATGTGGACTATCTATGCCTAATCATTTAAACTTTGTGCAGTTTAAGTAAGAAAACTTAACTCATGTCCAAAAACTAACTCAATAATGGAGGATTGTTAACATCACTTATAAATTGCTTGAATTTTATTTTGTCTAAGTGATGTGAGACTTCAACAAATCTTTTCAAAATGTGGGTGGGAACTAATCTAAAGAAAGCGGACCAAACCCAACATCTTAGATATACCACAACAAGATTAGCTGGTTATACATATTACATAAATAAAAAATTGTTTATATCCAAAAAATCATTTTTGGCTTTGATACCATATTAATAATATTATATACCTAAATTACATCCGAAAAGTATATGATTGGTACATCACATATTGCCCAAATACCTTTTGTCCACGAGATGTGTGACTTTAAGACTTTGCTTTTTTGTTTCCCTGAGAGCTCCCATTTTCTCAGGCTATGTATTTTCGTAATTCCAAAACGTTAAAACGTTTCAGGAGGGTGCGAGAGGCAGAGCGTTTCAATTGGGCTGCTACCAGAGGGGTTAACGAAGAGTTGCTTTTTGAGAATATGCCTGATGACCTTCAAGGAGATATAAGAAGACACCTCTTCATATTCCTCAAGAAAGTAAACATCAGAATCATTTCTCTCTGTTAAATTTATATGTACATAGATCCCAAAGCCTTAGTGCTTTTGCATAGTCACTATCAGTGAACTGATGTCTGAAGTAATATATGGGGATGACAATATATGCATTCCTGAAACTATGGGGAAGGATATGGACTAAGAAGTTGATGGGTTTACTTTACAGGTAAGAATATTTTCTTTGATGGATGAATCAATTTTAGACTCAATACGAGAGAGGCTGAGACAGAGGACATACATAAGTGGTAGCACAGTCTTGCACCGCTGGGGTCTAGTGGAGAAAATGATTTTCATAGTAAGAGGTGAGATGAATAGCACTGGAGAAGACGGTTCTGCTCTTACTTTAACAGAAGGAGACGTTTGTGGCGAAGAACTTCTAACTTGGTGCCTTGAACGCTCTGCTGTAAACCCCGGTATGTCTCTTTCAATATCAAGATCTTGGAGTTAACCAGTATATATATTATATATTCATGAACTTGATTGAGCCACTTTAGAGATGATTAAAAACCTTGATCATGATAAATCTGTAGATGGGACGATGCCATCCAAGGGGTTGCTTAGCAGCAGAAATGTTAAGTGCGTGACAAACGTGGAGGCGTTTTCACTGAGTGTAGCAGACCTTGAGGATGTAACGAGCTTGTACTCTAGATTCTTAAAGAGCAATAGAGTCCAAGGAGCCATAAGGTACGAGTCTCCTTACTGTAGGCTACGAGCAGCTACGCAGATTCAAGTAGCTTGGAGATACAGAAAGAGACGGCTCCAGAAGTTAAACGCTACCCAAAAGAAATAATCGTCTGACTTAATCAAAAGACACGATACAAGATAACTGCTTCATTTTTATTGACTCAACCTGTATTTCATTTTGCCGCTAAAGTAATTTAATCCAAACTTGGAATACATACAGTAAGTGGCTTATATTGTGTGTGAGTGTGTGACTCGATGTCAAAGAAAAAAAAAAGACCCTGTATTCATCCTCTATGTAGTAACGTCATTGATATTCTTCCGACAACGCAGCTTCATTATTTCCTTCGTCCATGTATTTTTGGATGTGGTGTGGTGGAGTTATAACCTTATCTTCTTTTTTGGCCAACCTAATCATTTTTAACTGCAAATTACTAAGAAGAATTAAATAAAGGGGTAATTTGAAAATTACTCTGTTTGAGGTTTAAATTTTGAAAACTACACTTGTTTTATTATTTTTTTAAAACTACACTTTCTTGCAAGTGAGAAGACAATTTTATCCAAATACTTTCAATAAATAAAATATAAATTCGAAAATAATATTGTTATTAGTTATGTTTAGGATAACATAAAATCAAACATGTTAATTTAATAGTTTATATTCTAAAACAGGTTTTATAGATCTAATGAAATTTTCCTCACTTGTTTTTTATATTTTATATCAACAAACCTTTTTCAAAAAAAAATCCGATGAAAATTCAAAGCAGTTTACGTTATTTTTTCAACAGCAATTCACGTTCTTCCATCTACATTTGCAAAAACAAAAACAAAAAGTGTAATCTAGGGCAATGAGTTTAAAAAGCTCAAGTCTCTTCTCAGTGTTCCACGCAAGAAAATAGGTTTACCATTGCGCGACACGTGTCTAAACGCACATTCAATCCGCGTTTCATTTAATCGATGTGTTTCGTGGGTTTTAATTAGTTTTTGGGCCTCATATTTTTTTAAGTTGGCGAGCCCGTCCTTTCGTTTATGCAGTGAAACACAATTAAGGGGGTCGTTTGTATCAAACAACCGATGTCAACACAGAACCAAAGTGCCTCTTCTGGCGCAGCCGATCTTTCACCTTCTTCCTATCCTTTGCGAGATGAGACCAGTAACCGAAATTCTGACATAAAGCCCTCCATCAATCAAGCACCCATGATCTATATTCAATGCGTCTCTTGGGACTGCAAGACGGTGAACGTTTCACTATAAAACTGTATGATTTCCTGCTTTTTGATTTATCCTCTCATTCGTTTTAAACTAAACACCATATCAGTGTGAGTTATTGTTTTATTGTTTGTTTTTTATTGTTCATGAGAGGAAGTATAGTGTATAGATTGGAGGTTCTATCTTGGCTTCTCTTATCACACTCCGACAGGTATAGTAAACTCTTTAAACAATGCGGATGTTACAGTGATTCAAGAACTAATGTTTGGTTACTTTTGCTATAAAATGCAGATGTGGATTTCGATCCTCTACTAAATCCGGCCACTGCTCCTCCACCGTTCATGTGTGGCCGTGCAGGTTTTGGTTCCTTCCGATTTTTATTGTTGTTAGTGTTTTTGTTGTTCGATTTCACTCTTAGAATGTAGTTTGCTTCTGTTCTTATGGGTTGTATTAGATTTTTCTGTTGGTGTTTGTGTTGGGATCGTTGCATTTAGACTTATAAGGGGCTAAATGCTTAAAGACTCCTACTTTTTTCCTAACTAGACAATACTCCATGCTAAAGTTGTGTTTTCTTGCTTCATGATATTTCGACAGTGAATCTATTTTTGTTTCAGAAGGTCGATAACATCATGGATTCTTTTCTCATTCTCTTAAAGGTAACAACACTCTCATGCTTCTTTTTTCCTGTATTCATTTTTTTTTCTTGGTACCATGAACTTAGATAGAGAGATCTCTCTTCTCAGGAGAAGAAAGGAGTATTGTGGAGAGGTATAAAGGGATCAACAAAATATTGGACTTGGATTCTGCTCGAGTATGTGGCTGTATAAATCTTTGGATCATTTGGTTCGTTTTATGATTGAAGTGTTTGTTTTCAGCTGTTTAATGATTGATATGTGCTTTTGTTTTCTTTCCTTCAGATGGTGCTTTGATCATTTATCCAAATGAGTTAACACATTAACATACTGAACAATTTCAAATTTATTCGGCTTAAGGGATTCCGTTTTCTCTCTGCAAACGTCTTCTGAAGTGTTTTACTTTCCAAGAGTCCGCTCAATTGATTGATGTTTTTTTTTCACCTTCTCTGCAAAACTTTTTCGGTAGCCAAGAGTCACTTTTTTAAACTCCAGGCTTCTGAACTCTCATTCTTGAAATCGATTTTTGTGTGGTTATTGTTGGGCCCAAATATGACATCCTAGCTGACAATAATATCAGTTAAATAATATAAACTGATAATGGGCCGTGACAGGCCCACCACAGATTAACTCCTTAAATAAAGCTAAAACGAAGCTGGAAGCTGTTAGCTGAGAGCAACCCTCGAAGAGGTCACGGAAAAGAGGCAGCTCACATCACGAAGAAAGAGGCGCAGGACCCGGTCAAACGTAAGCTGTTGCAGATCCCACAACTTACGGCAGATATCTCGGGAACCTGTTAGCGCAGGTCAAAACGGAGCCTGAGACTATTTAAAAAGGCAGAAGATCAAAGAAGAAAGGATTATTCATTCATTGATCATAAACACGAGTTTTCTCATAAATTTCTCTTTGTAATCATCAAAAACATCTCTTGTAACATTCTTTCATTATCAATACAAAACGTATTCATTCTTCAAGTTCTAACGGGATTCAGCCCACGTTTCTCATTCTTTCTATCTTGACCTAACCTAAAATCAAGAGGTGAGTTTAGTCCCTCACAATTGGCGCCGTCTGTGGGGACGAAATAATTGAATCCCTTACTCTAAAAACTTAAGGATGAATCCAGTTGATCGGACCACGAATCCATCTAACCCCGATCCCCCGATCCAGAGCGATAGCTCACCAAACCAAACTTCTACTGGGTAACTAACCCAAGAACGTCCAGTGGGTCTAACTCTGGGCTTCCAGTCCTCAATAATCCTCAACTTTCTGAGATCCGACGGATGATGTCGCAGCTAGTTGACAGAGCTCAAGAGAATGAGCGTACAACGCAACAGCTAGCTGTTCGACATCAACGATTCGAGGAGGTAACTAGATCTCTGATCGCAACAACCCAACCACTGCAATGTCAGGGTCTGGGAGTCACTTTCTGAGATCGGTTGACCGACCCCTCTTTTCCTCGAGGACGTCTAGATTTTTCCCTTGATAGCACAGGTCCGGAAGAACAGGGACCTGCTTTCCAGACACCTCATGTTAGGACAGCTCCCGCATTTAACCCACCTATCACCAGTGCTATGGGAAGTAATATAGCAACGACCAGCTCTATGCCCGATCAGGTCACCGGCGAGGGAGCTCGCTAGCCTCCGCCGCCACCTATTTTTAGGTCCGGAGCAGGAGTAAGCATCCCGTCCGGGGGCAGAACATCAGCTTCAGGGTATCAGGCCAGAACCTCAACCCCGAATCCGGACGAATATCAAAGGACGGATGCTGATCCTGCAGCTCTCACCACTAACCTTGTTAGTCAGAATAATCTGAGAGCTAGTGAGCAACTTAGCTCACCAGCTACCTGAAAAAAACGATCGAGTTCGGGTCCATCAGGAACCTATCCGTCAGGTACCTGGCAAATGACCCAACTGTTCTTCCTTTCGAGGGACCTGCTTTCCAAACGCCTCGCGCTAGGACAGTTCCCGTGTTTATCCCACCTATCACCAGCGCTATGGGAAGCAACATAGCAACGACCAGCTCTATGCCCGATCAGGTCACCGGCGAGGGAGCTCGCTAGCCTCCGCCGCCACCTCTTTTTAGGTCCGGAGCAGGAACTACTATACCGTCCGGGGGCAGAACATCAGCTTCGGTGATTCAAGCCAGGGTCTTAACCTCAAATCCGGACGAGTATCAAAGAACGGATGCTGATCCTGCAGCTCCCCACACTAACCTTGTTCGAAACCTGAGGACTAGTGAGCGACTTAGCCCGCCAGCTACCTGGGAAAACGATCGAGCTCGGTTTCGTCAGGAACCTATCCGTCAGGTACCTGACAATGACCCAACGGTCAACATCAGCTTTAGGGTATCAGACCAGAACCTCAACCCCGAATCTGGATGAATATCAAAGGACGAATGCTGATCCTGCAGCTCTCCCCGCTAACATAGCTTGCCAAAATAACCCGAGAGCTAGTAAGCGACTTAGCCCACCAGCTACCTGGGAAAAAGATTGAGCTCGGTTCCGTCAGGTACCTGACAATGACCAAATTGTCCTTCCTTTAGAAGAACCTAAGGTCATTCGTAGATATATGGAACAAACTCACGCAGCTCTCCAAAAATTGAATGCTCAAGTTTATAAGGCAACGAGCTCAGCTCCCGAAATTGAGAGTTTGATCGAGGAAACCCGTGGGACTCCATTCACTGACAGGATTGCCAGCTCTTACATAAGAGACATCCGAAAAATTAGGATCCCCGAATACAGTGGGACCTCAGACCCAAAGGCCTATTTAAAAGCCTTCCGATTAGCTATCGTGAAAGCTCATTTTACGAAAGAAGAATGTGAGGCAGGATACTGCAGGACATTCGCCGAAAACACTGGTCGGAACAGCCCTCGAACGGTTCTCTAGCCT
This sequence comes from Hirschfeldia incana, assembly GCA_026261945.1. NCBI lineage: Eukaryota > Viridiplantae > Streptophyta > Magnoliopsida > Brassicales > Brassicaceae > Hirschfeldia > Hirschfeldia incana. Next base: position 284,636 of record JABCMI010000104.1, read on the forward strand.
TGAGCCAAATTTGACAGACAGCTTTGATCAGTTAACCAACACATTCATGAAGCAGTATTCGACCCATATCCTCAAATAAGCATCCGAGGCTGACCTCTGGAAAATTAGACAAGGAATGGGAGACTCGCTAAGAGCCTACATTGAGAAATTCAGAGCAGTGAGAACTAAGCTCTCGAACCCCAACGATCAAATTGTCATCGAGGCTCTTAGAAGATGTCTCTGGTATAAATTAGAATTCTTCTCAGAGCTGACACTCAACCCTCCTCCAACTATCGACGACGCTCTTCATAACGCCTCTAGATATATTACCTTGAAGGAGGAAACCGCTGCACTGGATAAACTCCACAGGAAACCCCAGAGTCACCCGAAAGGCGAAGCCTCGGACGAGAAGGGACCTCATAAAAGGGGAAATTCTCGAAAACCACCAGACTCAGGGAGAGCACTCTTACGTTGTCGAGGAAGACAAGGAAGAAAAACCTATCGCCGCGACAGCTAAAGCCCCCTGGTCCAAAGGCTACGACGAGAGCAAACATTGCTCTTACCACGATCGAAAAGGACATTCAACCGAAGAGTGTTGGGACCTCCAACGACAGCTGGCAGCCAAGTTTGCAGCTGGAGAAATAAAGGACGTTAACCTCAAAAAGCCACAACCTTATAAAAAAAGAGGTCCCAGAGACACTTATCCGAAACGCGAGAGGTCACCTGAAAAAGAAACAGACTCACCACCCTCAGCTCCCAAAAAGAGAGTCGATATGATCCTTGGAAAATTTCCGCAAGGAAAAAGCCTACAAATCGAGGCCTTCCTGAATAAACCACCTCCCCAATCGAGCCCTGGCTCAAGGGTCGATTACATCCTCGGAGGATCCGACGTATGTCAAGACTCCGTTAACTCTATCAAAAGTCACGTACGGAAAGCTGTGTCAAACACTCAGCCCAAACCGACCAAACCCGAGTCTAACACTAAAATCTCTTTTTGGGAAAGTGAGACATCAGGTCTCAACAGACCTCACGACGATGCCCTCGTCGTAACGTTAAATATAGCAGGGTACGAGGTACCTAAGCTCATGATCGACACCGGAAGCTCCGTCAATCTCATTTTCTACAATGCATTGAAAGGAATGGAAATAGACGACTATGAAATTATCGACCAGAAATCCAATCTCGTAGGTTTCTCTGGAGAAACAGCTACCTCGTTGGGAACAATTAAACTCCCAATCATAGCTGGCGGAGTCACGAAGATGACCAATTTCATAGTCATCGACAAACCTTCCCCGTTCCATTCAATCCTTGGAAGGCCTTGGATCCATAAGATGAAAGCAGTAGCTTCAACTTATCACCAATGCATAAAATTCCCGACACCCGACAGGATAGCTACCGTACACAGCAGCCAAAAGATTTCCAGGATCTGTTATCTAGTAGGATTCGAAATTATAAAAGAATCCTTCCAATAGAAATTACAGGTCCAGGAGGAGCGTGAGATGCAACAAAATATCCGAGGTCCCCCTAAAAACCTCACTGGAAAAGTCAGCATCGACGACTCGAATCCTGAAAAACAGGTAAGCATATGATCTGAGCTACCTCTCGAAACTAAGAAAGAGCTCATCGATTTCTTAAAGAGCAATATCGGAACCTTCGCGTGGACCACTAGCGATATGAAAGGCATAGACGCGAATGTCACCATCCATAAGCTCAACATAGACCCACTTTCAAACCGATCTAACAAAAACGTCGTAAGCTAGGTCTGCAAAAGGCTCAAACCGTTAACGACAAAGTCGACCAACTCACGAAAGCCGGATCCATCCGAGAAGTACAATACCCCGATTAGCTAGCTAATCCGGTGGTAGTAAAAAAGAAAAATGGGAAATGGAGAATCTGCGTAGATTTCACTGACCTAAACAAGGCTTGCCCTAAGGACAGTTTCTCATTACCTCACATCGACCGTCTGGTCGAACCGACGGCTGGCGATCAGCTCATGTCCTTCATGGACGCATTTTCAGGATATAACCAGATCATGATGGATCCTGAAGATAAAAAAAACAGCATTCATAACCGAACGTGGAACCTATTGCTACAAGGTTATGTCATTCGGTTTGAAGAACGCAGGAGCTACCTATCAGAGGCTAGTGAACAAGATGTTCGCTGGGCAGCTCGGAAAAACCATGGAGGTCTATATTGACGACATGCTAGTCAAATCCTCAGTGGGAGAAGATCATATTTCCCACCTAAGGGAATGCTTCGATATCCTCAACAAGTACGATATGAAGCTCAATCCAGCTAAGTGTATTTTCGATGTACCCCCCGACGAATTTCTCGGTTACCTCGTAATTAAAAGAGGCATCGAAGCTAACCCGAAACAGATAGCGACATTTCTAGAAATGCCGTCACCTAAGACAACCAGAGAGGTACAAAGATTGACTGGACGAATCGCAGCATTAAATCGATTCATATCCAGGTTCATCGATAAGAGCCTCCCATTCTATTAACTTCTAAAAAAACAATAAGAAGTTCCTATGGAACGAGAAGTGTGAGGAAGCCTTTAAACAACTGAAAGCTTACCTCTCCGAACATCCGATCTTATCCAAACTAGTGATCGGAGAACCAATGTATCTATACCTCGCCGTATCAACTGCCGCAGTTAACGGCGTGTTAATACGAGAAGAGCAAAACGAGCAAAGACATGTCTATTACACTAGCAAAAGTATAATAGACGCAGAAACGAGGTACACTACTATGGAAAAACTAGCCCTAGCAGTTGTAACAACTACCAGGAAACTGCGATCTTATTTCCAGTCACATTCAATTGTCGTAATGACCTCGCAACCATTGCGAACAATTCCACATAGCCCTAGCCAATCCGGATGATTAGCCAAACGGGCCATGGAACTCAGCGAATATGACATCGAGTACAGACCTCGAGCAGCAGCAAAAGCTCAGGTCCTCGCCGATTTCATCATCGAGCTAGCATCCGAGCATCTAGACCTAGAAACAGAAGCTCCAAAGTGGAGCATGTACGTCGACGGGGCCTCATCCAAACAAAGCTCCGGCGTCGGCCTAAGACTAACCTCCACAGCCGGAGAAACCATCGAACAATCTTACAGGCTCGGATTTAGCGCTTCCAATAATGAAGCCGAATACGAAGCACTAATCGCTGGCTTAAAACTCGCTCTAAGCCTCGGAATTCGAGAGCTAAACGCTTATAGAGATTCGCAGCTAGTAGCTAGCCAGTTTCACGAAAAATACGAAACAAGGGACGGAAGAATGGGGGCATACCTCGAAGTTGTCCAGAACCTCACTAAACAGTTTGACAAATTCGAACTAACGAGAATCCCTCGAGGAGAGAACTCCTCAGTAGACGCTTTGGCAGATTTAGCCTCCACATCAGATCCCCTCGTAAAACAGATCACACCGTAGAAGGAATCGAAAAACCAAGCATCGACATTGCTACCAAAGCTGAGATAGACAGCAAACCAAAAGGGAAATAGAGGATAGCTACCCCAAGACGGTAGCTACCCAAGTCCTCACAACATTTCGGTTCCCGAAACCCAAAATTCACCGCTTTAAGACGAACACCTCTAGGAACATGATCCAGAACCCGGGGAACATCCATGAAAAGGAAGGCATTCCCAAGAATTCAGACTTTTAGGAGCCTAGTCCTGCGAATACCTCCGGGAACACAATCCAGAACCTGGGAAACATCCACGAAAAGGAGGATATCCCAAGAATTTAGACTCTCATGAGCCTAGTCTTGCGAATACCTCCGGGGGCACCATCCAGACCTCGGATCAAACAATCTGCAGAGTCAAAACAAGAAGCCGCTCCGCTCTCGAAAATATTCTTGGGGGCACTATTCAAACCCCAGGGAATAACCAATAGATTGGAGATATGCCTCAGGATTCAGAAATCTCAGAGCCTAATCCCGCGAATGTCTCCGAGGGCACTATGACACCAGGTCCCGAACCGGAACCTCCTTCCTCCCTTCACAACAAAATGGTTGGAAGAGAAGACTGGAGAATTTTGATCATGCAATATATCCTAGAGGGAAAAAATCCACCATAAAATGGGAGGCTCGAAAACTCAAAGCCTTAAGCGCAAGATATTGCATAATCGAATCAGCCCTCCACAAACGAAGTGTTTCCGGACCTTACCTAAAATGCGTCCATGGCCTCGTATCTATATGAAGGAAATGCACGACGGCTCCTGCGGAAACCATTCCAGAGGCAAAGCTCTAGCTATCCGAATCAAAAGACATGGCTAGTTGTGGCCTACCATTATTGCAAACTGTGAAGTCTACTCCTATTCATGCGATAAAGCCAAAGGCACACACCGATTATACACCAACCTGCGGAAAAGCTATCCAACATATCCGCTCCCTATCCATTTATGAGGTGGTCCATGGATATCGTAGGACCACTAGTAGCATCAGGAAAGAGAAAGAAGAAGTTACGCTTCCCGTTAGTCCTAACTGACTATTTCACAAAGTGGATTGAGGCTGAAGCTTTCCAACAGGTAACCAGATTCGAAGTTAAAGGATTCGTGTGGAAAAACATTGTGTGCAGACACGGCGTCCCATACAAAATCGTGACCGATAATGGAGGACAATTCATATCTCACGACTTCAAAGCGTTTTGTGACAAGTGGAACATTTGCCTCACATTTTCGACACCTCGATGCCCTCATAGAAACGGCCAGGCGGAGGCTGCTAATAAATCAATATTAGCAAATCTCAAGAAACGCCTTGGAACCAACAAAAAACCTGGGTCGAAAAGTTATTTAAAGTACTATCGGCATGCCGAACCACCCCACAAAAGGCTACAAAAGAAACCCCTTTCTCCGTAACTTATGGGATGGAGGCTGTCGTCCTAGCCGAAACCACCACTGGGAGCCTCCGCCTGGAGCTCTGTACATCTGATCCTGAAGCTAATAACCAGCTCCTACCGGACAGCCTCGATTTAACCGAAGAACGGCGATATCAAGCCTTACTTCGCGTTCAAAAACTATCAGCAGGCAATGGCCCGACATTACAACTCCAAAGTCAGGCCCCGATAATTCGTCGTAGGTGACCTAGTACTTAGGAAAGTTTTCGAAGGGAGCAAAGAGCCAGGCACCGGGAAGTTAGGAACTAATTGGGAAGGTCCTTACCGGATTATCCATGTGGTACGAACTGACATCTACAAGCTCCTGAAGGTACGAACAAGGGCACCTGAAATTCGATCGTGAGATGCCACAAATCTCAAGAGACATTATCATTGGGTACCTAAACACCTTGAACTACATTAGGCTTGATCCCTTGACTAAATACGTAGGCAACTCCGTCATGAGTACAGCCCCAAACTCATTTCAACACTCTTTTCACCGTAACCAAATGAGGCATATGTTGATCAAGAACACATAGCCCAAACAGCAATTGTATGACTATTACAATACCCTGTATTCTATAAGAATTACCAATGAAACAGTTGTCTTCGACATCTTGAGTCTTTCAACGCCAAAGGTCATAAAATCCTTCGAATAAATTCAGGTCGCCATAAACCTGAACCTGAGGTCTTAAAACCCTTACTGTCAAGGTCTTAAAACCCTTCGAAACAATTCAGGTCCCCATAAACCTGAACCTAAGGTCTTAAAACCCTTAGGAACCATCAAGGTCTTAAAACCCTTCGAAACAATTCAGGTCCCCATAAACCTGAACCTAAGGTCTTAAAACCCTTAGGAACCATCAAGGTCTTAAAACCCTTCGAAACAATTCAGGTCCCCATAAACCTGAACCTAAGGTCTTAAACCCCTTAGGAACCATCAAGGTCTTAAACCCTTCGAAACAATTCAGGTCCCCAAAAACCTGAACCTAAGGTATCAAAAATCCTTAGCTACCTCGGAGGTCTTAAAATCCCTCAAGCAAATCCAAAATTCAATAAACCTAAGGTCTTAAAGTCCTTAGGAATCATCAAGGTCTTAAAATCCTTCAAATTCAAAATTTTGACAAACCTAAGGTCTTAAAATCCTTAGAAACCATCAAGGTCTTAAAATCCTTGGGAACCATCGAGGTCTTAAAATCCTTCAAAGCAAATTCACCACTTCGCAAACCTAAACCTAAGGTCTTAAAATCCTTAGTAACCTCGAAGGTCTTAAAATCCTTCAAATGAATTCAGGTCACTCCTAAACCTAAGGTCTTAAAATCCTTAGTGACTACAAAGGTCTTAAAATCCTTAACAAATATCAACAAGGTCTTAAAATCTTAAAGAATCAACAAGGTCTTAAAATCCTTAACAATCAACAAGGTCTTAAAATCCTAAAGAATCAACAAGGTCTCGAAATCCTCCGAACGAACTCAGGTTCCTACAAACCTAAACTCAGGTTCCTACGAACCTAAACTCAGGTCCCATAACCTAAACTCAGGTTCCTACGAACCTAGACTCAGGTCCCAGAACCTAAACTCAGGTTCCTACGAACCTAGACTCAGGTCCCAGAACCTTTCAAATCGGACTCAGGTCCCTAAATTCCCGAGCTAATGTCAAAGACTCCTCTTTAGGATCTTCAAAACCGAATGTATATTAAAGCTAAACGCTTATCGCAAATAAGAACCAAGATCCTGATCTGATCCAACGAATACGACACATGTTTCATCAAGATTCATGACTGCTATGTCTAAACAAAACAAGATTAAGTTAACAAAAAAAAAAAAAAAACCTTCAGAGTAAACTCAGGTTCCTAAAAACTTTGAGCTAATCTCAATATATCAGGAACTCCTTTTAAGGACCTTCTTAACTGAATACACTCGAAATCCTCGAGATCTGATTCCGACAAGTCATTAGACGTCATAGCTAATGATCAAGATACATGTCTCATCAAAACTCTTACTTGACGAGTTCGACCTCATCCAAGAAATGATTAAGATAAGTCGAGTGACTTAGAATAAGAATCAAGTCAAGGCTGAAACATAAGCAAAGGTTTAAAAACTTCCCCAGGCCAATAAAAGTTCAAAAGATCCTAACACAAATAAAAGTTTAAAGGCCTCCTTAGACCATAAGTCTTAAAAGCAAACGAAATAAAAGCCTATTCGGCAGAAGTCTCAAAAAACATAACGAGATGATTCCGAAGAGCCCCAGCTCTTAACCTTCCTCAGCTCCGGAACCCTTCTCGACATCTTTATCCTCCTTGACTGGGTTATTCTCTTTAGCGGGGACTCCTTCATTCGTCTCCTTGTCGTCACCTCCCGAGGTCGTCTAGACTGGAGCTGAATTAGGGTCCACCAAGCCTAAGTTTGAACCATACTCTACAGAAAAGGACGGAGTAAACGTGTTGATCTCGAAAGTACCTGAGCTCTCTGAGAGTTGAGGAAGAGGGAGTTTGCTAACCAAGAAGTCAGAGACTTCCGCCCTTTCGTACGCAGCTGTCGCTTCTGGCATCAGAGCCATTAGACGATTATACTCCTCTTCAGCATTCTTGATCTCGTTGTCTAACATATCTATCAGAAGAGAGATTGAGGTCCGGCGGCTAAGTCTAGCTTCTGAGATAAGAAATCTTCTCTCGGAAGCTGGGGGCAACTGTTGGGCCCAAATATGACAATCTAGCTGAAAATAATATCAGTTAAATAATATAAACTGATAATGGGCCGTGACAGGCCCACCACAGATTAACTCCTTAAATAAAGCTAAGACGAAGCTGGAGGCTGTTAGCTGAGAGCAACCCTCGAAGAGGTCACGGAAAAGAGGCAGCTCACATCACGAAGAAAGAGGCGCAGGACCCGGTCAAACGGAAGCTGTTGCAGATCTCACAACTTACGGCAGATATCTCGGGAACCTGTTAGCGCAGGTCAAAACGGAGCCTGAGGCTATTTAAAAAGGCAGAAAATCAAAGAAGAAAGGATTATTCATTCATTGATCATAAACACGAGTTTTCTCATAAATTTCTCTTTGTAATCATCAAAAACATCTCTTGTAACATTCTTTCATTATCAATACAAAACGTATTCATTCTTCAAGTTCTAACGGGATTCAGCCCACGTTTCTCATTCTTTCTATCTTGACCTAACCTAAAATCAAGAGGTGAGTTTAGTCCCTCACAGTTATCTCATTCTGTGATCTTTTGTTCGTCTAATATTTTCGATTTCAAAAGCAAGTTGTTATCTAATTATAGCATTGTATTTATTGGAACAGAAGTGGTGATGACAAGAGAAGGAAGCTGAGTCCTCGGGAAAGAAACAACACAATAAGTAATTTAGAAGAACAAGGGGGAGCTGAAGTTGCAAGACATATGGGCATGTCCGTTGCAGTTTTTCAATTTTATTTCCAAGCTCAACGAAGTCAGAGCACTTCAAGTCTTTCATAGATTATGTTCTGTTGCTGTATATTTTCTAAATTTGCAACGCTCTGATATTACAAGTTAATACATTTGCACTTCCACCCAGATAGGCCTTATCAAGTTTACCTTACCGGCTTACCCTCACAACGCCTTATAATTTAAAATTTAATTTGAATTCATTACAAAGTAACATGACTTCAAATCGTCAGCACATCTGTTTCGTTAGCTCAATTTGTTCAGAAATAAGCACCGTCGAAAGCATTATTATCTAAACAAATAATATATTACTGCCCAAAATATATTATTGGAAAAAGGTGCACAAATTAGCTATATGTCATATGGAGACTCAGGTTGTGAAGATAGAGAAGTCTCACAGATAATCTAGCAAATGAACTGTGAGACGGGTGCGTTTGGACGAAGCTGATCAAGATGATCGTAATGGGCTTGCCTTCTCCTTGGCTGGAAAATCCGACCCTGAAAGGAACAACTTTCCACGAATGGTGTAAAAGTAAATCAGCTTCAAGGACATAGAAGGACGGCAAGTGCTACTGATGATATCGGTGCTTGGATTGTGGTTTCTGATGATGGGGTACTCCACAAAGCTTTGGCGAGCCATCATCAGAAACCACAATCCAAGCACCGATATCATCAGACGAACAAAATATCACAGAATGAGATAACCACACAAAAATCGATTTCTAGAATGAGAGTTCAGAAGCCTGAAGTTAAAAAAAGTGACTCTTGGCTACCGAAAAAGTTTCGCAGAGAAGGTGAAAAAAAAACATCAATCAATTGAGCGGACTCTTGGAAAGGAAAACACTTCAGAAGACGTTGGCAGAGAGAAAACGGAATCCCTTAAGCCGAATAAATTTGAAATTGTTCAGTATTTTAATGTGTTAACTCATTTGGATAAATGATCAAAGCACCATCTGAAGGAAAGAAAACAAAAGCACATATCAATCATTAAACAGCTGAAAACAACCACTTCAATCATAAAACGAACCAAATGATCAAAAGATTTATACAACCACATACTCGAGCAGAATCCAAGTCCAATATTTTGTTGATCCCTTTATACCTCTCCACAATACTCCTTTCTTCTCCTGAGAAGAGAGATCTCTCTATCTAAGTTCATGGTACCAAGAAAAAAAAATGAATACAGGAAAAAAGAAGCATGAGAGTGTTGTTACCTTTAAGAGAATGAGAAAAGAATCCATGATGTTATCGACCTTCTGAAACAAAAATAGATTCACTGTCGAAATATCATGAAGCAAGAAAACACAACTTTAGCATGGAGTATTGTCTAGTTAGGAAAAAAGTAGGAGTCTTTAAGCATTTAGCCCCTTATAAGTCTAAATGCAACGATCCCAACACAAACACCAACAGAAAAATCTAATACAACCCATAAGAACAGAAGCAAACTACATTCTAAGAGTGAAATCGAACAACAAAAACACTAACAACAATAAAAATCGGAAGGAACCAAAACCTGCACGGCCACACATGAACGGTGGAGGAGCAGTGGCCGGATTTAGTAGAGGATCGAAATCCACATCTGCATTTTATAGCAAAAGTAACCAAACATTAGTTCTTGAATCACTGTAACATCCGCATTGTTTAAAGAGTTTACTATACCTGTCGGAGTGTGATAAGAGAAGCCAAGATAGAACCTCCAATCTATACACTATACTTCCTCTGATGAACAATAAAAAACAAACAATAAAACAATAACTCACACTGATATGGTGTTTAGTTTAAAACGAATGAGAGGATAAATCAAAAAGCAGGAAATCATACAGTTTTATAGTGAAACGTTCACCGTCTTGCAGTCCCAAGAGACACATTGAATATAGATCATGGGTGCTTGATTGATGGAGGGCTTTATGTCAGAATTTCGGTTACTGGTCTCATCTCGCAACGGACAGGAAGAAGGTGAAAGATCGGCTGCGCCAGAAGAGGAACTTTGGTTCTGTGTTGACATCGGTTGTCTGATACAAACAACCCCCTTAACTGCGTTTCACTGCATAAACGAAAAGACAGGCTCGCCAACTTTAACGAATATGAGGCCCAAAAACTAATTAAAACTCACGAAACACATCGATTAAATGAAATGCGGATTGACTGTGCGTTTAGACAAGTGTCGCGCAATGGTAAACCTATTTTCTTGCGTGGAACACTGAGAAGAGAGTTGAGCTTTTTTATATGTTATAAGATATCACATTGTACATGGTCTTATTCACATAATATTAATATATATTATATTTTCATAGGCGTTTTAGAAATGTAGAAAATAAGAATTCAAGGGAATTATTTTTTGTTTATATTTTGAATACGAGTTCAATTTTTTTTTGCTGATAAAAATTCAGTTTTGTTTATGTTAATTATTTATATTTTAAATAAAATAGTCTTAAATTCTAGATCTTATAATTAATTATAATACCTAACTGTTATTTTAATAAAATAGTTGTTGAAAATGATATTTTTACTTATTTGATATTGTATGTATAATAGATTTTTTTATTTGTATTTCTAAACTAAAGTAAATTAATATTTGTTGATAATAATATAAATAATTATTATAGTAAATTACAATATATTAAATATAAATATAGTATTTGATAATAAAATAATTATATGTGTGAGGTTCTCTCTCCTCCTCATAGAGAGAGAAGAGAGAGAATTCTCTGTGCAATTCATCCCTCTTACGAATTCTCTCTCTTACCACAATCTCTATCCTTCAGAGGGATGAATTGATTTTGTTTTTGTTTCTGTAAAATATCTTTCGATCTTATAGATCGATTTTATCTTTTTCCTTTGGGGAAAAATAACTTCGCTTGGCGGCTTCTTTTTAATTGACGATTTTGCTGTGTACAATTCAACAAAACCAGAGATGTTTCCCATTCACATCTTTCTCTGGTTTGGTTGGATATAAATAAAAATCTCTTCGTTTTGTTTGCATAAAATATAATCTTAGTATGGATGGTGAAGGCGTTTAGTTTATGTCACTCTTTCGCAAAATCATCATTTAAATCCCGGTTAGCTTCAGTTGAACTAGAGTCAGCAGAAGATAAGCTTTCAATTCCTCTCCTAAGAAATCAATCTTTACTTTCTTTGTTAGCCGGAGAATATTCGGTATGAATGGAGGACCACCCCACCCAGGTTTATTCAACATTCCTTTCACGAAGATACTTCAAGATTCAAAAATATCAAGAAACTCGATTCGCTCGGCCAGCAGGCAGGCGGCGTGCTTATCCATATAGGGGATCTTTCGAATCAGCATATTTTTCGAAGCCCCGTAACTCTTCCTCAGCCAGGCCGCACCGAGAATTCGGGGGAGGGGGGGGGGATTGGAACGCCAAGTGACTTTTGATTCGGGGATTTTCTTGTGAGTCCTAGACACAAGAAAATGTCGCATTTTGAAATCAAGATCTTGGGATTGGACTTGTCAATCGATTGGATAAGGAGCAGTTGAAAGTGGTGAATAGACCTGAAAATCAGTGAAATTTTTTGACACCAATCATTTACATATTACACCATAGTAACTTCGGCACACAGTGCTATTACGACAGCAGGTCACCGGGAGGGATCCAATATTTTCTGAATCTTTATGCAAGGAACTTCGTTGCAAAAGACTGGGCCTTCTTAATCCTCCAATCGTGCAGTAGGTGCTGAAAGTCTAGACAGCGGGCCCTCTCAGTTCTTTATCTTTCTAGGTCTTGCGAAGGTGGCCAGAAAAAAATCAAATGATGCTCAATCGAAACACCAGTCAGCTTATAGGGTGTTGTCGTCCTTCTTCTCTGGTTAACTGTGTACGGGTTCTTAGGCCCCAAGATGACTATCAAAGGCTGTCCATCGAGGATGAGCTTGGATTGCCCCGTGGCATCCATTGCACGATCTGCTGACTCAGGAGCGAAATGGACAAACGCATGAGGCTCCACTCTCTTTTAACCATCAAATGTGGGGATGTTTGAAGTGTTGGTGATCTCGATATTAGGATAAGAACCAGGAGTAGTCCAAGAAGTTTTCAATCTGCATCACCTAACGAGTCCTACTTCCACTTCAAGGTAATCTGTAAGCTCTTTTGCAGTAGTTAACTCCCCAAACCCACCAATGCTTACTTGTGTCACAACCTAGTTGTTGATGTTTCCCTCTGACCCCATTCTCCTAAGATACAAAAAAAAAGAGTAAATATAAGATAATCTTTCTGATTCTCAGTAATCAGATCTACAAAATACTGACTACAAAATACCATGAAAATAAGTAGATGTAATGAAAAAGACACTAGAATCATGCATAGACTAGGATTTACTCCAGATGTCTTTTGAGCTGAGGGCTCTCTTTGAGGAGCACGGAAGTCTCCAATGTTCCTCAGTAGAGTTATAGTTATACAAAAGACTAGGATTTGTTTTTGGTGGTGGAATGTTGAACGTTAACTTAGATCACTGAGTTATACAAAGAAGTATCAGTTGTAAATCATCTAACGTTTGACAAATTTGCCATTGTGATATATCTCCCTTTGCGTTGTAGGATCTGTTCTCTTATTCCTATTATCACTTACACTCTTCTGTTTATTGTACAGGAGAGCAAGGTACAAGAGAGCAAGGGTAATTTTCAATCATGTTTAACTATATATGGATAAAAAGTTAATGGTTATAAGGGTGATCGTTAAGGCTTCTTTAAGCCCACAAGAGTTTCAAACTTCAATGGAGATTATGGAACAAGGATTTTAGTTGATTGAAGTTCACGGTGATGGTTTTCTTGCGGCTGTTAGACGGATCTACTGTTTTTTTATTCGAGTAGCTATGATTCAAAGGATGGTATTTGATCTAATCAGTATTTTTGGATACTTTTGGAGATTCAAGGTACATGGTGGTTTGTTGATATTTTTATTGTGTTAGAATTTCCAAAAAAAATTAATAATCTCAAGGTGTATTTTTGGTCAAATTCGAACCTCAGGTTTTCTTACAAATAAATGAGGGAGCTAAAATGGTGTACGTGGGTGAGCAGTATGGGTTACAGAATGTATGGATGTGTCTCATCCTTTTCTAATTAATAAGAAGCAAAAATACGAATGACCGGATGTGATACTTGAAAGTCTAATTCACAAATGAGTTCAAACTTTCAAAGACCCATATATATATATATATATATATATATATATATATATATATATATATATATATATATATATATATATCACTCTGCGGAAGAGAATGTGCAAAGGTCAGAGATTTAATAAGAATCAAATAAGACCCTTTATTTGATTTATATTTGCCTGTAAAAGGATGTCTCGATGGAAGGTAGAAAAGTGAAAATAGTAGCTCTGTTTGCTTCTTCTTTTTAATCAGATAATCTTTGCTAAGGACAACCCGAAAAAATATGAATAAGTTTGAAACTGATATTTCAGGCAAAAAAGAAATTTCACAATCTTATTTATTTATTTTTAAATGAATATTTATCGCGTGTATGCCTGTTCAAAAAGATGCTTACACGTAACAAGTGGACTTTTTTTTTGCTTTGGAGTTGTTGTCAAACTGTAAAAAACTGAGATGAAAACAAATCTATACTACTAAACCATGACTATTTATGAATCCGTCCCTGAATTTTTAAATAAATTACAAAATATCTCACTTTTAAATGAAATCGTGTAATTAAAAGAAATTCGGTCATTAAAAGCCAACATAGTCTTAAAATAAATTGATAGCCCATTTTTTGTTCAGTGTATCATTAAAACGAAATAGAGTTGAAACTTTCGAATCAATAGACTTAAAATTTTAGATTATGTTTAGTAATCTATTTAAAATATATGCCTTTGACTCTTCCAATTAATTACAAAATTTACATGTACTTTTTTGCTAACAGCATTTGCAACCAATCAAAAGTCATTATTTTGCAATTACATTAAAGAATATTTAATAGAATTTAGTTCTAAGCCTTTTTAAAAAATTTGTTTCCTAAATATTTGCACCACATATTCCCATAAAATTACATTATTAATTATTTGAAATCATTTATTAAATGAAACCTCAAAATAAAATCAAATTGAAATAAAAAATAATTAAATCAACAAAAAAATAATGTGAATCTAACTTATATCAACTCCTGACAAAATAGTTCCATTAAAAATAAAAACTAAATCACATAAAAAAAATTTAATAAAATTATAGAATTTTTTTTTGAAATGCACAAATGAATTTTTCAATCTAGAGAGTGTTGAAGATATAAAATATGTTATTTAAATTATAAAAAACAATGTAAAATAATTTTAACTTCGAGTTAAATAAATAAAAATCATATTACGGGTTAGAATTATTTTGATACTTCAAAAAAATAGTCATATCTAAAATAACAAAATAAGTCATATAAATAAATTTAAGATAAATTTCATAAAAATGTAAAATATATAATATATCAATAATTATAATTTTTATTACGTATAGATGAAAACAAACATAATAATAAAAAACAACTCCTAAAAAAACATTAAGACACTTTGAAACACATTTGTTACAAAAATAAATTTGCCAAAGAAAATATATCCGCCCTTTTAAAGGGAGGGTCAAAATCTAGTTTTAATTATATTCTAATACTACTACAAAACTATCATATCCTAACTTTTAGCACTTATTATTTTTCAATTAAATAACATTCTTATATTGATTCCAAACTAATTAACGTTGAAACTTTCAAAATATTTCTCATTTTTTTGTAACGTTTGATTAATTACGCTATTACAATGGTGAAAATATTACATAGACGATTCTATAACCAACAATTCTACCATCATATGAGAATTCACGCCTGACTGCACCGCTCTGAGCCGTCCTATGAGATCCATGTTTGATGGTACGCCATGCACCAAGTTGAAGATCTCTTGTAACTTGTTTCTCCCTAATTTGCATAATTATAAATTTTCTGGGGTTGAATCCCAGACCTCCGGGTATAGAAGCATTAATGAACCTCTAGTCAAACCACTGGACCAAAGGGACTTCCACAAATATTTCTCATTTTGTCGAAATTTTTTTTATGTATATATATATATATATATATATATATATATATATATATATATATATATATATATATTTGACGAGGAAAATCTATTTTATTACTGAAATTTGAGATTTGAGGTGGTCTTAGTCAAAAGACCGGAATAGAACAACCAATGAAATAAAGAGTTCTGTGAAAAGATCTCGCAGTCCTAGCTAAGGAATCTGAAATTTGATTTTGCGCTCTTGGGATGTGGGTGATCTTGAAGTCCGGAAAACATATATTCAGTGTCTCTATGAGATCTAGTCAAACCATATGAGAATTCACGCCTGACTGCACCGCTCTGAGCCGTCCTATGAGATCCATGTTTGATGGTACGCCATGCACCAAGTTGAAGATCTCTTGTAACTTGTTTCTCCCTAATTTGCATAATTATAAATTTTCTGGGGTTGAATCCCAGACCTCCGGGTATAGAAGCATTAATGAACCTCTAGTCAAACCACTGGACCAAAGGGACTTCCACAAATATTTCTCATTTTGTCGAAATTTTTTTTATGTATATATATATATATATATATATATATATATATATATATATATATATATTTGACGAGGAAAATCTATTTTATTACTGAAATTTGAGATTTGAGGTGGTCTTAGTCAAAAGACCGGAATAGAACAACCAATGAAATAAAGAGTTCTGTGAAAAGATCTCGCAGTCCTAGCTAAGGAATCTGAAATTTGATTTTGCGCTCTTGGGATGTGGGTGATCTTGAAGTCCGGAAAACATATATTCAGTGTCTCTATGAGATCTAGTCAAACCATATGAGAATTCACGCCTGACTGCACCGCTCTGAGCCGTCCTATGAGATCCATGTTTGATGGTACGCCATGCACCAAGTTGAAGATCTCTTGTAACTTGTTTCTCCCTAATTTGCATAATTATAAATTTTCTGGGGTTGAATCCCAGACCTCCGGGTATAGAAGCATTAATGAACCTCTAGTCAAACCACTGGACCAAAGGGACTTCCACAAATATTTCTCATTTTGTCGAAATATATATATATATATATTTGACGAGGAAAATCTATTTTATTACTCAAATTTGAGATTTGAGGTGGTCTTAGTCAAAAGACCGGAATAGAACAACCAATGAAATAAAGAGTTCTGTGAAAAGATCTCGCAGTCCTAGCTAAGGAATCTGAAATTTGATTTTGTGCTCTTGGGATGTGGGTGATCTTGAAGTCCGGAAAACATATATTCAGTGTCTCTATTCTCTCTAGCTTGGTTACCAAAGCTGGCCAAGCCTGGGGCTCCTTGATCATGACAATCAAGTCCTTACGGTCCATGCTGAAAATTTATATGCTAAGATATCACTCAAAGAAAATACAATAATTAGTATATGCTACATGGTATAATAACAGTATAATTTGAAAATTTGATCTAGATCAAAACCACAACTCCATTATTAATATTCCTTTCTCCAGAATTACATTACTCTAAACCATATATTATATAAAAGTTTTTTTGGCATTCAATAAATTTACTTTCAGAAAATTTCTTATTTGATTAATTTTGAAAAATATATATTTTAATAACATTTATGATTTCCGTTAGCTATATTTTCCACATCAAGAAAATGAATAATATTGTCCATAAATTATTATTTATGGTATTTTAGTCAAGTCTTCATTATTTATTACTAATAAATAAAAATGTAAACCTCATGTAAATAATTAATTATTTAATATATATATATATATACTCAAAATGCTTTAAAATGTTATTTCATACATATTTTTATATAACTATTAGCCCAATACAAATTCAATAAGAAAAAACTATATAAATAAGAAACTAATACAATTGACGGTTAAATATAAGAAGTAAAATTACTGCATGTAATTAATAAACTTTTTTTGAATAAAATGTCATATTACCCGAAAATCAATATGGGTAACTATTTAAAATATATACTACGGACATTATTAAAATATTTATATCTATAATTGTAAATAACACCCACACAAATTGATTATTAATAAATTCTACTCCTTCCATTTTGATTTAATTGTCGTTTTAGAGAAAAAAAATTGTGTCAAAATAAATGTCGTTTTATGATTCTAATGCAAAATTTATTGATTTTTTATTCCTATCTATTTTTCTGTTGGTTAAAATGTGGTTAGGTGTACTAGTAATGATGTTTTTATCTAATAAATATATAAAACTAAATGTTTTATTAGTCTATATGCCGAAGTTTAAACTACAAATAATATGAAACGGAGTGATTAGTTGATTACAGTGTTTTTAAATCCGGACCGAACCGGTGGTCGGACCAGGTTAAATCGTGAACCGGAAATAAACCCCAACTTAAATTGAACGGTTAAAAACTCATTATTGAACCGTTAAAACCCGGAAACCGGTGACCCAACGAACCAATCAAACCATGGTTCTTAAATAAATCCAAAATAAAATAATTAAAATTTTCTTTTTAAAATAAAATAGGGTTTCAGATTAATAACTTAAGTCGTCTCCTCTTTTTCTCTCGAGTCTTTGACGTCTGATAAGGTATTACCTATTTGGCTAGTTCTCAAGGTATTTTCTGAGTTAGAAGATAAACTTCTTGAAGAATATTTTAAAGATGGCGAAAAAATCGATCATGGTATAATTTTTAATTTTATTTCAAAAAAAAAACTTTAAAGTTTAAACTAATGTGTCTATAATTCTTTTTATATTTTTTTTTTTAAAGTGGTGAAGATTCAGAGTGATAAAGACATGGAAAATAAAGTTTAAATCTTCTTTTTTTCCTTTTGATTTTCACTACAAGAAAACATATTTTTTACGAGGGCGTTATTCGATGTTAATTCGTAGTAATAGGAGCTTTACGACGAATTAACATCGAACAGCGTTTTGTTGTTAAACGCTCGTCGTAACGGAGCATTCGTCGTAAAGTCCTAGTTACATTTACGAGGAAGCTTTTTCCTCGTAAAGCGGAAGGAAACATTTCGTCGTAATGTCCTCGTAACTGGCGTTGTAAATGCCACGTAATACTTCGTTGTAACAGACACGTAAGGTTTCGTCGTAAACTCGATGTAAAGTTTACAACGACTTTACAACGAGAAGATGTAACTTCGACGTAAAAGTTACGAGGACTAAACGTGGAAAGTTACAACGAAATTACATCTCCATATTTAAAATATTAATTAATTATAATAATTATATATTTATTAATTTTTAAATTAAAATAATTTTCGAAAAAATAAATATGAAACCAAAAATTTTATTTAAAAACTAGAAATTCATTAATTAAATATAATTTAAAATTTTTATACAAAACAAAAGAAATTAAAAAAAAAATCCTAATGAAGACCGACATCATCATCATCGAAGTAGTTGGCTGAGGGGTTCGGGTGTGAAGATGGTCCTGCTTCGGGATCCGACTGGCTCATCCCGAGAGCTGCTCGTCTCGCCGCCAAAGCCGTCTGCAGAGCTGGATTTCCCACCGCCATCACATCCAGCAAACTCTCTTGAGAGTCCAGACGCTGCTGTTGGGTATCCATACGAGTCTGCATCCGCTCGTTGTCCTGGTCCCGCCTCGAATAGTATGACGAAGTCGCTCTTGCAACTTCATTAACGAAACCTATTCCGACCGTCCTTCCCTTCTTTCTAGGAGCCACTTATATGTATATATATATAAAAACTTAGTTAGAGTTCATTAATTAATAATAAAAAAAATTATTAAATTTTACCTCCTCGAAGATCTGGTCGACTTCTTTGGTTGACAACTTGACGGATAATCCATCTGCAGACTGTTGGGTGAGTTGCATCTCTCGCTCTTCTACCCGAGACGCCACAGCGTTGAAGAGTTTCTCTGATGCAGGATCAACAAAAACTCCATCTGGTGTGGCGTGAGTCATCTTGAATAAGTCCGAGAGAGATGGCAAAACTCCCGTCTTCTCCAACTAATAAACAAAAATAAAAAAATTAATTAAATTTATTAATAAATACAAAAGTTTATAATAATGAAAATTATAAATTAAAATAAAACTTACAGCTTCGAGACGAACTCCGGCATGGGGTTTTTGGCCGGTTCTATGAACCATGGGCAAATGGCCATCTTTATCCCTCGTTCTTCGGGAAGCGGAGCACGAGTTGGCTTTGCGGATGTTGACGGGGTCGGTCCAATAGGCGATGAGGCCATCCCATGCGTCCTTGGTGACCCCGCTCGGCTTCCCCTCATAGCCGTAAATCTCCCATTTGTCCTTCCAATCGGAGACGGTGTTGCAAAGACGAGTTTTCGCCTTTGCAATAAATCCGCTCTTCACCCTCTCGGTGATTCCTATGGACCAGTTCCACCTTTGCTGAAAAAAACAAAAAAAAATTAAAAGATTAGAAAAAATAATAATTATTTAATTAACAATTTAATTATTTATTTAAATTACCGCAAAACATTTAAACCACGTCGTCTTGACGTGATCGGGAGTGGACGTCCAGTTGGGATAAGGACCGTCATAATATCCCTTCATCGTCTCTGAAACGCTCCGGCTAACTTTGTTGTTAACCCCAAACCTGCAAAATATATAACAAATTTGTTTAAAAAAAATTATCAAAGATTTTAAATTTAAAATTAATAATTTTATCTACTTACCAAAAATTACCCTGGGGTCTATCGGGGTCAAGAATCTGTAAACCCTCTCGTCCGGGCTGGGTCAACAAATCCTCCACGGTGTATCTTGCGAATGGTGCATAAGGTGGCACCCGCAAGTCGGGATGAACTGCAGCCGGTGGGGCAGGCTGATCCGGGGCGAGAGGTGGAGCAGGTGGTGGGGGAGGCATCTGAGCTGAATGTGGAGGAGGGGTCGAAGAAACTCTCCGACATGTCTGTCCCGGAAGAAGACGATGGACCGCTAGAAGAAGATCCATCGCCAAATAGATC
Organism: Hirschfeldia incana; assembly: GCA_026261945.1. Classification (NCBI taxonomy): domain Eukaryota; kingdom Viridiplantae; phylum Streptophyta; class Magnoliopsida; order Brassicales; family Brassicaceae; genus Hirschfeldia; species Hirschfeldia incana. The sequence continues at coordinate 304,857 of JABCMI010000104.1, forward strand.
GGCATACGTAGGTGCAGGAGCTGCTGGTCTCGGTCTAGGAGCCATCTAAAAAATAATTAAAAAAAATAAATTAATACATTTCCCAAACGAAAATTTTAAAATAAAATAATTCCGTTAACTAATCACCTAAACTAATTCCGGTAACTAATCATCTAAACTAATTCCGGTAACTAATCACCTAAACTATTCACCTAAACTAACCACCTAAACTATAAAAAAAAAAAAAAAAGAAGAGAGAGAAAGATACCTTAGAGAGGGGGGAGGAATTTGGGAGGAGGATACGAGCAGTGGTGGTCTGAGAGGATTCTCGCATATATATAAAAACGGATTCGTCGTAATAGCCTCGTAATTTTACGACGAAATTACCAGGCCCGTGTTTTCGTTTACGACGAAGTTACCAGGCCCGTGTTTTCGTTTACGACGAAGTTACCAGGCCCGTGTTTTCGTTTACGACGAAGTTACCAGACCCGTGTTTTTTCGTTTACGACGAAGTTACCAGGCCCGTGTTTTCGTTTACGACGAAGTTACCAGGAATGTATGAAACCCCGAAAATTAAATCCCTAAACCCCAAACTTATCATCTTTACCACTCATTCATAATTTCATCCTCTTTATCCAACTAAAACCCTTACCTTCAACAAAATAATTTTTTTTTCTTTAACAAATAAATTTTTTTAACCTTAAGAAATATATATTATACATTAAGAATTTCACTTAAGCAATAAAAACAACATTGCATACAATATTTTGGAAAGACAAAAATAACATTTGTTACATATATTACATCATTCTGAATCGTTTGAGTTCTCATCAACATTAGAACATTCATCGTCATCACTACAATCAAACTCGTCTTCACGTGCTTCATCTGTCGCATCTTCGGGAAGATCTTCATATTGATGGTTATTTGGGTCGATCAGAAGAATTTCATCAAGTTGTTGGTCAGGAACCTCAACTTCATTAATAGCATCTTCTTCTTGCAATGGTGGTTCTTCTCCAGCAACAATTCGTCCACGAGGTGTAATTTTGATAGTAGCCAACCAATTAATCCCATAACTTCGAAGGCGAGGATATGGAAGAAAGCTAACTTGTTCAGCCTGGGAAGCGAGGATGAAAAGCTCGAATTTGTTGTATCTTCTCCCAGAGTTGACATCCACAACACCAAATTTGTTAAATCGAACTCCTCGATTCTCAACGGGATCGAACCATTCACATTTGAAGAGGACACATTTTAGCTTCAATAACCCTGGAAATTCCACTTCAATAATCTCCTGCAAGATCCCGTAAAAGTCTGTTTCACCTTTCACACATATTCCATAGTTACTTGTTGTCCGATGTCTTCCATACTCGTATGTGTGAAAGGTAAAACCTCGTGTGAAGTACATATTTGATGTGGTGACCTTTGCTACTGGACCTTGGACCAATTCGTGAAACCATACATGGTAATATGGATCATCATACTCAACCTACAAAATACACCACCGTTAGAATAGTACCAAATATTGCTTCATTTTAATCAAATATAATACATGTGATTTTAACCACTTGACAAAGTGCTTTTCTTTTCTTCCTTCCACTTCAGCTGCAGATAATCCCGGTATCGCTTCTTCAACTTGAGATACAAACATGCTGCAAATTAAACAAATATATCATATCATATAATTAACAACAATTTAATAAAATTAATTAACATAGATAAAAATTTACCTTTCAAACGAAGACGTCATTGCATCTCCGCAGTTGAGCATAATATATGTGTAGGCACTATGCTTATCCTCTTCACTAGACCACCAAACTTCTTTCAGCTTACCACCAAATCGCCCAATTTGACAGAAAATGTCAGGAACACCGTCTACGGCATATGACGAAGGTACTCCACCATCATCATATCTTCAAGGAACTCTTTTCCTTGTACGGACGGTTGGAGCAAAGTAGTAAGACGTGAAGCTAGAAGTTTCTGCTGTCAAACTCCCAGCAATGATCGAACCTTCCACCTTTGCTAGATTTTTGGCTTTTCCCTTCAAATGTTTCATGTACCTCTCATATGGATACATCCATCCGTTGTGAACTGGTCCACGAAGTAATGCTTCGTACGGGAGATGAACAACTAGATGTTGCATCACATCAAAAAATGATGGAGGAAATATCTTCTCCAGGTTGCACAATATGATGAGAATGTTCTCCTGAAGCTGTTCGATGACTTCTTCCTTGAACGTACGTGTGCTAAGATCTCTGAAGAATGTTCCAATTGCTGTATGTTGCAAATATAACACAATTAATAACATTTTTAAAACATATGTAATATATTATAAATTAATATTTACCTGCAAGTGCTTCATGTACATTTGTTGGAAGGAGCTCAGCAAAAGCGAATGGAAGTAGTCGTTGCATAAACACATGACAATCATGACTCTTTATTCCGGAAAACTTTTGACCACGTTCAACACATCTTGACAGATTTGAAACATAACCATCAGGGAACTTAACTTCTGATAAGACCCAATCAAACAAAGTTGTTTTCGCTGCTGATGACAACCGGAATATGGGAACAGGAACGCTGCCATTGCTCTTGATATGTAACTCACTTCTCCAGCAGATTGAAGGTAAGTCCATCCTTGACTTTTTGTTATCTTTTGTCTTTCCTGGGACGTTCAATATTGTATTCATGATGTAGTCAAAAAAGTTCTTCTCTATGTGCATCACATCTAAGTTGTGGCGTAAAAGAAGATCCTTCCAGTAAGGCAGATCCCAAAATATACTCTTCTTATGCCAATTGTGAGAGACCCCATACCCATCAGGCATATTTCCCGGAACATGCCAGTTTCCTCCACACGCCACAGTTTCCTGAGCTCCATAATAATCAATTTCTGCTAGGATCTGTTGCCCGGTGAGATATGGAGGATGACTATCTCTGACAACTTTTTTGTATCTAAACAATTTCTTATTTCTTCGGTACGGATGGGAGATGGGAAGAAATCGACGATGACAATCAAACCAACAACTCTTTCTACCATTCTTCAGTTGAAAAGCATCTGTCGATCCACGACAAATTGGACAAGATAATCTTCCATGAGTTGTCCACCCAGACAACATCCCATAAGCAGGAAAGTCACTAATCGTCCACAGTAGAACTGCTCGCATCGTAAAATTGTTTTTCATGGAACAATCATACGTTCTCACCCCTTCTGACCACAACTCTTGTAGCTCTTGTATCAATGGTTGGAGAAAAACATCAAGCGACCGTTTTGGATGCTTCGGCCCAGGAATTAATATGGTTAAGAATAGAAATTCTTCTTCCATACACATCTCCGGCGGCAAGTTATACGGCGTAAGAATGACTGGCCACAAAGAATATTGCCTCACAGACATTCCGAATGGAATAAATCCATCAGTGCTTAACCCAAGATAGACATTCCGAATATTGTTAGCGAAATCTGGAAATACCTTGTTGAAATGTTTCCACGCTCTTGCATCTGATGGATGAGCGATCTCGCCTTCCTTCTGGACATGTTCAGCATGCCACCTCATCGATGCAGCAGTTCTCTCAGATTGATATAATCTTTTTAACCTGTCTTTAATTGGTAGGTACCACATCCTTTGGTACGGTACCCTATTCCTTCCACGTCCTTGCGGTTTGAATCGTGGTTTCTTGCAGAATCGACACTCTTCCAGGTTCTCATCGTCTTTCCAGTAGATCATGCAGTTGTCGATGCAAACATCTATCATCTCCGAAGGCAATCCCAGACTATAAACCAATTTCTGAATCTCATAATAAGATTCAGCCGACAAATTGTCTTCTGGCAAGTACTCTTTCAACAATTCCGCCCAAGAATCCATGCATTTCTCAGATAGATTATGATCCGTTTTAATATTCATCATCCTAGCTGCTAGAGACAATTTAGAGAGACCTTCTCTACAACCAGTGTAGATTGGTTGATTTGCAGCATCTAGCATTTCATAAAACCTTTTTGCATCCAAATTAGGTTCTTCTACATTCCCGGTTTCATGAGCTATTGTTGTAGTTGTTTCTAAAAATACATCAGTAATCATGTCTTGAATCCTATCATGATCTATCATCTGCTCATTCTGATTCGGTTCTTCATTATTAACAGGATTCTCAAAATGATTACTACTACTACTAGCTTCATTTCCACCATAACCCTCTCCATGTTGATACCAAATATAGTAATGCGGTGTGAATCATCTATTTACTAAATGCTTCCAAACAGTTTCACTAAGTGCAAATTTTGAATTCTTGCATTTCCGACAAGGGCAAAACATCTTACCGTTTTCCTGTGTGAGCGGTGTAGAACCTGCATGCTGCATGAATGTCTCTAGCCCGCTTAGAAAGGTATCCGTCACTCTACCGGCAGAATCTTTATGTGAATACATCCAACTCCGTATCTCGTAGATATTGCATCCATCAGCCATTTTTTTCTATTTGTGTTTTTTTCAGTTTTTTTTTTCTTATATTTGTTGGTGGTGTGTTTTGAACATTGAGAAATCTAATTATATAAAAGAGAGTTTCTTTCTCTCCTAGCCTATCCACGTAAGCGGACACGTCACTAATTCGTGCTATATGGTTACGACACGTGTCCAGCTTCTCCCAACCTTTTCTTCTTGACGCAGCATGCCTCTGAACCCTAATGTCGTTCCATTGTCGTCACACGAAAGCTAAGTAACGGAATCATGATTGTTGAAGCCATAAATTCAGCATCTAATCCCAGTAATTTCTTTACCCACTACTTCTCATTTCACTAGAACCTTCGATCTTCGGTTTCTTCAGTATTTGGATCCTATAAAGAGGCGTTCATGGCTTCATCGTTATCACGGCAACATCGATTTTCTGAGAATCTTCTTTGTATACTCCACCGTCGAACTCGCCGTCTCATCGCCGTTGGCAGCGCAAGGCCGTCTAATCGGATCAAGTCCTTGCTGCCGTCCATTTCACGGAGCTTCTCGATCAGACTCTACCCGATCGGCATCTGCATGATCTCCGGCCGAATCATGGCGGTGCTGTGAAGAAACCTCTGGGAATCGATCTCCAGCTATAAAAAGGCCAGCTTTCCTCCCCGTGAACATCATTATCATCCTCGCCTTTAGGAAGCTTGAGCTTCAATGATTTTTGTTTCGTTTATTGATATTGTTTTTGTTTTCTTTTTTCTGATGTATGGTCATTTGGGTATCGTTTACAGATTAAGAAACCTTGAGTTTAGATGATCTTGATTTTGTTTTATGATTTTTTCTGTTTGTTGATGAAAGATGATTTGGTTTCGTTTATTGATTTACAAAGCTTGAGTTTAGATGCTTTGATTTCGTTTATTAATTTTGTTTTTGTTTGTTACTGTAAGAGTTTTTTGGTTTCGTTTATTGATTCTTGAGTCCAGAACTCCAGATACCCAGTGCAGATAACTGTTATTGCTTCTTCCGTGTAAATAATCAGGTTAATCCTTCCAAACATACGCTTTTAAAAAGTTCAGGGTAGCAAATTTTTTAATTCAAGTGACTTTTAGCCATCGCTTTTGCATTTGACTAAGGATTTTCGATTTTATTGGATCAGTTTGTGGATTCAGTTTCATCTTCTCCATATAAACTTGATTAATGAAGAGACCAGGTTCTGCACCCCAAGGATCGGATAAACGGTAATTAATATGCACATGAAGAGGTGATGATAGCTTCAGAGACGCTTGAAAATCTGCCGCTTGATAGGAAAACTTAGAACCTAACATCATCTTGGAGGTAAGGCCTCCATGCTTCTTTTCAGTAAAACCAAGATTTGACTGTTTGATTGGTTTAATTGTGATGTAGGAATGTGTTGGATAGAACATGTGAAGAAGAATGGAAAGATTGATACACTGGGGTGATATTGTTCTGATGCGATCGAGTCTTGGTATTCTCAATGCTATCATATTAATGTGTGTGTCGTTGTTTCCTGTTCATAAAGTATTAGTTGAGCTTCTTCTGGTGTTTTGCATGTTGCTTATCTTAATATATATTTCAGATAACTATCAGTGATACTGATGACGAATTCAAACATCTGTTATGTGACACATCCACCCCCAAGCGGCTTTCTTGACGTGGGGAAGGAGTTGCAGAAGATTGGTTTGAAGCCGGTAAGGAACACTGCACAGAGGAGAGTTGCTGCACAGATCCAAGGCATATCGCAAAAAAAATGAAGCAAACCTCAGCAGCACCACCTTTTCTGTATCTCTTCCAAAGCCTCAACGCCAACGGTTCCTGGAACTAAGCCTCATAGATGAATGATATGCTATTTGAAAATCAAACGGATGCCTAATTTTCTTACTACTTGACGTATTTGTACATATAACAAAGTGGATGATGTGTCTTGAGTTTACCACGGTTTGCAAGTATTCCGAAGAAAAAATGCATTTTCAAGTAAAGGACATGTAACTTATGATCACAAAGCAAGAATGTCATGCGCCGAGAAAGTACAAAAAAAAAAGAACACAAAACTTGAGAAGTTTTCTAATACGGTGTCAGATAGTTTTCTCAGACCACAATGCAATAATCAAGAGACAAACTCAAGCAAAAAATAAAAACAAGTGTAAAGATTTGTCAGAATGTTTGGCAGGCCAGCGAAGAGATTTAAATAGACCAATAATCTTAAGCTACATGACATATGGTGGAATGCTCTCCACTTCTTTAGCCTTAAACCTCATTCCAGTTTGGATAGCACTGTCCTGCTCGACTCTTCCTGTCAAACCAAAACCACTCAAAAGTTGGAGAGCCAAAGGTATTTCTTTAGTCAAAAGAATAAATAATAAGATGCTTAGCCAAAAGAGAGATTGATCAGCTCACAAATGGGAGATTAGTGTTGACAACACATTGAAAAGTCTTTACAAAGGGTACGAGTTGAAAAACCACCGAAGAGATGCCATCTAAACATCATCAAGAATAGATGCGACCAGTGGCGGGGGTACGGCTAGCGGATGAGTTCATTTGGCCATGTGAATATTTTGGAAACTAAAGTTTCTTTGTAGATTAAAAGATTTGGTAAAGTTGCTATATATTAATTGGTTTATTAATCTAATCCCTCTAAATTTGCTAAGCATATACCTGAGCCAATAATTTTCATTGCAATTCATTTTCCAATATATATTATAAAATTATTTAGATATTAATTTCTTTTTTTTCTTTTTTTCCAAAAACTTTTTTCTATTTTCAACACTTTAAATATAATTTTCCTTATACAAGCTTATAAATATTTAAACCATTATATGTTTCTGTTTATTAAATATTTAAATGGATATTTTTAATATATTAAAAACTTTTTTCAGCAAAAATCTGCTTTTAAAATAAATATAATTTAAGCAACAAACGTTTTCATCATCTACATCCATATGTATGCTAAATCATTATAATTTAGATATGTTTATAAAAATATTAAAAATGTATAATATCTAATAAACAAAAGAAATAATCGTGTTCAATAGTAAAAAAATCAATATATAATAGTATAATAAAGTTATTGTAAAGAGTATATTTTATAAGTTAGCCAGTAATATTTCTTTCAAAAAATCTATTCAGTTATTCTGATAACATGGTTAACTTCATTTTCTATATAATGAATTAATGATACATGTAAGATTATAACAAACATATATGTATATGTATATTGTTTCTCAAAAAACATGTGTATGTATAAAGAGCAACAATAGTTTCATTTTATTTGTTTATCTATTTTAAAATATTTTTAGTTATAATGAATAAGTTGTTTATTTTACATCATGAAATCATTAATTTTCTAAAATGTATAAAAATAAATATTTTTTTACAATTTCTAAAAATGAATTGTTTAAAATTATGAGCATTAACTTAAAGTACTATTTTTAGTTAAAAGTAAACTAAATATTTAAAGCAAATTTATATTATTTATCTTTTCTTCGCCCGCCCGTAGGGCGGGTTTACCCTAGTGACATATATATATAAGATTTTCGAGTTTGGTAGGTAAAGGTTTAACAAGTATTTTACAACGCAATATATTACTACGAATTTACAACTTTTTTACATGGAATTTACATCAACTTTACAAAGAATGTAGTTAGGTATCAAACACAATTAATACACGTTTTGACCAAGTGTAACGGTAACCCGATTCGTTGTTAAATCCTTGTTAAATTACAACGTCTTTACGTGGAATAATGTTTCGTCGTAAACTCCATGTAACATTACAACGTCTTTAAGAGGAGAGATAAGGAAACATGTTTCGTCGTAAAGTCCATGTTAAATTACAAGGCGTTTACGCGGAACTTAATTTTCCACGTAAACTCGTTGTAACTTTACATCGACTTTACGACGAAACAGTTTCGTTGTAATATTACAACGACTTTACGACGAAACTGCTTTTCGTTGTAAAGTCGACGTAATTAACTTTTAAATTTACGAGGAATAATTTTCGTTGTAAATTTTCGTTGTAAAGCCAGTATTTTCTTGTAGTGTTTGGATTTGATCTACTAAATTAATTTATTACTTATATTACATTTTCAATTTGTTACTTTTAAAACAAATTCTACATATTATGGTTATTGAAATATTTTATTTGATATGATTTATTTTTGTAAGAATATATAAATTCAAAATAGTATTTAAATTATTTTAATCCAATCAAACCGGGTTTAAACAGGATCGACCTTGGTCGAACCACAATGATCCATGACCTAAAAATTTTCCGGTTCGCTAGTCGGTTTGGTTTTAAAAACACTGGTTGATTATTAAACGTGTGCTCTGCGCACGCCTAATAAATATAAACGTTAACAACGAATAACTAACCAATTAACGAAGTGACACGTGAATTCCCCAATTCACCGCCAAAAAGAATTCAAAACAAATCGAGAAAATTTATGAATCAAATCTCCTAAAGTAATCAGTAGTGTCTATAGTAAGCATTAAAATATAAATAAATGATATGAAGTGGAAGAAAAGTGGATAAGGTAGACCCCGGGTTTTACAAAAAAAAAAAAATAGACCCCGGTAACCTCCACCGTTTGTTTGGTTAACGGAGTTACAATATATCCATAGGCATAGGGAGACAATACGAGTCTGATCTAAATACCTCCCACCTAGTCCCGGGCAAAATACTGGAATTGAAGACCCGAACAAAAACGAAACCAAAAACACCTAAAAATTAAAATCGGACTAAATTTTTTTTTCGGACTAAAACTTTCAAATATCCAAAACAATTTGATCTCTATATCTGAAACAATTAAACTGAATCTGAACTGAACCAAAAATCAAACAAATACCTAAATATATAAAATATTAACTATACATACATATGAAAACCAAATATATATATATATATATTACTGTTTGAATGTATTGAGGAAAAGATATTTGAACTATAAAATATTTCAAAGTATTTAGATACTTTTATTTCAAAATATATAAATAATCTGAATTATCTGATATTTCATTTGAGTCATACTAATAATTCAATAATTTACCTAAAATATCTGATAATTTATCTGAATTGCCCAAATCACTGAACTGGAACCAAATGAAAACCAAAATTTCAAATTATTTTATGGTTCCTAAATAACCGAACCAAACCAAACCCAAAAGTAGTTGAACCGGATCTTAATCGGAAACAGGTAATAAATTTAATAGATCCTTAAGTCCATCATTTGTTTAGTAACAGAGTTATGCTATATCCGTAAGAAGACTGTACGAATCTGATTTATAAATACCGCTCGTCGTCTTCTTCAACCACTTATACAGTTCGCACTAAATCAAATTTAGGGTTACGAATTCTCCGCTAAGCTGATCAGGTGTGTTCCTGTCTCTCTCTCTCCATCTTCTCCCATTCTTTAACGCGAATGTGCCTAATTGATTGATTTCGTTCAATTTATCTCATTCCGATTAGATCTGAAAACGAATTCGATCCGATCTGGGAAACGGTTTGCGTGAGGAATTATAGATTAAACATTCGTATTCTAACCTTGTGATCATGCAGATTCGAGATTGATACAACAATGGAGGCATTTGGGAAATCTTCCGCCAATGTGATTTACTTGTCTGCGATTCTTGATCCTCGTGAAGTAACCGACACGTGTCACAAATGCGACTACAAATGCGAAAACGAGAACGTTTGCGGGAACGTGTACCGTTGCAAGCTAACCGGTTTAACCCACGTCTGCGACAAGAACTGCAACCAGCGGATCCTTTACGATAACCACACCTCTTTGTGCCGTGCGAGCGGCAGGATGTTCCCGCTCTCCTCGGCTGAGGAACAGGCGGTTAGAGGAGTCCGTAGGAAGCTTGACGATGAGAGTCAACCGTCTGAGAGCTGCGTTAAGCGTCGTCGACGTGATGCTCAGTTTCATGCTTCTCCTTTTGAGAGGTCTTTTGCTGCTGTGAGCCCGATTTGCAGCCGAGCTGGAGATGGAATGGAGATGAACTAGAAGAAGAGGCTTTTTCTTTTATCTTCTCACCTAGAATAATAATGACTATATGCAATAAGAGATGTTATTCATGTGCTTTTCCAGGGAGGCTAGGTTGTAGCTCCACTGTCTGATGAAGCATTTTATCTTAGTGTTGTTGAAACTCTATGTAGTAGTTATAACGTAGGGGAGACTTTGTGATTCTAATGCTCTGTTCTGGACTTTCTTCTTTTTAATATAACTAAGGTGAAGTAGAAGAATAACACGTTTGTTTCTATCTTCCGCTGCTGATGTCTCGTATATTCCCAGTCTTCTTGGCTGTGTATCTTGTTTGGTTTGTTCTTAACTGTTACAAGATAGCATTGGTGATTAAGTTTATTATGACAGGTTCTTCAAGATAAACAATTGTGTTGGTTTATCATCCTGCAGTATATTTCTTTGTCCACCTGACGGAGACATGATTACAACCTATACTTTGTTTAAAATCAAGTTTCTTCTTTTACTTGATTGAAAAGGCCTAGCAATCCTGAATTCTTTTTTTTTTTTTTTTTTTTTTTTTTTTGAATGAATGCTAAATTTTATTCATCAAAAAAGAACCTTTTTACAACAAGTGCATCAAAGAAATAAAGATCTTATCTATTTGTATTTCTATAGACTAAGAATTGAACCTCCAAAAATATTTAATGTCTAGTGCTAAACCAGTATTGAAGAACTTCCTCCATTCCTCTTTTCCTCTTGATTATACTTAGCTTATTGCGGACTCCTTTCTCAATCATCTTCATCATAACCTGAACAGGCAGAGGTTTTCCTTCATGCTTAATCCTGTTTCTTTCTCTCCATATCATATAGATGGCAATCTGAAAAGCATATCTTAGGCAGAACAGCTTCTTCTTACCACCTGACTGATCAAGTAACATACCCTGAATATGATTCCAATCTGTCGAATACACTATGCCCATGATACCTTTGACTAGATAACTCCATATCTGAGCCGAGAAGGAGCAACGGAAGAAAAGGTGATTTCTAGATTCAGAATCATTTTTGCAGAGGACACACGTTTGATCAGCACCACTACTCCAGTTTGCTACTCTGTCCATAGTAGAGAGTCTGTTCCAACTTGCAAGCCAGGTTATGAAAGAAAATTTAGGTGTAGCTTGAGCAAACCAGACTCCTTTTGCCCAATCCCAATGAGTTCGTCTTTCCCTCAACATCCTCCAAGTCTCGTAAGTAGAAAATTTTTGCTTATAACCTGATTCCCTCATCCACATATAGCAATCAGCAGTATTGTCCTCCCGTTCTTTTAACTTGATGATATCAGCTTCTATCTCATTTAGCACCTCAAGCCGGTGTCTCCTTCTTCTTCTATTTCCTTGGATCACTTCTTCAAAACTAGCATTTCGACTTATGCCCAGAGCAATAATGCCACGATCTCCCAGCACATCCATTAATACCCCTCTTTCCGACCAACAATCATACCAGAAGGAGGTGTTTCTGCCATTCCCCACTTCAATTCTATAGAATCTTTTTGCCACATCTCTTAGCTTCAACAACTTCTTCCACATCCAAGATCCCATTTGGGTATTTTCCTTTACTTCCCAAAAATTTTTCCACTTGAGAAGGTTCGCCTTGATCCATCTTCCCCACAGAGATTCCCCAGTAAGCATCCTCCAGAGTAATTTTAAACCATAAACTTGGTTTACCTCCTTCAGAGGCCTGATTCCAAGCCCCCCTTCTTCTTTCTCTGAACAGACTACACTCCAAGCAATTTTTGCCCCAGAAGATTTCAATGCAGGACCTGACCAAAGGAAAGAGGAGCAAAGCTGTTCAATTTCGGCTATGCATTTGATAGGAAGCCTGAAAACTGCCGCCCAAAAGTTGACAATACTCATCAAGACTGTTGGGGTCAAAATCGGTCAAGACGAAATCGATGTCCGAAAAGTTCGGACAAAATACGAAAGATGTTAGAGAAACATTAGGAGAATAAGTTTCATTCTAGAAAACTTGGGAAAATGTTAAGACATTCCGAAATCAACGATTAGAAACATTCTCTACACGATAAAAATCTCCGAGAAGTAAAAAGAACGCAAAAAATATTTGGACTAAAGAGGTAGATGAGTTTACTTTACAGGTAAGAATATTTTCGTTGATGGATGAACCAATTTTAGACGCAATACGTGAGAGGCTGAGACAGAGGACATACACAAGTGGTAGCACAGTCTTGCACCGCTGGGGTCTAGTGGAGAAAATGGTTTTCATAGTGAGAGGTGAGATGGAGAGCATTGGAGAAGACGGTTCTGTTCTTCCTTTATCAGAAGGAGACGTTTGTGGTGAAGAACTTCTCACTTGGTGCCTTGAACGCTCTGCTGTAAACCCTGGTATGTCTCTCTAACTATCAAGATCTTGGAGTTTAACCAGTATATATATTATATATTCGTGAACTTGATTGAGCCACTTGAGAGATGATTAAAAACCTTGATCATGATAAATCTGTAGATGGGACGATGCCATCCAAGGGGTTGCTTAGCAGCAGAAATGTTAAGTGCGTGACAAACGTGGAGGCGTTTTCACTGAGTGTAGCAGACCTTGAGGATGTAACGAGCTTGTACTCGAGATTCTTAAAGAGCAATAGAGTCCAAGGAGCCATAAGGTACGAGTCTCCTTACTGTAGGCTACGAGCAGCTACGCAGATTCAAGTAGCTTGGAGATACAGAAAGAGACGGCTCCAGAAGTTAAACGCTACCCAAAAGAAATAATCGTCTGAGTTAATCAAAAGACACGATACAAGATATCTGCTTCATTTTATTGGCTCAACCTGTATTTCATTTTGCCGCTACAGTAATTTAATCCAAACTTGGAGACATAAGTGGCTAATATTGTGTGTGAGTGTGTGTCTCGATGTCAAAGAAAAAAAAGACTCTGTATTCATCCTCTATGTATACTGTAAGGAGGGTCACTGATATTCTTCCGATAACGCAGCTTCATTATTTCATTCGTCCATGTATTTCGGGAAGGCCACCGATTTTCACATCAGAACTACTTCCTATGTCCCATTTTAAGCGAGTTTTAAGTTTTTTTCACAAAAATTAAGAAAATACAAAATTCTATGTAATTTATCTTGATTTTATAAAAAATAACATTAAATAAAACTGTTTAACCAATAAAAAAAGATACAACATTTTATAATTGGCTACAAATTTTAACCAACATTAAATTTTGTCTAAAAAATGAGAATATCAATTATTTTGGGACAAAATAGAAATCCTTAAAACTCACTTAAAATAGGACAGATGAAGTATGACATAGCACTAAATGTTCACAAAGTTTTGACCTCGTCTTAATTGCACACCGCAAAAGTATAACAACTCGCTTACAATAGTATAGAGAGCTGAAAGTTTGAAACTCGTTTCCACATTGAATAAGATTTGGCTTGGTTTTAATGGTTTATTACATGAACCGATAGTAAACCAGTTCAAATCGGTACAACTCGACCGAGATAAAGATCCGACTATGGATCGATTTAAACTCGACCTGATATCAGGTACATCATTCCACTCTACATTCACATAAGTCAATGACTCCATTGTCGATTCCTGCAACAGAGAGACAAAGAAACATTACAATCACGAGAGAGAGAGAGAGAGAGAGAGAGAGAGAGAGAGAGAGAGAGAGAGAGAGAGAGAGAGAGAGAGAGAGAGAGAGAGAGAGAGAGAGAGAGAGAGAGAGAGAGAGAGAGAGAGAGAGAGAGAGAGAGAGAGAGAGAGAGAGAGAGAAACAGAGACAGAGAGAGAGAGATGTCGAAATTACCTGACTAGAGACAATCAGAGGAGCAACGATGTGGAGGAGCAACAACGTTTTTCTTCGCGAGAGAGATTGATGTTTTAGGGTTTCTAATTTGTGTAACTCGGGTCATGGATTGGTTTAGGTTGATTTAATCGGGTTTATAATCCATAAACAGGTCATAATCGGGTCGTTTTTGGTTTAGGTAAGTTAGTCATTGGTTAAACTTAGGTTTTTATTAGTTTTTATCTTGAATTATCATATTTTTCTAAAAAGATAGATACGACAGTTTGCGATTATCTTCCCAAAACAGGATAAATGTCAAACTTCCAAAAAGATAAACATCAAGTTTCCGAAAAGATAAATGTCAACTTTCCCGATAAACATGAAGGCCGACGAAAATGGAAAAAGCCCAGCTCGCGCCAGCCCGTCAAGAATAGACCATCATATGGGAGTATATAAGCAAGTCTAGGAGCAGAGGAAGGGGATCCGAAAATCACAAGAAAAACTACTCTCAGAGCAATTTAGAACTTAGGCGTTTATTTCCTTTTTAGCGAGCTGCGACTCAATTAGGTTAGATCTAGGGTTTTGAGACTAGCGACGATCGACAGCTCTTACGGCCGCGATCTCGACCTATTGTTCCAACGCTCTCCGCGAATTCGGAAATAAAATTCTTTCTTTTTGCTCTCTTTACTTTACGCATTTATTTTCAACTTAGCCTGTTTTAACTTTGTCGTGCGTGGCCCAGCAGATAGCCGGGATCCTCGGGGAAAACTAGGTCAACTTAGTTTTCCTACGTTTTTACTTAGCAATATTTGACAGTGCGAATTTCGGTTCCCACAGTTTGGCGCTAGAAGGAGGGGGATACACGGAATTATCTTTCTCGCAACTACGCACGCCCAGTTAAACATGTCTGCTAACGCGGAAAAAGACAAGCAAACGCGCGACGGACCAGCCGCCGATGCCAACGCTGAGAAGACTCCCGCTGGAAACGTATCGACGGTCACTGCCGAGGCAAACACCGCGATGCTAGACCAGGTGAAGGAACTGTTCGCCACCGCCCAAAAACGGTCGGAAGAACAAGAGAAACTAATGGCTTCACTCGCTAAACAGGTCAGCACCTTAACAGCGAAAAGCAAACTCCCGCGCGGATCCACCAAGGTGAGGCGTGTCAGGAGACTTGACTTCGGAACTTCCGGAGACAAAGAGAAAGACGCCCCGAGAGAATCCCCGGAACTCATTCCCGACGATACCACTCCGGCGGGGCAGAAGAAAACAACGGATAACCTTCCACCTCCCGCGGGGGAAAACGAAGGAGCCGACATCGAGAGAATCAACCTGGATATCAGCGATCAATCGGATCCATCCGACGAAGACGCCGACGTCCACCATAGAAGGACCCGAAGTCAATCGGCTCGACTGGCGGCAGCCTTCGAGAAACCGATGACGGAAGAGGAGGAAAACCTCTACTGGTCAGAGCAAGAGAGGCTAGCCGAAGACCAGACCCGGGCCTATCGCAGCCAGCGTAGACAGAGAAGCGCAAACGGCGCCAATGAGATCCACGATTTACGCTAATACATCGCGAAGACTGCAGCCGAGGTGAAAGCGGTAAAATCGCAGATTCACCACGCAACCAGCACCGCTCCCGAGATCGACCTGCTCCTCGAAGAATCGAGGAAGACTCCGTTCACGTCTCGAATCACAGACGCACGAGTCTCGGACCCCGGGAAAATAAAGCTTCCCACCTACGACGGAACCACAGACCCGAAGGCACACCTGCAATCCTTTCAGATTGCGATGGCCAGGTCTAAACTTCCAGAGCGGGAAAAAGACGTCGGCTGCTGTCTCCTGTTCGTCGAGAACCTCAGAGGTGCTGCGCTCGAGTGGTTCTCACGCTTGAAAAGAAACTCCATCGGAAGTTTTCGCCAGCTAGCTTCAGCCTTTCTAAAGCAGTTTTCCATGTTCATGGACAGGGAAACTTCCGATGTAGACCTTTGGAGCCTCATTCAAAAGGAAGACGAGCCGCTCCGCGACTACATAAAGAGGTTCAAACTCGTAATGTCCAGGGTAACAGGCCTCAGCGATAGAGTCGCCATCGACGCCCTGAGGAAAAACCTCTGGTACAAGTCGAAATTCCGAAAGTGGATTTCTCTGGAGAGACCGCGCACCATCCAGGACACTCTCCACAAGGCGACGGATTTCATCATCATGGAAGAAGAGATGAAAGTCCTGGCGCAAAAGCACGGACCGCAGAAAGCATCCGGCAAGAAGAAAACCTCACGTAACAACAAGTACGTCCATCACGAGGGGGAAGACGTCCAAGGCGAGCATAATTACGCCGTCAACTCCGAGCAAGGGAGGACCGCCGGAAACACTTGGACGTGGAACTCGTACAAGGACAACTCCAGCTGCGAGTTCCACCAGACGAGAGGTCACTCTACCGCCAACTGCAAAGTTCTCGGCGCTAGACTAATTACAAAGATGCTCGCCGGCGAGCTAGCAACGGTGAGAAGCGTGAAAGACCTGCTCTTAGATTCCGACCGTCCGCCGAAGACCGACGGAGCCAATCCCGAGAATAACACTCCTGGAACTCAATCGGGCGAAAAACGCAGACGAAGGCAAGATGGCGAAGGAAACAACAACAATCGCCAGAGGATCAACATGATCATCGGAGGATCGCACTTCTACTAGGACTCAGTTTCGTCGATCAAAGCCTATGGACAGAAAGCCGAAACAAGTCCCGGATGGTGCCCAGAAGACGACGTCCCCAATCACGCGATCGTCTTCGAGGAACAGGATACGACCGGACTCGATAAACCCCACTACGATCCTCTGGTCATCGACTTGGTGATTCAAGATCTCGAAGTCGGCCGCATCCTCATCGACACAGGAAGCACGGTCAACATCATGTTCCGCGATACTCTCCAAAGGATGAACATACCCCTCGGAGAAGTCATCCCAGAACCGAGACCGTTGACTGGATTCTCGGGCGTCACCTCCATGACCCTCGGAAAGATCAGGCTCCCAGTCATGGCGAAAGAGGTCACAAAGATCGTCGAATTCGCGGTAGTGGATAACCCGGCTATCTACAACGCCATAATGGGGACTCCTTGGATAAACGCCATGAAGGCAGTCCCATCCACTTACCATCTCAGCGTCAAGTTTCCAACACCAACTGGAACGGCGGTCATCTGGGGAAGCCAAAAACAGTCGCGACTCTGCTTCCTGGCTGAACATAAATTGCGCAGCAATCGGGACGCCCCAGCGGCTAACCTGAAGCGAACTAAGAAGCATCCGAGTATCTCCGAGAACTCAGCAAAGGACGACTCGGATTCGTCCAAAAAGGCCACGACTCAGGATGATAAGCAAATCCTCGAATCCATCGCTGACGGAACGGATGATCCAACTCCCGACGCGGCCACCGACTTAGCTAAGACAGTCGAAGCGTCGGAAGTCGTGGAGTAATAACATCCGCGATATAAGCAGAACTACGAGATGGCTTGATCCTCGCAAGAGGTACGTAGGCAGCTCGTCGAAACCCGACGAGTTCAGCTATCCTCCCCACCAAAAAGGGGAGGGGGGAAGATGGGAACGAATAATCTTTTACTCCCGCAAAAATATTCTCTACATGTATTCTACATTCTCGAAACTTTTTACAGTCTTAAATTCGAATGCTTATCAAAAGCACAAATATTACGGAAGACGAAAATCGTATCTTTAAGGAACGCGAGACGTCGCAAGTTCCTGACCAGTTTCGATTCTCTACTCTCCTCCAAAAAACTCTGTCAAACAGTCTTTCCGCGACTCTAAAAATCCCATTTCGTCGATTGGCCCCGACGGAAAAACATTGAAACGTTTCACTTAAATCAAATTCGTAGTCTGGCTTCCAACGAAGTCCTTTCGCATCCGACAAGGATATCATAGCGCGCTATACAAGAAATCCAAATTTTGGTTAGCTCTTCCTAAAGGAAGTAGCTCGACTCGTACCCAAACGAATCGTATAAGCCGATAAGCACTTCGCAGATTCTAAAACGGTACGAGTCAGGTCGAAATCGCAAACAAGCAATACGAAAAGCCGATTTGTCATCGCATAGCTTCAGTCCGAAATTAGACCTAGGTCTTGCCCTAAACCCAGCCTTGCTGGTATCTAAAACATCTCATAGGCATAAGTATCCAGCATACAAGATCCCAAAACTTGCCTCTTATCGCTTATAAACCTAACGTTCGCTACAAAGTAACCTGCAGGTTAAGCGACAAAAAAAAAGAGCTCGAATACGAAGTGACTACGCGTATTCAAAGTCCTCTACACTTGGCGAAAGTATAAATCAAAACGCATAATTCATAAAGCATTCATAATAAGGATTCAAAGGCCACCAACGGCTGATCCCGAAAAACATAAAGTCACGCAACCTCCTAAAGGTCGCAACACATACAAACAGCCCCACTTGGCTTATTACAAATTATAATCAAATGCAAGACAATCAGAAAAAGTTATCCCATACGAGGAATCGGGCTGGTCGACCTCTTCGCCCCCGTCACCTGCATTCGCGTCTGCACCGGCATCCGCTGTATCTTCCGAGACTTGAATAGGATTCCACAATTCCCGAATTCTTCCTTCGATCGGAGGAACAGAGGATTCAGCGTTAGCACATACTCTCATCGAACCATCCATCGCGGCAAGTTCGCTGGAAAGCGAGAAACCCTCACGCTGCACCTTGTGAAGAGTACCCACCGAACCGCGACACTCGCGAAAGTCACCTACGAAGTCCTGAGCCTCTTTGTACGCCTCGAATTCGGTAGAAAAGATTTCCGCCCGTCGATTCATTTCGGCAGCGGCTCTTCTCCGTCCTCTCCTCTCTGCACGGACGAGGGCTCGAGCCTTGACCTCGGCTTGCCGACGGTTTCGCTCCTCAACCTCCAACCGATACTTGGCAAACTCCCTTTCGGTCTCCTCCGCTTTGAAGCGGGCTAATCGAGCAGTGCGGAAACTTCCGTCGATTGACGCATTCCATACTCTCACGGTCTGCAAAAAAGTCAAGGTCAAGCAAAAGGATAGGAAGAATTTGCTTAAGTGTCGGAAACAAACCTCGTTGACCAAACGAGCGCCTTCCGCTGTCACCTTGTCCCTCTCCTCATTGTCCAAAGACTCGTCACGGGTAAAAGCCGGGGGGAGCTCATCAAAGAAGTCATTTGGAGGAGGGTTCGGACCGGAAGCACCCCCGCTCTCTGCGACAAAGTCGGGATCGTACCTCGACGGCTCATTGTTTTCCGACGGGGACTCGAAAGCGATCCCTTTGCCCTTCGAAGATTTCCCCCTCCGCCTCGGAGGAGCAAACACGAAGGATCCATCATTGATGAGAGGTCGCGTACCACCTCGCGATCGGTGAAGCGCGACCGCCTTTCGAATCCGGTCAAGATCGAAAGAATCCCAGGAACAGGCCCTTGACCTGAATATGTCCCTCTTGACGGTAAGATCGGAAGGGACGTGCGTGAGACACCTGTTCTCTACAATAAAAAAATGCGTATATGCATTCAGAGTTCGCCTTTCGATTTCTAAAAAAAAAAAAAAAAAAAATTAAAAATTACGATAATCTTACCACGTCGGTACAACCACTCCGTCGGGAATAGATGAAGAAAGCTCTCCTCGACAGATTCTCCATCTATCCTCACAAAAAAGAAGCGATCAACGAAATCCTTAGCGTGCGAGGTAAGTCCACGAATTACCGAGTGATCAGTCCTCGATTTCATGGCAAATATTCCATTGGTTCTCACACTCTTGGAAAGCCACAGCCCTTCAAAGTCCGAAGGGCTAAGATCCATTCCTAACTCGTAGCTCAGAATCACAACGCCAAGCCAGCTCTCTAGAGCCGACACGTTCCACTGGCTGATTGAAATTCCGAAACGGTCGAGAGCTTGGACGATGATCCCGGGGATCGGGAACCATAATCGACATTGCGTCAGGAATGCCTCGTAACAAGTAAAGTAACCCTCCGGAGGGCGCTCCGGACTCTCATCCCCAAGGGGAATGCGAAACACGACTTTCTCCGGAACGTTATAGAACTTTCGAAGAATTCCAAGATACTCGGGAGATACCTCGCTCGGCGAATCAGCTTCCATACGCGCCTTCACAGGACGCCGGGGAATTGGAATCACAGGAAGAGGGGGATCAGAACCAAAGACAGCGTCACAGTACGCGTTCCTCTCAACCTCTGAAACCTCGGGCTTCGGAGCTTCCTCCTCGGCGTGGAAACTGTCCGAAGGAGAACGAGACTGTCTCCTCGAGGATTTTGACCTTGAAGTCATTCTTTTCTTAAAGGTAGAGAGAGAATCTTTGAGGGAGAAATTAACTTAGGATTCTTGGGTGAAATAAGAATGGTAAAGGATTCACAAGTCTTTATAGGCATGAATTTTACTATTTACTCCGACCTTCGGCACGATTTCGTCTCCATACTTTCCTCACAAACCATACAGCAAGCTAGGACCTATGACCGCTACGGCTCCTAGCTAGCTGGGGGGCTAACTGTTGGGGTCAAAATCGGTCAAGACGAAATCGATGTCCGAAAAGTTCGGACAAAATACGAAAGATGTTAGAGAAGCATTAGGAGAATAAGTTTCATTCTAGAAAACTCGGGAAAATGTTAAGACATTCCGAAATCAACGATTAGAAACATTCTCTACACGATAAAAATCTCCGAGAAGTAAAAAGAACGCAAAAAATTCGCACGAGCCGGAAGAAACGAGCGACGACCCTGGGCTGCCTCTAGGCGCCGGGCGCCTAGCGTCCGTGCTGCCTCTAGGCGCCGGGGCGCCTAGCGCCCGTGCTGCCTCTAGGCGCCGGGCGCCTAGCGCCCGAGCTGCCTCTAGGCGCCGGGCGCCTAGCGCCCGTGCTGCCTCTAGGCGCCGGGCGCCTAGCGCCCGTGCTGCCTCTAGGCGCCGGGCGCCTAGCGCCCGGGCTGCCTCTAGGCGCCGGGCGCCTAGCACCCGCGTTGCCTCTAGGCGCCGGGCGCCTAGCGCCCGCGTTGCCTCTAGGCACCGGGCGCCTAGCGCCCGCGCTGCCTCTAGGCGCCGGGCGCCGGGCGCCTAGCGCCCGTGCTGCCTTTAGGCGCCGGGCGCCTAGCGCCATGCTAGCTCGAGTTATCGGACGTCTAGTCTTCGTGCGTAAGTTCCAAGTTCTCAAACCCCCAGAAATCGAAGTTTTGCGACTTTCTGAAATCCCGCAAACCAAACTCCTTTTCTTTCTCCTAGACTTCGGAAAACCCGTAAGACATCAACGGATGGGAGAACTTCGTAGAAAGCGGCAACGGTTATCTAAAAACACCATTTGCCGCATAAAAGAGCCGAAGATCTTCCGAAAGATCCAATGTCCGAGTAGGAACGTTCTCTCGAGGAAATCGTAAAAATATCGGAAATTCGAGGTACGGCCCAACGGGGACCAAACATGATCGGATAACCATTTTACGATTTTCTAAAAAGATAGATACGACAGTTTGCGATTATCTTCCCAAAACAGGATAAATGTCAAACTTCCAAAAAGATAAACATCAAGTTTCCGAAAAGATAAATGTCAACTTTCCCGATAAACATGAAGGCCGACGAAAATGGAAAAAGCCCAGCTCGCGCCAGCCCGTCAAGAATAGACCGTCATATGGGAGTATATAAGCAAGTCTAGGAGCAGAGGAAGGGGGATCCGAAAATCACAAGAAAAACTACTCTTAGAGCAATTTAGAACTTAGGCGTTTATTTCCTTTTTAGCGAGCTGCGACTCAATTAGGTTAGATCTAGGGTTTTGAGACTAGCGACGATCGACAGCTCTTACGGCCACGATCTCGACCTATTGTTCCAATGCTCTCCGCGAATTCGGAAATAAAATTCTTTCTTTTTGCTCTCTTTACTTTACGCATTTATTTTCAACTTAGCCTGTTTTAACTTTGTCGTGCGTGGCCCAGCAGATAGCCGGGATCCTCGGGGAAAACTAGGTCAACTTAGTTTTCCTACGTTTTTACTTAGCAATATTTGACAGTGCGAATTTCGGTTCCCACAAAGACACTCTTTATCAGCTGAAGTCTTCCAGCATATGATAGGAAGCGACAAGTCCATGAGTTTATCCTACCTCTGATTTTTTCGATCAGTGGCAGATAGTCATGATTCCTCATAACTTTAGTCATGAGAGGCAATCCCAAATATCTAACCGGAAGCTCCCCCTCAGCAAAAGGAAAATTTGCTCGAATTCTTCTCTTTTCATGTTCAGAAACACCAGCCATATATACTGTGGATTTCTCCAGACTTATGCTTAGCCCTGACCACGCTTCAAAGTCACTAAAGACTGACAAGACACCTTCCAATGAGTCTTTTGTCCCTTCTACAAATACCATCAAGTCGTCCGCGAAGCAAAGATGCGTTTGAGACAAACCTTTGCATCGTGGATGATACTTGAATTTCCTCTGGTGAACCGCCTGATCAATCTTTGCAGAGAGAACATTCATGCATAAGACAAACAAATATGGTGAAAGCGAGCAGCCTTGCCTCAAACCTCGAGTACTCTGAAAGTATCCAGCCAGGTCTCCATTTATCTGAACAGAGAAAGAAGGG
This sequence comes from Hirschfeldia incana, assembly GCA_026261945.1. NCBI lineage: Eukaryota > Viridiplantae > Streptophyta > Magnoliopsida > Brassicales > Brassicaceae > Hirschfeldia > Hirschfeldia incana. The sequence continues at coordinate 327,622 of JABCMI010000104.1, forward strand.
GTGGTGATGCATAATTTTATCCAATGGATAAACCTCTCTGGAATCCCCAAAGCTTCAAGACATTGCAAAACAAATTGCCACTGGACAGAATCGAATGCTTTCGATATGTCGATTTTCATCACACATCTTGGCGACACTTCTTCCTTGTGATAGTCTTTTACCAATTCTGAAGCTAGTAAGACATTTTCCATTAGAAGTCTTCCCTTAACGAAAGCTGATTGATTTGCACAAATGACTCGAGGGAGAATCTCTTTCAACCGGTTAGCTAGAAGCTTTGAGACCACCTTGTAGATGACATTACAGCATGAGATGGGCCTATAGTCTCTCATCTCCAGTGAGTCAACTTTCTTGGGTATGAGTGCCAGAATCGTAGAGTTCACTCCTTTAGGGAGAAAACCATACTTGAAAACTGACTGAACTGCTATCACAAAATCTCCACTAACTATATCCCAAGTAGTTTTGAAGAACTCTGAGGAGTATCCATCTGGTCCAGGCGACTTATAAGCTGGCATAGAAAATAACACCTTTTTGATTTCCTCCTCTGTTACCTCTCTTTCAAGCATTGTGCAGTCCACAGAAGTGCAACGAAAGTCAATTAACTCTTGCAGTTCATCTACTGTCGTACCTTGATAATGCACTGGAGTTTGGTTGAGAAAGCTCGAGAAAATCTCACTGCCTCTTCCTTAATCTCCTCATGAGTATTCACAACCAAACCACTTGAACAGCGAACTTCTCTTATAGTGTTTTGGGCCTGTCTTGATACAATTGAACTGTGGAAGGATTTGTTGTTCTGGTCTCCTACTTCAAGCCAGAACATCTTTGCCTTTTGCTTTAGATAATCTTCCTCAAGCCCCGCAACATGAAGCCATTTTTCATAAGCCTCCGCCTCCTGTTGAATGGCTACACTGCTAGGGTTTGATAGAGTTTGATGCTGCCTTTCACAAAGAATTCCATGAGCCTCTTTTGCTCTTTTCGAAAGATTCCCAAGCTTTTCTCGACCCATATCTCTTATCAGTGGTTTTAGGTTTTTCAGTTTCTTTGAGAATCTGTACATCGCCGAGGTTGAGTGGAAAAGGACTATTGTGGAATCCCAATAATCCTTAACCATGGGAAGGAACTGAGGCAATTTTCCTATGGCATTCACATATTTGAAAGGTCTCTTTATCTTTTCTCTAGGAGGGGCTAGTTGAATCGTACATCTCATGTGGTCTGAACAGCCTCCTGCTTCAAATACCGAATATCCATTCTGAAATCTACACTGAGCTGCTTCATTGATTAATACTCTGTCCAACTTCTTGCATATAACTCCTTCTTCTCTCTTATAACACCATGTGAAAAGTGGACCTTGGTAGCTCATGTCAACCAGATTACAGTGCAGAACCATCCTCTGGAAATCTCTCATTCCACTAGGAAGTCTACCCAAATCCAAAAATCTCGAATTCTCATCTCCCTCTAAGATTTCATTAAAATCACCCATTATCAGCCACGCTTTATTCTGAAAAAGATGAGAGTCATTGTGGTGACAGAGATCTTTCCACAATTCCTTCCTACCCTCTACCTGATTGCTTGCATAGATGAATGTACAAAAGAAAATGTCTTCTCCTTGGATACCCACAGAGCAAGTAATCAGTTGATCTGTCTTGTAAACCGGGGTTATACAAACTGAATCTCTCCACAACAACCAGATTCTTCCTCCATTACTATGTTCGTAATTAGTCATAAAAGACCATCCCTTAAACTCTGAACTCAAAATTTTTTCCGCCTTGCTTTCCTTGACCCTTGTTTCCAATATACTACCAAAAATCATCTCTTCCTTATTAATCCAATCTCTTACTATGGAATGCTTCAAATGTTTGTTGAATCCGCGCACATTCCAAAAGAAACTCTTCATGATTAATGATTAAGGCGAGAGGACCTTGTGCTCATCGGATTTACATCCCAAGCTTTGGCCTTCCTACCTCTCTTTCTCCCTTTTTGCTGAACAGACTTTTCTTTTTCTTTGCTTACAAGTATACTGTCCTCCAACAAATCCTCTTCACTTTCTTTTACCTGCTCATTAATCTCATCCTCTTCTCCTTCCTTCTCCTGCTTCTCTTCTCCTATTATTTCCCCCTCCTCCGCTTCATCACTCAGAACTGAATACTTTGAGACCGAAATCTGAATATCCGCTCTATTTGGAGATTTCTGAAATCGACCACTTTTCGCAGGCGTTACAGAATTCCAGCTGCTTATATCAGACTTCTGGTCGTCCCCTTTCTCCCCTTTCTCTGCATTCTCAGCAGGGACATTGTTTGAGTTCTCTCCTTTCTCTGCAATCTCAACCTCCTCGTCTTTCTTCTTTTCCCAATCTTCAGAGTTAGTATCTCTGTGAGTATCCTCTTTATTTTCTCTTTCGTTTCTCAGCTTCTTTTCTTTCCCCTTTATTGCACACACCTTTTCTCCATGACCCCACTTGTCACAATAGTTGCATCTTGTAGGTAACCATAGATAGTGAAACACCGCTGTAAACTCCTTTCCCTCCTTCTTGAAATTGATTTCCTTAGGAAGAACCTTTGTAACATCCACATTCACAAACACCTTTGCTTCTTCCAGATTAGAGCACGAGAGAGTTTCCGGGTGGAGTCTTACAGGAACCCCAACATGACTAGTGATAAAGCTTAGCCCTTCCCAAGAGTACATGTGAAGAGGGACATTTTTCACTTGAACCCACATAGGTATTGCCTCTTCCTCCTGTTTCTCCTCCTCAGTTTTCGGCGACCATTTTGTCACAACCATTGGAACACCAGCAACATTCCACATACCCCTTCTCAATATCTTCTCCCTTGCTTTTGGATTCGAAACGCGAAACCTCATTTTTGTAGCATTCACATCATAGACTTCAACTTTAGAATCCAACTCTCCATATTTCCAAACCTTATTGACCACCATGTGAACCTTGGCTATATGGGGAGCCAGATCCAGAAATTTGCCAACTAGAAAATCCTCCCACAGCGGTGTTGAATCAGAGATTATCTCATCTGGAATCTCCACCATGTGCTTCCCGTCTTTGATTGATAGCTCCACATCGTATTTCTTCAAACATTTCTTATCCTTCGCCATTGCTGCCCAGCTTTGGCTCCTCCTCTTCGATTCGATTTTCCCATCCTTCTGCCCTACCTCGATCTCCAATCCTTCCCCCAGTGTTCCAGATAAACCCGGCGGATTATCCAGATCCATCAAGAAATCCCAGTCTCCGCTCTCAAATCGCCCTCAGAATCGCACTTTTTCTCTCTACCAAAACGGTGCGTTTTAGACCCTTTCAACTCATACTAATCCTGAATTCTTTATAGTGTGTGCAGATTTCATAGTGTTGTCATGCAGAGGATCTTAATTGCCATTGCTCTTTGTACAATGAATCAATAATTTTGACTGCTATGTTTCTGATATTTCAAGTGTTTGAGGGGTAAGTCTAACAATTGGAAGTTTCCTTGTAGGTACATTTATGATCTAAGCAAGCAACTAGCCGCAGAGGAAGGACATGTATAGAAAAAATATAATACATTAACTAAATGACATGGTAATTTTGAAAGGGATCAACTGTGGCAAATGGCAATTTATTTTCTTTAATTTATTTATGCTGCTAGTTTGTATACCCTCTCTATCACTCAGTTATTTGTTGTCCATTCTCTCTTCATTTGTCTATGGATCTGGTTTTTTTCCCCCAACATCTCTGATTAGGTACAGTCTTCCCCAAACTTAAATTTTCTGATGAAGGCCATATCCTTAGGATCTTACTTTTTATCTTAAACAAATCTCTTTCAGTTCGATAACACCTTTATTCCATACCAAATCGTCTTAAGCTCTGTTCTTTTAGAAGACACGGACGTAGCGGCTTGCGGCCAAAACCTGAACATCAAAACAAACAAAAAGATGGTGGAAAATTATTCAACCTGACGCTGCGATTACTTTCGCGAAGGTTTCCGGTGTCGTCAGTGGCACTGTTAAATGTAGCGGCAATTAAATGAACTCTGCGATTATTTTTGATAGGCAAAAACACCGCCGCCGGTGTTATTCTCTAGATGCGTGAACAAGAAACCAGTTATATGTCGCAAGCCGCTGATGCAGCGTCTTGTTAAAGAACAGGGCTTTACATAAACTTATTCTTAAGAGAAAGCAAAACCGAAAACAAGCATAAGTCCTAGGAAACGCAATAATTGTACTTAAATGAAATAACCAAAACTTTGGCACCATACGATCTTACTCATGTTCCCTTGTGCGCATGGCTAAAAAGAGAGAGAAATGGGTATTGAATACTAACTTTATATATAAAGAACACCACAAATCTCTCCCACCCATGCCACATATGATGACACCCTGGAAATTAATCTCCTACTGTGCATCCACGTATGAAACGATTCGTTTCATTTAAAGATTTGTTCGCCGGTTTGGGCCTCAACATGAGCTTCATCTGTTAGCTACATTCTCCACGTAGGGCCCGTCTTCTTCACGGACGTTGCCAGAACATGAGATCTCGATCCCTGTTCTCGATCCTTCCTTCGTTCTTTTCAGATACGGCGCCGAGACGATCTAGATCCATAACGGTGATGTCGAGTTAATTCGACTTTAATCCACGCCCCACTACGAATCGATCGGTTCGAGTCTGTTAGATCGTGTATAAATATGCATCGATCTCATCGATTTGCTTTTCATGATCTCACATTCTCCCTTTTTGCTCACGCTCACTTCTTGCTCATCGTTCCTACTCACCCTTCATTCAAATGGCTATTTCAAGTGTTTTTTATTTCCGATCTCAAGGCCGGACGTTGCTCATCCGTGGTGGAGGCGAGACTGCTCCAATTCTGGGAAGCTAAGAACGTTAAGCGCGGCGGGGGGAGCTCATGTGGATGGATTGCTCATGGTAGATGTGAACGTGAGTATCTCATCCTGTCATGTTTTATTTAGATGTGATTTCTTTTGAGTTCGTATGTTCTCTGTCTGATTTTGTTATGTTCTCTGTTTGATTTTCACACTAATAATTTTTTTTTTATTTAAAAGAATGCGTTGCAGTCGACCATGATTCAAGTGACGATAAGTCTCGGACGTCTTCCAGAGCATAAAAAGGTACTAAGTGGTTAAAATGATTTTACATATAATCCCCCCGGTGGTGTGAATATGAAACGATGATGAAATTCATGGAAGAAATTTGGTTAAAAAAATGAGTATCTTGCAATCCAATATGTCCACTGCATAGAGAAGACTAGATGCCCAGGACTCAGCTAGGAACATGAATGCATCTGTGAAGGCTAGCATGCCACTGATTTATCTAGAAGTGGTGACTGTAGGACCTATTAACCAGAAGTCTAGGTGTTGGATTAAGTGTGCTAAGCCAGTTAGCAGAAGTATTAAGACAAAGAGCTTAGGTGTTCGGTACTTCCCTAAACACTGTAGCTATAGTCAGCTACATGAAGCAAGAGCTTCTTCACCTGAACTCTTTTGTTATGTAATTCTCTCTGTAAGTATGTCACTCATGTACTGCAGGTCGTCTTCGTGGGGCTGTGTTCAAGCCGATTGTCTATTCTCACACCTCAGGCTGTGAAGGTGTATCTCTACATCATTCTTTTAACATCTGTACATATGTTGTAGCTCTTCTTCTATCAAGTATCCTTATTCTTTACTCTGCAAAGTTTCAATGTTTTTGGTTGTTCAGATTCCTACCGTGTGGGAAATGATAGACATGTGGAAGAAGAATCATTATCCATTCGGAATAGCCTACGGATGGTTTCTTGCAAAGGCGCATGCTTCCTCTGTTTTGGTCTTCTTTGATGGTAGCTTGATTTTCTTTACAATTATGGTGGCTACTCAAAGTCAGTTATACATCACACGCCAAATGATATCTTACTGCTTCAGCCGTCTCTAATTTCTGCTAGGAGACGTTTTGGAAACCTTTGGACCATGAGCAAGCGACTGGTCATTGATAGCGTAATGTTTAAAAACTGAAACAATCTTGGTGAGATTACTGCTGTGGAGAGCACTGTCACTGACCCTCCTCAGGAAAAGAACCGGGTTATGGCTACCATCAAGATGGAAAAATAAGTCGTTCAGGCTTTTTTTCGGTTTCTGTTTAACTAATTCAAACATATATCTCACTGTTGTCACTTCTCATGTTCTCAGTGGGCACCTCGGTGACTATGAGCCTCTTTGACACTCAGTCTTTTAAGAATCTAACCGGAGTATAGAATCTCAACCGTATATCTTACTGTTATAGATGCATAAAACCAGTCATCGACGTCGACGGATGCCTCTAACTGGATTCGCCTTGAGCCTCTTCAACCGTATATCTCAGTTTTGTCACTTCTCATGTTCTCTGCTGCAAACAACTATGACCAAGGTAATTACCTACTCGGACTCCTAAAACTGGTTTCAGGTGATCACGATGACGGGACGAAGATTCTCGACACCTTTAACTGGAGACAAAACACTCACGCTGTTGACAAGTTCTGGAGGAGACTAAAGAGATCATTGTGCGATGTCTCCATAGTTTGGAGGAGATCGTATGGCATCAACAAGCAACGTATCATGCCACCACGAACCTGCGTTCTCCAGGACTTAGCTAACAGGTGCACAACATGTTTTTACTACAAAGAGGTTGAGAACTGAGAAGTTTATGCAGTTATTTTGTTTTCCTTTTCATTTTCATTTTCAACAAGTTACATTCAGTTATGTCCCTTTTTCCCAGCTATATGATGTATTTTCTTCCAAACTCTGATCATTTGAACTGCATTATTTAGAATTAGAAGGATTATTCAACTTGGCCACCAACATACGTAAAGAAAAAAAGCTTACACATCTAAACGTTACTTGCGCAGCACATATAAATAAAAACAAGCCATGCACTAACGAATTTGGGCTACTTCAATACAAAAATATATAAGGCCGACCTGTTGGAATTCAATAATTATCAAAATATTAACACAATGAAAACCTGTCTTTTTTGATGCAAACATTAATTTCAAAAAAAAAACATAGCACTTACAATTACTTGATCAGATATAAACTCACCAAAAAACAAATATATATTCAAATATATGCTTACAAAATAGCTATTAAATTACTAAATAACACAAAATATATATAAACATATAAAATATACTTTTCCGTTACATTCCCGCCCGTAGGGCGGATCCGACCTAGTTATGAATATTATGCAGCAATTCCTAGACTTAAGGACCTAACGGCTCGCTTCATAGACTCTCACCTTGTGTCGACCCATTCTAGGAGATCTTACGTGAATCACTGTCTCCCAGCTCCTAAATAGCTATCTGAGTTGCAGTTCATTGGCCGCTTTCGGCTTTCTCTGCCACCCCGGTTATAATAGTCATAATTGTTTGTGAGTCTATCTCAAGCGCCATCACATTTTCTGTCTCGCTCTTCGTGGTCACCAAATTTACACAGCCTTTCTCATTACTTTTTGTGGGTACATCATGTTAGGCTACTGTCCCACGGGTCATATCCTTAACTCATCACATCTCTTCCTCAAGACACCACCCGTTCTCGATGTCTCAAACAATACACAGATTTATATTCATTAACTCATTTTCGTTCTCATTCTCATTTTCATCACTTTAACATTGGTTCATCATATTCCTAGCATGTCTGGGTGCTTTCATCAGATCAAACATACCACACATCACAAGCAACCAAGATCTAGAAAATATCACATCATTCACCCACACAAAATCTAGATCTGATTACCAAAGAACTATGTTCTGGCGGATTACTCTACAAGAGACGAGTTCACAAACTGAAAATTGATTTTTTCTTAACTAGATTAATTAAATATATTAATTATATTAAAATTAATATATTTAACCAATTAACCTAAACAAATAAACATAGTTTTATACATTTTACGTCCAAATAAATAGAATAAACACATACATACATCAGAATTGAAAATTACTTATGATATCTATATTAGGTTTGAAGATAATAATATAAAATTATCGGATTACATCTTTTACATTTTATTGTAATATTTGGCTTTACGTTTAAGTATGAAAAATAATGATTTAGTGTCAAATGATGAGTTTAATGTTTACAAATTATAGTTTATAACTGAACGATAACAAAATTCAAAGATCAACTCGTTAAACGGAATACACAAAAATAAAACAAAATTAAACCAAACCAAATACAAACCAAACCGAATTAAAACCGAGTAGAATACAAACCAAACCGAAATAAAACCGAACACAACCCAAACTAAACTAATTTAGATACTTTGGGTAAATTTTTCTCAGATCTAAATAGACCAAACCGAATCCAACCCATAATTAAACTAAAGTGTCCACTCCTATTTAGTTCTATTAAAAATGCCAAGAAGGATGAAGAGACAATCGAAACAAGAGAAAACTTGAGAAGATCTATTTAGATGATTCATCTAAATGAACTATCTCGATGGACAAATAACCAATCACAAAAATCTGAATGAATCAACTGGATAAAACATACAAGTGAATCATCTGGACGAAGACGACAGATGATGAAACGAACAGCCCATGTTGTGCTCGAATTTTAAATGATTACCAAAGTAAATTCAGTAAAAACAGTATACGCGAAACAATCCATAAAGTTTTTTTATCTAAAGTTACAAATTATTATTCTTTAATGAAAGTTGCTCTTTTCTTTTTGTTTCCAAAATTTTACTGATATTATTTTCTGACAGTAATGTTTTTGGTATTTTCTGTTGATTCTCGGGTACGGATCAACTTTTAATTGTTAACACAATCTTTGAAACACGTGAACGGATCCAATAATACATTTCTCACGGATGTGTGGACATCAATCATAATGTCGTAAGAAGAGTATCCAATCCCACAAGGACATGCTAGCTGTTCGGCCTTAATGATGCTAATTTTGTTCCAAAGTGAGACCATGGAGGTCTAGAGTATAATACAGACCAAAAGAAAGTAGAAACAAACAACAGCTAGAAAGTAGTTCATGAGAAACATTTGCTTGGGACCATGATTTTTCACAGTTATTTAGGTTCACTTTTTATCGTTGTTAACTTTCTAAAACCCAAACAAAATGTAAAGTGGGTGGAGCTTATCTCAGATGCCAACAAAGTTCATAATAACTTTTTTTGGCTTAGCTTTATATAAAAAAGAATGGAAATATGATGACAACTAACTAAACAGTTGTTCTTTTTTCAAAAAAAAAAAACCAAACAATAGTTTGGCAACACAATAAGTAATGAAACAAAGGGGCTGAAAAAACTGAAACTACATAACCTTGATATTTTTCTTATCTACAATTAACAATGATTAAGTGATTTGGTCATGTTATTGTTTAAAAAAGGTCACATTTTTTAATCAATTCATGATTTTGTAAAAAGAGTGAATGAAAAATGATTTTTAAGAATTGATAGATTACCATTACTTTCACCCACATTAATGTAGTAAATATTTAGTTACAAACTTGGGTTTTTAGCCAAAAAAATTATTTGGAGCTTAGTTTTTCTTTTTAAATTTTGTATTGGACCCTATATATCTCAGGAGCACTATTTCTAATAAACTGTATGCTTAAGCTAGAGTTTCAGAAAAAGTCTATGTTCAAGCCAGGTAGAGGATACTTGAGCTATGTTGGATTAAATATTGGATTTTTTTACCCTCTAAAACACATTTTATCTTTCAATTTACACATTGAAACACTTTACCCATGTGACACACTTTATATGAGTACAATGTCACACATACCCTCAATTCTAACCTAACTACACTTTCCCTTGTCTAACTATAGTTAACCCACCACATCATGTGTCTCAGTGTTCAACAATTAAAAAAAAAAAATATATGTTCTCTCTCCAAGCTCACTTCTGAAAATAGATCTGTATCTCTCAATTCTCAAACATTAGCTTCTCTCCAATCTAAATTCTTCCCTATTTCCTCCTCTGTTCGACAATAAATTTGTCTCACCCAGCTCGACGCTTGACTCCTATTCCTCACCAGTCTTTTCTCACACTTTTGCGAACCATGAGGAAACCTAAGAACAAGAAGAAAGTGAGTAATCCCGACGACAAGGCGCAACCTCAAAATAAAATTGGAGGTATTTATAACTTTAATTTACTCATTATTTTCTCCTTCAGAAGATTTGTACCCCTCAAATTGCTCTCTGATTTTGGTTGTTTTTTGTGAGATACTAGTTTGTTTGTTCACTGACAACTATTAGCCGGTGATGTATGTACATTTTTAGCGGACAACCGTCTATCACAGGGACTTTTCGTGACGGAAATATATCCCATCAAGTCCCAACATATACTCCTCATCAGATCTACTTCCTTTCATTCGCAACGTCCTACGCGATACTCTGGAGTTCGAAACCATCTGTCAGTCCTGTTTCGGGAAGCTCTCGACCTCCTCGCCCGCCAATGCTGTTTTAGAATCTAAGGGATGTGAGTTTAAAGTCTGTCTTTTTTTCTCTAACCATGAAAAGAAACATGCGAGTGTCCTCATGAATTTGTGTTCACATTTTTCGCATCCACATCTTTCTGTGTCTGCATTTATCGCATCCACATATTTTGTGTCCACGTGTCTTCAATCCCCACATTTTATTTTCTAAAGAAAACTCAGACGAGTGGTTTAACTCTAGCCACCTACTTTTTTGTATGATTGTGAACTTTGTTATAAAATACTTTCTGGTTCAGATCAAAAACAAGAAAGAAATTATGTTTGTGACAAAAGTTGTAAAAATAATTTTGATTATGTGTTCATTCTCATAAAACAAAAGTTCAATATAAATTAACTTATTTTAACAATGTATTTTTTTTATTATAACTTGTTTATAAACAAACAAATTCAATCAATGTATATTATAATTTGTATATAAGTGTCTTTTAATTTTTTGTCATCCATGTCCATATTTTTTCTATGTATCCATGTTTGTATTTTTTGTAAACACATTTTTTTCTGTCCACATTTTTTCTGTCCACAACATTTTATATAATCTTGTTAAAATATATAAAATACATATATGAAAGTGGATCTTGAAATATAGAAAACAAATTTACAATCTATTGTAACAATTATATTTGTTTTATATATTTTAAATTTTAATAAAAAGTAAATGAAAACATTAGATGTAGTGAAAAAAAATAATAACTTAAAAAAAAAAGAAAGTATCTGTCGCTAACTCTACTCTGGTCTCAGTTAAAGAAGTGAGGGGCATATTGGTCTCAAATGAGCTCAGAAATACTAGAAAGTGTCCCTCCAGCAACATGTGTCTTAACATGTTAAAAAAGAGAGAAAAGTGTCTGATTTGGTAATCAACTCTAAATATTGGACAATAACATTTTTTTCCTTGCAGAACATGATAATTGCTCCATTCTTGGGAATATATATGCAAGCATCTTTTCAATGTCATTCGTTAGAAACATAATCGTGACAAATTCCGTGGGATTCAGTAGAGTTTCCCTTGACAATACACATGGGGATTCAAAAACACCGATGTTGCATTCAGAAACTATATTGCTGGTTTTGTCCACCTATTAATACTTTCATGGACACAGGTTAGATTTAAGGAATCCATCACTGAGAAATCAACCTTAAGCCAAATGCATACATTTCACTGGCTTTTGTGATAACCGAGAGTGTCGAATATTGAACCTTCTCAAAATCCAGCCGATTCCTTGATTTTCGCAAATGCCATAAGATCCATGGAAAAGTGACAGTGACAGCATATGATAAATATTCAAGAAGACCGGTTGAAGAAAGAAACATGTAGTACGAAGATCAATCAAAGATTTTTTTCATGTCTCTCTTGCCATCAGACTGGTAAAAGAAGGGTCGACCTGAAATTCGACTTCTTAACCTATCCATCACTGCCAAGGCTCCTAAGAGAGCTTTTCAGAGGAACTGTTTTATTTTTGTCAGGGATTTTTGTAACACAGATAATGGGCTTCCACGCTCACTCACTCAGTCTCTAGGTCCTATTTCGTGAGACGAACTGTCATTGATTTCTTTGAAGGTTTGAATAATTGTTTACTGATCTGGCAATCACCACATGACCATTTCCTTGATGTGGCCTCACTCTTACGATATCGCTTCATGAATCACTTCTCAATAGGTCATTCCTCCTTCCATTACTCTAGTTTAGAAGCGCTTAAGACGTGTTATCAAAAAATATGTGCATTTTTATGACATAAATAGCCAACAATTTTTAAGATCTTCAACATATATCACAAACCAGAATGTTGCACTTTTATCTTCTACAAGGAAATGCACAACTCCAAATGAGGCATGGTTGAACTAAATATACAATATGTCAGATATGGAGTCCACTAACTTGTAGCCACTGAGAAGTGCATATCTCATCCTTTGTGAAACCTTATTTATAAGCATTAATACAATTGATAACCGGTTTCATTTTAAGGATACGATATGTGCCACTACGGTGAAAGCTTGTCTCACATGCTTTTTATCCCATCTGCTGATTGTGGCAGTAGAAGGTATGATACTTTGAGAGTTAAGTCAATATGACTGTCAGACATGTAATTCTGAGTTCTTGGAAAATGATCGATGATCAATTTTACTGACCACACATTCAAGAGTTCACCATTTCCAATGTCTCTGACCAAAACTTGTTTTAAGAGATGCCTACTGTGGGAACCGAAATTTGCACCGTCAAATTATCGTATAAATTAGGAAATTAGAAAAATCCTAATTTCCCAAAGGTCTCGAATATCTGAGAAACCATACGCCAAGCAATCAAAACACGAGAATTAAGATAATAAAAATAAGAAATCGTAGAAAAGTACAAAAGATAATTTATTCTGAATCTGCGTATGAGCGTTACAACAAGGTAAGAGCGCTTCGACTACGAGAGCCGTCGGCGAGATTCCTAGTCTAATACCCGAAGGCGGCTAAACCTAATTGAGTCACAACTCGAAATAACAAAAAACGGAAAAAATGCCTAAAAGTTCTCTCCTCATGTCTCTCGCCTTGAACTCCTTATATACTCCATTTTAGGTCGGTTTACGCCTTCCTCTTTTGCCCTTAAGCCATCATAGTCCAAAAAATGCAGATATTCTATTTTTTCCGATCTTTATGATTATCTACGGAAATTTCCATTTTTCCGCGGAAATTGATGTTTATCCTCCAAGCATAAACCGTCCCAAGGTATATGGGTTTTTTGGAAATAGTAAGTGGGTCTCGAATCAGTTTTAGGACCCTTTGGGCCGTCTTTTGATTTGAGACGTTTTTTACGATTTCTTTGATAAAGTTAATTTCTGCGGTTTTATCGTAAACTAAACTGATGATCCCATTTGATCTAGAAATCAAGAAATGGTTAGCCATGGTGTGTGGAAGATCGTAATAAGGATAGTCGAGAATGCATAGTTTTATGTTGTATCGTCGTTTCGGAAGACTTCAGACGCTACAGAAAGATTGTGATGCATGCTTGTTTGGCCGCTATAGCGACCGAACTTTGTCCGCAGCTCGGTCACTATCGCGACCGAGCGTTGTTTCGTGATCCGATCGCCATAGCAACCCAACTCTTGTTTGTGACTCAGTCGCCATCACGACTGAGTTTGTGCTGTGGATTGAAACCCATCGTCCAAACGTCCAAGACCTTCGCGATGCTACGATGCTTAAGGTGTTGCTTGCTTTGGACCAATGATAGTATCGTGTCGTTGTTTTAAGAAATCGTTGTTTGAAATCTTTTAAAACAAAATTTTACCACAAGTTTTTTGTATAAGTTTTTCGTGTAAGCTTTCCTTTCTTGAAAACGTAAAAATTCTTAAGTTAAAATTTTTTTACGGACATTTGGATGTCAACTTTGTCGTATCCGATTTCGACCCCAACACCTACTATGGAGTATGCTTCTCCATGTATACGGAGACCAAGACCTGAGACCATATTGTAGGAAGTAGCTAGTTTTCAAAATTCTCACGACCAAAGAATGAGGGTTAGCCATGACCTCCAAGACTGTTTCTCGAGTAGCAATTGGTGTTGGTGATATCATGAAATCCCAATCCACCTATGTTCTTCTTTTTACAGAGTTTCGTCCATTCCAACCACACAATCTTCCTTTTCCCATTGTCTGCACCCCACCAAATCTCAGTCATGGCACTCATCATATTAGTACATACATCATTCAAGGCATTCGAAAGCTTGAAAACTGACATCACATATACAGGGAGGGCCATAACTATTGATTTCAACAAGAACTCCTTCTCGCCTTGTGAGAGTGATTTAGCAAATTACCAGTGGATTCTGACTTGAAATTTCTCATGAATGACGCTTAAGAGGTTCTTTTTCGATCCTTTGAAACATTCGAACATGCCAAGGTGAGTGCTTTCTCCTCCTTTTGTCTCAGACCCCATAATCTGTTTCACTTACAATTTTTCCTAAACTAGAGAGCCAAAAATTATTGAAGAATTTTAAAATTTGATCATTGGACCAGAGTATCTTTAGACAATCCAAAATTTCAGCCCTTGCTAGTGAGTTTTTTTTGCATATTCATAGTCTATCGTTGGCTGCGAAGAGTAAATGATGGACTCTAGGAACATTTGTCGTGAGTCCATATAACCTTCCATTTTCTTCTGAATTGTTGACCTTACACACTATGTCCTCCACACATAATATAAAAAAGAATGATGATGGTGAATCACCTTGTCTTATACCTCGCTCTGGTTTAATATAGCCCCGATATATATTGTTGAGATGAGACAATCTTGTACAAAGGTTTCTTAAGTAGGAAAGATACGCCAGAGAGGATACATTTCAGTCTTCCGCAGAGATGTTTGCAAACAATCTTGGACAAACACTACAAGAAAACATCGATATTCTGAGGGATATTCCGAGGGAAAATAATTTTCTCAGAATTTTCTGACGAAAAACCGAGGAAATTCCGAGGAAACTGTATCCGTCGGAAAAAACCGACAGATATTTCTAACATTCCGAGGAAATTTTGTAGCCGTTAGAGAGCCGTTGGGAGAGCTGTTGGGCGATTTCAAAAATTCCGAGGAAATAATGAGGAAGGGTGGTTTTTCCTCGGAATTTCCTCAGTATGTCGGCAAGATTTCATCTATAAATACAGCCACCCATCTTCCTCTTCATTCACTCCATTTCTTCTTCTTCCCTCCCACTATCTTTACACACGGATTTGCTTTCAAAAAAACATGTCTTCTTCAAATTATTATCGTTCTTGGATGGATCGACCTCATTTGGATCCGAACACGAGATTGCTTACGAAAGAATACGAATGAGGTCTAAAGGAATTCATGGGGTTAGTTCAACGACAACCGGAAGCCGAAACAAGTAAGTTAAGATGTCCTTGCTCTAATTGTAAAAATAGAAAGGTTATTAAAGAGTTGGATGTTTGGACACATATTATTTTAAATGGGCTTACACGAAGTTACAAAATTTGGTATCATCACGGGGAAATTGATTATGAACCTGGCAGTACTAGCGAACCTCAGCCGGCGGTTAGATTAGAATAACCAATTAGAACGGATGTAGATTGTGGTGTAGATACTGAGCAGATGGTAAATAATCATTTTAGAGGGGAAGATTTACCCAATGCAGAAGCTAGGAGATTTCATGATATGTTGAATGCTGGAAAGCAACCTTTGTATGAAGGTTACAGAGATGGTCATTCAGCTTTATCATCTGCTCTAAGACTAATGGGCATTAAAACAGATTATAACTTGGCTGAATACTATGTGGATGCGATAGCTGATTTTGTAAAAGGTATTCTACATGAGGATAATGTAGCTCCAGGTTCATACTACGAGGTTCAGAAACTTGTATCTGGTGTTAGTTTACCGTATGAGGTAATAGATGTATGCAGCGATAACTGCATGATTTATTGGAGGGCGGATAACCAGCGGATTACATGCAAATTTTGTGGGAAGCCTCGTTACAAAGATACGAGTGGAAGAGTTCCAGTGCCATATAAAAGGATGTGGTATTTGCCTTTGAAGGAAAGGTTGCAGAGGTTGTATCTTTCGGAACGCACAGCGCAAAAAATGAGATGGCATGCGGAGCACTCAACAGATGGTGAGATTAGACATCCTTCAGATGCAAAAGCGTAGAAGCATTTCCAATCAAAGTATCCCGACTTTGCATATGAGAGAAGAAATATCTACCTTGGATTATGTACTGATGGTTTCAGCCCGTATGGAAAGAGTGGAAGACAATATTCTCTATGGCCAGTCATTGTTACACCATATAACTTACCCCTAAACTTGTGCTTGCGACGAGAGTTTTTGTTTCTCTCCATTATCGTTACCGGACCAGAGCATCCTAAGAGATCATTTGATGTGTTTCTTCAGCCACTAATATATGAGTTGCAACAACTATGGGCTCAAGGTGCTGAAACATACGATATTTTGTGTAAAGAAAACTTTCAAATGCGGGCAGTACTAATGTGGACAATAAGTGATTTTCCAGCATATGGTATGTTATCTGGATGTACAACGCATGAGAGGCTATCATGTCCATATTGTCAAGATGACACAGATGCTTTCCAACTAAAGAACGGAAGAAAGACGTGTTGGTTTGACTGTCACAGACGATTCCTACCACATGATAATCCATACCGTCGGAGTAAGAATTTGTTTAGGAAGAACAAACATGTGTTTGATGGTCCATGTTGGGGTCAAAATCGGTCAAGACGAAATCGATGTCCGAAAAGTTCGGACAAAATACGAAAGATGTTAGAGAAGCTTTAGGAGAATAAGTTTCATTCTAGAAAACTCGGGAAAATGTTAAGACATTCCGAAATCAACGATTAGAAACATTCTCTACACGATAAAAATCTCCGAGAAGTAAGAAGAACGCAAAAAACTCGCACTAGCCGAAAGAAACGAGCAACGACCCTGGGCTGCCTCTAGGCGCCGGGCGCCTAGCGCCCGTGCTGCATCTAGGCGTCGGGCGCCTAGCGCCCGTGCTGCCTCTAGGCGCCGGGCGCCTAGCGCTCGTGCTGCCTCTAGGCGCCGGGCGCCTAGCGCCCGCGTTGCCTCTAGGCGCCGGGCGCCTAGCGCCCGCGGTGCCTCTAGGCGCCGGGCGCCTAGCGCCCGTGCTGCCTCTAGGCGCCGGGCGCCTAGCACCCGAGCTGCCTCTAGGCACCCGGCGCCTAGCGCCCGTGCTGCCTCTAGGCGCCTGGCGCCTAGCGCCCGTGCTGCCTCTAGGCGCCGGGCGCCTAGCGCCCGAAGCTGCCTCTAGGCGCCGGGCGCCTAGCGCCCGCGCTGCCTCTAGGCGCCGGGCGCCTAGCGCCCGCGCTGCCTCTAGGCGCCGGGCGCCTAGCGCCCTTGCTTCCTCTAGGCGCCGGGCGCCTAGCGCCCGTGCTGCCTCTAGGCGTCGGGCGCCTAGCGCCCGTGCTGCCTCTAGGCGCCGGGCGCCTAGCGCCCGTACTGCCTCTAGGCGCCGGGCGCCTAGCGCCCGTGCTGCCTCTAGGCGCCGGGCGCCTAGCGCCATGCTAGCTCGAGTTATCGGACGGCTAGTCTTCATGCGTAAGTTCCAAGTTCTCAAACCGCCAGAAATCGAAGTTTTGCGACTTTCTGAAATCCCGCAAACCAAACTCCTTTTCTTTCTCCTAGACTTCAGAAAACCCGTAAGACGTCAACGGATGAGAGAACTTTGTAGAAAGCGGCAATGGTTATCTAAAAAAACACCATTTGCCGCATAAAAAAGCCGAAGATCTTTCGAAAGATCCAATGTCTGAGTAGGAACGTTCTCTCGAGGAAATCGTAAGAATAGCGGAAATCCGAGATACGGCCCAACGGGGACCAAACATGATCGGATAACCATTTTACGATTTTCTAAAAAGATAGAGACAACAGTTTCCGATTATCTTCCTAAACAAGATAAATGTCAAATTTCCAAAAGATAAACATCAAGTTTCCAAGAAGATAAATGTCAAGTTTCCCGATAAACATGAAGGCCGACGAAAATGGAAAAAGCCCAGCTCGCGCCGGCCCGTCAGGAATAGACCGTCATATGGGAGTATATAAGCAAGTCTAGGAGCAGAGGAAGGGGGATCCGAAAATCACAAGAAAAACTCCTCTCAGAGCAATTTAGAACTTAGGCGTTTATTTCCTTTTTAGCGAGCTGCGACTCAATTAGGTTAGATCTAGGGTTTTGAGACTAGCGATGATCGACAGCTCTTACGGCCGCGATCTCGACCTATTGTTCCAACGCTCTCCGCGAATTTGGAAATAAAATTCTTTCTTTTTGTTCTCTTTATTTTACGCATTTATTTTCAACTTAGCCTGTTTTAACTTCGTCGTGGGCGGCCCAGCAGATAGCCGGGATCCTCGGGGAAAACTAGGTCAACTTAGTTTTCCTACGTGTTTACTTAGAAATATTTAACGGTGCGAATTTCAGTTCCCACAGTTTGGCGCTAGAAGGAGGGGATACACGGAATTATCTTTCTCGCAACTACGCACGCCCAGTTAAACATGTTTGCTAACGCGGAAAAAGACAAGCAAACGCACGACGGACCAGCCGCCGATGCCAACGCTGAGAAGACTCCCGCTGGAAACGTATCGACGGTCACTGCCGAGGCAAACAAGAGAAACGGTGAAGGAACTGTTCGCCACCGCCCAGAAACGGTCGGAAAAACAAGAGAAGCTAATGGCTTCGCTCGCTAAACAGGTCAGCACCTTAACAGCGAAAAGCAAACTCCCGCGCGGATCCACCAAGGTGAGGCGTGTCAGGAGACTTGACTTCGGAACTTCCGGATACAAAGAAAAAGACGCCCCGAGAGAATCCCCGGAACTCATCCCTGACGATACCACTCCGGCGGGGCAGAAGAAAACGACGGATAACCTTCCACCTCCCGCGAGGGAAAACAAAGGAGTCGACGTCGAAATAATCAATCTGGATATCAGCGACCAATCGGATCCGTTCGACGAAGACGCCGACGTCCACCACAGAAGGACCCGAAGTCAGTCGGCTCGACTGGCGGCAGCCTTCGAGAAACCGATGACGGAAGAGGAGGAAGACCTCTACTGGTTAGAGCAAGAGAGGCTAGCCGAAGACCAGACTTGGGCCTATCGCAGCCAGCGTAGACAGAGAAGCGCAAACGGCGCCAATGAGATCCACGATTTACGCGAATACATCGCGAAGACTGCAGCCGAGGTGAAAGCGGTAAAATCGCAGATTCACCACGCAACCAGCACCGCTCCCGAGATCGACCTGCTCCTCGAAGAATCGAGGAAGACTCCGTTCACGTCTCGAATCACAGACGCACGAGTCTCGGATCCCGGGAAAATAAAGCTTCCCACCTACGACGGAACCACAGACCCGAAGGCACACCTGCAATCCTTTCAGATTGCGATGGCCAGGTCTAAACTTCCAGAGCGGGAAAAAGACGTCGGCTGCTGCCTCCTGTTCATCGAGAACCTCAGAGGTGCTGCGCTCGAGTGGTTCTCACGCTTGAAAAGAAACTCCATCGGAAGTTTTCGCCAGCTAGCTTCAGCCTTTCTAAAGCAGTTTTCCATGTTCATGGACAGGGAAACTTCCGATGTAGACCTTTGGAGCCTCATTCAAAAGGAAGACGAGCCGCTCCGCGACTACATAAAGAGGTTCAAACTCGTAATGTCCAGGGTAACAGGCCTCAGCGATAGAGTCGCCATCGACGCCCTGAGGAAAAACCTCTGGTACAAGTCGAAATTCCGAAAGTGGATTTCTCTGGAGAGACCGCGCACCATCCAGGACACTCTCCACAAGGCGACAGATTTCATCATCATGGAAGAAGAGATGAAAGTCCTGGCGCAAAAGCACGGACCGCAGAAAGCGTCCGGCAAGAAGAAAACCTCACGTAACGACAAGTACGTCCATCACGAGGGGGAAGACGTCCAAGGCGAGCATAATTACGCTGTCAACTCCGAGCAAGGGAGGACCGCCGGAAACACTTGGACGCGGAACTCGTACAAGGACAACTCCAGCAGCGAGTTCCACCAGAGGAGATGTCACTCTACCGCCAATTGCAAAGTTCTCGGCGCTAGACTCATTACAAAGCTGCTCGCCGGCGAGCTAGCAACGGTGAGAAGCGTGAAAGACCTGCTCTTAGATTCCGACCGTCCGCCGAAGACCGACGGAGCCAATCCCGAGAATAACGCTCCTGGAACTCAATCGGGCGAAAAACGCGGACGAAGGCAAGATGGCGAAGGAAACAACAACAATCGCCAGAGGATCAACATGATCATCAAAGGATCGCACTTCTACCAGGACTCTGTTTCGTCGATCAAAGCCTATGGACGGAAAGCCGAAACAAGTCCCGGATGGTGCCGAGAAGACGACGTTCCCAATCACGTGATGGTCTTTGAGGAACAGGATACGGCCGGACTCGATAAACCCCACTACGATCCTCTGGTCATCGACTTGGTGATTCAAGATCTCGAAGTCGGCCGCATCCTCATCGACACAGGAAGCACGGTCAACATCATGTTCCGCGATACTCTCCAAAGGATGAACATACCCCTCGGAGAAGTCATCCCAGAACCGAGACCGTTGACTGGATTCTCGGGCGTCACCTCCATGACCCTCGAAAAGATCAGGCTCCCAGTCATGGCGAAAGAAGTCACAAAGATCGTCGAATTCGCGGTAGTGGATAACCCGGCTATCTACAACGCCATAATGGGGACTCCTTGGATAAACGCCATGAAGGCAGTCCCATCCACTTACCATCTCAGCGTCAAGTTTCCAACACCAACTGGAACGGCGGTCATTTGGGGAAGCCAAAAACAGTCGCGACTCTGCTTCCTGGCTGAACATAAATTGCGCAGCAATCGGAACGCCCCAGCGGCTAACCTAAAGCGAACCAAGAAGCATCCGAGTATCTCCGAGAACTCGGCAAAGGACGACTCGGATTCGTCCAAAAAGGCCACGACTCAGGATGATAAGCAAATCCTCGAGTCCATCGCCGACAGAACGGATGACCCAACTCCCGACGCGGCCACCGACTTAGCTAAGACAGTCGAAGCGCCGGAAGTCGTGGAGTAATAACATCCGCGATATAAGCAGAACTACGAGATGGCTTGATCCTCGCAAGAGGTACGTAGGCAGCTCGTCAAAACCCGACGAGTTCAGCTATCCCCCCCACCAAAAAGGGGAGGGGGGAAGATGGGAACGAATAATCTTTTACTCCCGCAAAAATATTCTCTACATGTATTCTACATTCTCGAAACTTTTTACAGTCTTAAATTCGAATGCTTATCAAAAGCACATATATTACGGAAGACGAAAATCGTATCTTTAAAGAACGCAAGACGTCGCAAGTTCCTGACCAGTTTCGATTCTCTACTCTCCTCCAAAAAACTCTGTCAAACAGTCTTTCCGCGACTCTAAAAATCTCATTCCGTCGATTGGCCCCGACGGAAAAACATAGAAACGTTTCACTTAAATCAAATTCGTAGTCTGGCTTCCAACGAAGTCCTTTTGCATCCGACAATGATATCATAGCGCGCTATACAAGAAATCCAAATTTTGGTTAGCTCTTCGTAAAGGAAGTAGCTCGACTCGTACCCAAACGAATCATATAAGCCGATAAGCACTTCGCGGATTCTAAAACGGTACGACTCAGGTCGAAATCGCAAACAAGCAAAACGAAAAGCCGATTTGTCATCGCATAGCTTCATTCCGAAACTAGACCTAGGTCTTGCCCTAAACCCAGCCTTGCTGGTATCTAAAACATCTCATAGGCATAAGTATCCAGCATACGAGATCCCAAAACTTGCCTCTTATCGCTTACAAACCTAACGTTCGCTACAAAGTAACCTGCAGGTTAAGCGACAAAAAAAAGAGCTCGAATACGAAGTGACTACGCGTATTCAAAGTCCTCTACACTTGGCGAAAGTATAAATCAAAACGCATAATTCATAAAATCATTCATAATAGGGATTCAAAGGCCACCGACGGCCGATCCCGAAAAACATAAAGTCACGCAACCCCCTAAGGGTCGCAACACATGCAAACAGCCCCACTCGGCTTATTAAAAATTATAATCAAATGCAAGACAATCAGAAAAAGTTATTCCATACGAGGAATCGGGCTGGTCGACCTCTTCGCCCCCGTCACCTGCATTCGCATCTGCACCGGCATCCGCTGTATCTTCCGAGACTTGAATAGGATTCCACAATTCTCGAATTCTTCCTTCGATCGGAGGAACAGAGGATTCGGCGTTAGCACATACTCTCATCGAACCATCCATCGCGGCAAGTTCGCTGGAAAGCGAGAAACCCTCACGCTGCACCTTGTGAAGAGTACCCACCGAACCGCGACACTCGCGAAAATCACCTACGAAGTCCTGAGCCTCTTTGTACGCCTCAAATTCGGTAGAAAAGATTTCCGCCCGTCGATTCATTTCGGCAGCAGCTCTCCTCCGTCCTCTCCTCTCTGCACGGACGAGGGCTCGAGCCTGGACCTCGGCTTGTCGACGGTTTCGCTCCTCAACCTCCAACCGATACTTGGCAAACTCCCTTTCGGTCTCCTCCGCTTTGAAGCAGGCCAATCGAGCAGTGCAGAAACTTCCGTCGATCGACGCATTCCATACTCTCACGGCCTGCAAAAAAGTCAAGGTTAAGCAAAAGGATAGGAAGAAATTGCTTAAGTGTCGGAAACAAACCTCGTTGACCAAACGAGCGCCTTCCGCTGTCACCTTGTCCCTCTCCTCGTTGTCCAAAGACTCGTCACGGGTAAAAGCCGGGGGGAGCTCATCAAAGAAGTCATTTGGAGGAGGGTTCGGACCGGAAGCACCCCCGCTCTCTGCGACAAAGTCGGGATCGTACCTCGACGGCTCGTTGTTTTCCGACGAGGCCTCGAAAGCGATCCCTTTGCCCTTCGAAGATTTCCCCCTTCGCCTCGGAGGAGCAAACACGAAGGATCCATTATTGATGATAGGTCGCGTACCACCTCGCGATCGGTGAAGCGCGACCGCCTTTCGAATCCGGTCGAGATCGAAAGAATCCCAGGAACATGCCCTTGACCTGAATATGTCTCTCTTGACGGTAAGATCGGAAGGGATGTGCGTGAGACACCTGTTCTCTACAAAAAAAATGCGTATATGCATTCAGAGTTCGCCTTTCGATTTCTAAAAAAAAAAAAAAAAAAATTACGATAATCTTACCACGTCGGTACAACCACTCCGTCGGGAATAGATGAAGAAAGCTCTCCTCGACAGATTCTCCATCTATTCTCACAAAAAAGAAACGATCAACGAAATCCTTAGCATGCGAGGTAAGTCCACGAATTACCGAGTGGTCAGTCCTCGATTTCATGGCAAATATTCCATTGGTTCTCACGCTCTTGGAAAGCCACAGCCCTTCAAAGTCCGAAGGGCTAAGATCCATTCCTAATTTGTAGCTCAGAATCATAACGCCAAGCCAGCTCTCTAGAGCCGGCACGTTCAACTGGCTGATTGAAATTCTGAAACGATCGAGAGCTTGGACGATGACCCCGGGGATCGGGAACCATAATCGACATTGCGTCAGGAATGCTTCGTAACAAGTAAAGTAACCCTCCGGAGGGCGCTCCGGACTCTCATCCCCAAGGGGAATGCGAAACACGACTTTTTCCGGAACGTTATAAAACTTTCGAAGAATTCCAAGATACTCGGGGGATACTTCGCTCGGCGAATCAGCTTCCACACGCGCCTTCACAGGACGCCGGGGAATCGGAATCACGGGAAGAGGGGGATCAGGACCGAAGACGACGTCACAGTACGCATTCCTCTCAATCTCTGAAACTTCAGGCTTCGGAGCTTCCTCCTCGGCGTGGAAACTGTCCGAAGGAGAGCGAGACTGTCTCCTCGAAGATTTTGACTTTGAAGTCATTCTTTTCTTAAAAGTAGAGAGGGAATCTTTGAGGGAGAAATTGACTTAGGATTCTTGGGTGAAATAAGAATGGTAAAGGATTCACAAGTCTTTATAGGCATGAATTTTACTATTTACCCCGACCTTCGGCACGATTTCGTCTCCATACTTTCCTCACAAACCATACAGCAAGCTAGGACCTACGACCGCTACGGCTCCTAGCTAGCTGGGGGCTAACTGTTGGGGTCAAAATCGGTCAAGACGAAATCGATGTCCGAAAAGTTCGGACAAAATACAAAAGATGTTAGAGAAGCTTTAGGAGAATAAGTTTCATTCTAGAAAACTCGGGAAAATGTTAAGACATTCCGAAATCAACGATTAGAAACATTCTCTACACGATAAAAAATCTCCGAGAAGTAAAAAGAACGCAAAAAACTCGCACGAGCCGAAAGAAACGAGCGACGACCCTGGGCTGCCTCTAGGCGCCGGGCGCCTAGCGCCCGTGCTGCCTCTAGGCGCCGGGCACCTAGCGCCCGTGTTGCCTCTAGGCGCCGGGCGCCTAGCACCCGTGCTGCCTCTAGGCGCCGGGCGCCTAGCACCCGTGCTGCCTATAGGCGCCGGGCGCCTAGCGCCCGTGCTGCCTCTAGGCGCCGGGCGCCTAGCGCCCGAGCTGCCTCTAAGCACCGGGCGCCTAGCGCCCGTGCTGCCTCTAGGCGCCGGGTGCCTAGCGCCCGAAGCTGCCTCTAGGCGCCGGGCGCCTAGCGCCATGCTAGCTCGAGTTATCGGACGGCTAGTCTTCATGCGTAAGTTCCAAGTTCTCAAACCGCCAGAAATCGAAGTTTTGCGACTTTCTGAAATCCCGCAAACCAAACTCCTTTTCTTTCTCCTAGACTTCGGAAAACCCGTAAGACGTCAAAGGATGGGAGAACTTCGTAGAAAGCGGCAATGGTTATCTAAAAAAACACCATTTGCCGCATAAAAAAGCCGAAGATCTTCCGAAAGATCCAATGTCTGAGTAGGAACGTTCTCTCGAGGAAATCGTAAGAATAGCGGAAATCCGAGATACGGCCCAACGGGGACCAAACATGATCGGATAACCATTTTACGATTTTCTAAAAAGATAGAGACAGCAGTTTGCGATTATCTTCCTAAACAAGATAAATGTCAAATTTCTAAAAGATAAACATCAAGTTTCCAAGAAGATAAATGTCAAGTTTCCCGATAAACATGAAGGCCGACGAAAATGGAAAAAGCCCAGCTCGCGCCGGCTCGTCAGGAATAGACCGTCATATGGGAGTATATAAGCAAGTCTAGGAGCAGAGGAAGGGGGATCCGAAAATCACAAGAAAAACTCCTCTCAGAACAATTTAGAACTTAGGCGTTTATTTCCTTTTTAGCGAGCTGCGACTCAATTAGGTTAGATCTAGGGTTTTGAGACTAGCGACGATCGACAGCTCTTACGGCCGCGATCTCGACCTATTGTTCCAACGCTCTCCGCGAATTCGGAAATAAAATTCTTTCTTTTTGCTCTCTTTATTTTACGCATTTATTTTCAACTTAGCCTGTTTTAACTTCGTCGTGCGCGGCCCAGCAGATAGCCGGGATCCTCGGGGAAAACTAGGTCAACTTAGTTTTCCTACGTTTTTACTTAGAAATATTTGACGGTGCGAATTTCGGTTCCCACAGTCCACCTGAGAAAGTTAGTGGGAAAGTTTTGAAGATACAACTAAGAGATTTTGGTGCAGAAAGGACGCCAGACGTCGGTGGACATGAGCATTTTCCGGTAGATGCTGTTGGAGAACTACATAACTGGCACAAAAAAGTATTTTCTTTGATTTGCCATACTAGGAGGATC
The DNA here is from genome assembly GCA_026261945.1 of Hirschfeldia incana. Classification (NCBI taxonomy): domain Eukaryota; kingdom Viridiplantae; phylum Streptophyta; class Magnoliopsida; order Brassicales; family Brassicaceae; genus Hirschfeldia; species Hirschfeldia incana. The sequence continues at coordinate 353,268 of JABCMI010000104.1, forward strand.
ATCTGCTAAGGCATAATTTAGATGTCATGCATATTGAGAAGAACTTTTTTGACAATCTCATGAACACGATCCTTAACGTTAAATGTAAAGCAAAGGATAATTTGAAGTCAAGACTGGATTTAGTCGATATATGTGCTCGTCCAGAACTTCATGTTGATGAGAATGGTAGGGCTCCTTTTCCCATATACCGACTTGATGCAGAGGGGAAAAATGCGTTCTTTGATTGGATTTCAAACGATGTGGAGTTTCCAGATGGTTACGTATCTAATTTGCAAAACTGTATCGACAGAAAGGAAGGAAAGTTTATTGGCTTGAAAAGTCACGATTGCCATGTGATGATGCAGCGCCTCCTTCCGTTTGCCTTCAAGGAACTATTACCACGAAAAGTTCATGAAGCAGTTGCAGGGATAAGTGCTTTCTTCCGCGATTTATGCAGCAGATCAGTGACTCTTGAAGGTATTACAAATTTGAAAACTAACATAGCCGTGATTCAGTGCAACCTTGAGAAGATATTTCCTCCCTCATTTTTTGATGTTATGGAGCATCTTGATATTCACCTGGCAAGAGAATTGGAACTTGGTGGTCCTGTGCAGTATAGATGGATGTATCTGTATGAGCGGTATATGTTCCATTTGAAGAAGATGGTGAAAAATTTAAGTAGGGTGGACCAAAACCAGAAGATCTGCTCGGCATGATGATAGAGGCGAACGGGCAACATATCATGTTCAGGTTCCAGACATTTTCACAGATGTTGGACGACTTAGCGGAAAACCAAAGGACCGTCGACTTATTGAGCACGAGTGAAGTCATTTGCAGACTTATTTGCTCACCAACTGCGAAGATGTTCTTCCATATGAGAGGGAAGTTTATTATCTTTTAAAATTTTATTTTAACAAATTGAAATTTAAATCTTAATTAATTATATTATTGTCATCATATGTACATGATTTTCATGACATAAAAGCGGTTCGAATATAGATACGCTACAGAGGCGGAACTAGAAGAAATGAAGCAGAGAAAATTTGCTGGATGAATGTTTACTTATGTGAGTGCTTTAAACAAATTAAAATAACATTTATCATATATTTATACTAATTCATATTTATTGATATAACCTACATATGTGCTATTAATAGGTGTCTGCTGCTTTGGCCAGAAGTGAAACATTTGACGATTGGACACGCGAGATGGTGGTTGACCAAACTGTGTTGTCAAGTAATATCCGAGATTTTGTACTCGAGGATATGCATTCGCAACTGAAAAGAGGAGACGTTCGCGTACAAGGATGCTGGCGTTTGTTCTGCATCAGGAGATGATGTATACTAAGGACACATACATGAGATTTTGGAAATCAAGTATTTGGGCTTGCTTGGATTGCGCTGTACTGTTTTCTATTGTGATTGGCACGACAACACTCCATATCGAGGTGTGAGAACAGATGCATTTGGTGTTACATCAGTACATTCGAGGCGAAAGCTGTAATATTATGATCCTTTCATTCTTCCTTCTCAGGCCGATCAGGTAAGTTAATGTTGTACAAATTCAGAAGGATTGATCAAAATTTATACTTTTACTAATATTTTTTTAAAATATTACAGGTTTGTTATATCAAGTACCCACGGGTAAGAAACAGAGATGATCCATGGGTTACTGTTACAAGAGTCAACCTGAGAGGCCGAGTTCAGAGAACTTCAGAGCTGGAAGACCCACTGCAACCAATCACATCCGGCAACTTAAGTGCAGCAGAAGATGTAGCGGAAGGTGGCCTTGTAGTCGATTTGACCGACTTCGCAAAGGAAGCCGTCGTTAACGCAGAAGATGAACCAGTTATTGGAGAGTTTCACCAAGATCCAGATTCCGATTCATCTGGTGATGATGACTCGGAATCAGAGTAGTTTTTTTTTGTTTTTTTTTTTGAAATACTGAGGGAATTTAGGGTTTCCTCGGAATTCCATTTCTCGATTTAGGGATTCGATTAAAAAGTGGGTGTTCCTCGGAATTTTCTCGGAATTTTCTGAGGAAATTCCGAGGAAGATATGGTACTTGGATAAAAAACCCTAGTTCCTCGGAATTTCCTCGGAAGATTCCAAGGAAATTCCGAAGTAACTACTGATTTTCAGCAATTTCCTCAGAATTTCCTAGGAAAATTTTGAGGAAATTCCAAGGAACTGGGGCTTTTTAACCGAAAATGACGTTTTGCGGATTGAATAACACATATATAACCTTCATTAAGTGTCTTAACCATATTATGAAGTCACACTTTGGTGTTTTACACAATAACAAACACTTTTACGATTGCTTGAACGAAAACCACACAACATAAGATAAACACTTATACACATTAACAAACGTTAAAGGAAATACTTACAATTATTTTTGAAATTTTGTCATTTCATGGTTTATGATCATCTATACAAAGAATCCTAAATGGTATGCATTAAATTTGAATGAGAAATGAAATACGGCAAAAAAAATCGGAATTTGAAACCCCAAACCTGGTTTCCTCGGAATTTCCGAGGAAAACTTGTTCCTTGGAATTTTTTCAATTACCCGGGAACCCTAGCCGCCAAACATTTCGGGAAAAAACAGATATATTTCGAAACCGAGGAAATTCGGACGACCCTTTAAAAAATACTGAGGAAATTCCGACGGAAAAAGTCCGTCGGACCCCTCATAAAATTAGGGTATCCCGATTCTTTCTTCCACATTTCTCTCTTCCTCTCCTCTCTTCGTATACGCGGCTCCTCCTCCTCCTCCATCGATTTCCGGCGAATCCCACCGTTTCTTTCCTCCAATTATTTGCCAAATCATTACCAAATCATGTAAGCACTCTATCCCTCTCTCTTTTCTTCAAAAAATGTGATTCATTAGGAATTGTGAGATTAGAATTTCGGATTTTAGGTTGTTAGATGGATAGTTTAGGTTTGAATGAGTAGTTTAAGTTAGGATTGTTGTTTTGATTGTTGTTTTAGTTTTTTTTGGAATGATTTTTTGTTTTGGTTAAAATTCAATTCGTTTTTCTATTTTTCACATGTTTTTTTTATTTTTAAAAACGTTTTTCTATTTTTAAAAATGTTTTTCAAGTTTCCAGTAATAATAAAACGTTTTTTAAAAATTTTAAAAAAAATTGTTAAACGATTTATAATTTTTTATACATATATATATATATATATATGTATAAATCATGTATACTAAAAATTATTAATTTTTAATAATTTTAATATATTAAATCTATTTTTTGTAATTATTAAACAATTTTAATATATTAAAACTACTTTTTGTAATTTTTAAACAATTTTTGTATATTAAAACTATTATTGTAATTTTTAAACTTTTTTAAATATTTTAACTATTTTTATAATTATTAAACAATTTAAATATATTAAAACTATTTTTTTTAATTTTTAAACAATTTTTGTATATGAAAACAATTTTTTGTAATTTTTAAACTTTTTTAAATATTTTCACTATTTTTATAATTATTAAACAATTTTTTTTATATTAAAACAATTTAAATTTATTAAAACTATTTTTTCTGATATAAAAACTATTTTTATAATTATTAAACAATTTAAATATATTAAAACTATTTTTTGTGATATCAAAACTATTTTTATATATTAAAACTATTTTCATAATTATTAAAAAAATTAATATATTAAAACTATTTTTTCTGATATTAAAATTATTTTTGTAATTATTAAACTATTTTTGTAATTATTAAACAATTTAAATATTTTAAAACTATTTTTTCTGATATTACAACTATTTTTAGATATTATAACTATTTTTATATATTTAAACTACAGGTCTTATGATGATCAGAGCCGGCCTCCTCGACAGCGTCGTGGTTATGGCTCGGGGAGCAACTCCGTTCAGGATTCTCCATCGCGCCGCAGCTCCTACCATACATCTCCCTCTTCATTTCCCGAAACTCCTTCTGGCTCCGGTGCTGCACCCACTATTCCTTCGAACTTTCAGGGTCCTCCGGAAGTGATGAGGGTTGCGGAGTTTGTTCGACAGCCGGGTTGTCACCATCTTCCGTTTCTCATTCCGTATCCATCTGGACAGGGTCAAACCTGGTTTGATCGATCCTCGAACGGGATCAACACATGGATCAATTGTATGATGTATGTGTCTTTGGACGTGGGACATCCGACTTTCACCGACTTCCCTAGCGCCAAACAAGTTCTGTGGTTTCAACAGTTTGCGGTAAATATTCTAATTTTTTGTTTTAATTTTATTTTTAATATAAATTTTCTACTAATTGTGTCTTTTTTCAGCAAGAATTCAACTGGAATCCCGATAATACGTTGTTTATCTATTACCACTTCGTGCATAAAGTTATGACCAACTATTCGTATCAAATCCACGAGTGGAAGAAGAAGTGGCAAATAGACCAGGTTTTTTTTTTTTTTTTTAACGATTTTTAAATTTATTAAATTATTTTTTTATTCATTTAACAATTTTTTTAAAAGGTCTCAAAGTCGATAAACCCCGCGGTCTGGGAGCAGTTGATTGTGCATTGGAGTAAGGATGAGACGAAATCGACTTCTTCCACCAACTCCACCAACCGCAAGAGCGATCGTAAAGGGAAGGGCGTCTTCAAGCACAACTTGGGTGCTCAATCACAGGCCACTCTGAGGGATCGCATGGTAATTTCAGTCGCTTTTTATTCTATTTTTAAATTTTTGAAATTTTATTTTTTCATCATTTCTTCTAATTACTAATATTTATATTGATATCAAGGTGGAAGAAAATGATGGTGAGCCGGTTGATGATTTCGTCCTATTGAAGAGGGCGTATATATACCAACAAAAAGACCGGCCAGATTGATGATGGTCTTGTGAAGGATGTCGTCGACCTCATCCACAGTCAGGTGGAAGAAGAAGCGTCTCAGCTTCAACCGAGGACGAAGATTCGACGGGTTCCCAATTGCCTCGGGCTCGGATCAACGAAATTGTTGAATCGATAAGTTTTTTTTTTTAAATTTCAGTTCATCTTAACTATTATTTACATTTGGCTATTTTCTATTTCAGTCGGTTCCAAAGAAGAAGAGCCGATTGTTCGGTTTGGCTCGTCGGTTACGTCTTCTGCTGCAGCACCGCCCTTTGTTGATCCCGAAGCACTTATGGGTAAGTTGCAGGACAAGGATAATCGCATATCGGCGTTGAAGACCCAGATGGCGACTCAACAGGCGAGCTTCGAGGCACAACAGGCGAGCTTCGAGGCACAGAGGAAGCTGAACCAGCAGATGATGGACATGATGAGGACGTTGTACCCGAACGTCGAGTTCCCGACCCTGCAAGACCCGAACACCCAAAACCCGAACACCCAAAACCCGAACCCCCAAAACCCGTAGTTATTTTTTTTCAAAAACTTGGAATGTTTTTTTTTTATTTGTACGACTTTGAATTTTAATTTTATATTTTCGAAATTAAATTTTGAATTTTAATTTATATTTTCGAATTTAAATTTCTAATATTTATTTTTTTAAAAATTATTTTTTTTCAAAATTCCGAGGAAGGCGTCCATCGGAATTTTTCGACGACACCTTTCCTCGGAAATTTCCGAGGGACGCTTTCCTCAGAATATTCCTCAGTTTGTAATCCGCATTCCGATAATATATTCCGTCGGTATAGTCGTCGGAAAATACCGACGGACTGCTTCCCCGGTATTTTCCGACGACCTTTCCGACCAACTGTCGTCCTCAGAATCTCCTCGGAATATGGGTTCCTCGGAATTCCGTCGGAAATTTCCGAGGAATTACTAAATTCCGAGAAATTTTTCCGAGGGCGCTTTTCCTCGGTATTCCGTCGGACGACGGAATACCGAGGATTTTTCCCCTTGGTATACGCCTGTTTTCTTGTAGTGAAAGCTTAGGCTTATCGGCCTCATATTCTTCATCATTTTTGGATAAATAACCTTAGGTCAGAAGCTTAATTTTGTATGATTCCGTCTAGGGGCAGAGATTTTGTTTTGAAAAAAGTTTTTAAGCTTTCCAGTCAATTGTTGTTCAACGATGTGCCAATATTTTTGTTAGAAAGTAACCGTGAGACCATCTTCACCTATCACACTACTTCCTCGAACTACAAAGTCTGCTTGATGAACGTCATCACTTGAAATGTCTTTCACTAGCACTTCATTCATTTCTGGCTATAAACATTCTGTAAAGCCTTCAAAGAACGATTAAAGATAGAAAAGATTTGAGCTCATGAACAAATCTCACAGTTGTGAAAATAGGAATTGTTTCGATCACCTTCTGGAAGCCAATAGGAGCAGACCTTTCTTATCGCATCTTAAACACCTTCTTTACCAACAATTATGTTATTTAAGAAGAATCTCCCTAGGTCAGAGCCATTACCCTCAAGAGCAAAATCAATTATCAAGAGAGTGGTTAGCAGCATACATTATCAGCAGCATACATGTCCAGATATTCCACATGAGATAATGGAAAAGTACGTACCATTCATCACTACCGAAACATCGGTCCAGTCGCATAATTTATCAAGCTTGTCCATGACACTGGATTTTCGGAGCTTTTCATATCGCTGATTTTGCAAATACCACTATGTTGAGTTCTTCATTACATAAAAAATTATTGAAATCACCAAAAAAGTATCCATAGCTCATCTGGATTCACTCCTATGTCAATCAGATATTCCCACACGCCCGACATCTTTCCTTTACAGGATTGCCATAAACACACATCAAGTAAAAAGTCAGCTATTTTAAAGACAAAGCCCTGTTCATTTGATAACCGCTTTGGCCAGCTTTAGCGACAAATCAAAGTCAGCAATTTTTGTTGCTCTGAGAAAGAGATTGTGGAGTTTGTATGACGCCAGTGTTAAAAGATAAATCTCAGTGGCAGTTTCCAGATAGTTATTGATCGCTTAAGATTTCAGCGGCACTTGCAATTCATTCTCGCGACTCTTTTTACTGTTACGGCGACATTTTTAATCTCACCACCTACGTCTGCCTCTCCTTATTTTTTGTTGCTCGATTTGTCGCAGGGAACGTGCGCTGAACAGGACTGAGAGAGAAGAAGATGACCATAAGAGGTCATAAAAATTAAATATTTCAAAATAAAAAGAGGCTATTTTTGTTAAATTATTTTTAGGGATATTTTGTGACAAAATTTTAAAAATGACTATTTGAGAGAATTGCCCTATTTTTTGTACATTGATATTTTATTTTTTATGACCAGTGTTATATATTTTAGATGTGTTGCCAACTAGTTATATTCAAAACCTCAAAAACCTCGGTACCTGAGAAAATAACATGTACCTAAATGGGTATCCGAATGTCCATGGCTAATTTATTTTGTAAACAAATATTTTTTTTTAATGTATTTGGCTAAGTTAAGTGAAATATAATGAGTCCTTTTATTTATTAAAATTGTCATATGAAGTGAAAAGTTAAGTGACAATAAATGTAATAATACGTTTTTGTTATTTTGATTTAAATTATATTTTGTTTCACATAAACTATCTCTTTTTGAATTATTTGTTTGACTAAATAGTTTTCAACAATTGAAACTAAGATAATTTTTTTTGTAAAATTGACTAAACCGAACTCTTAACCATATGAAAAACCCGGCTATTTCACATTTTGGTTTTGTAATTAGTACAAAGTTAATGTTGATTGACTAATAAATAAAACTATGAAATAAAATGAAAAATATAATGATAGTTAATGTAATAACTTGTTTATAAGAATGTTAGTTATAATTGTACTTCAGTTTTAATAATAAAGATTCTTAAATTTCTATATTTAATTTAAACTTAAGAAAACTTTGTGAAGCTAAAGGGCTATGAATTTTTTCGCCACAATCAGAGTTTCTGTTGAGTTTTTTTTAGAGAAAACAGGCAAGACACTGTTTTCCGTAAAAGTTTTAAGTCAGATGTCGTGAAAGACCCGATCTTGGAATCCTCAGTCCATCCAGACCACAATCTTACTTGTTTAGTTGTGTTGTTTGATTCGGTTTTAAGTCCAATAATTTTAAGTCCTTTTCAATCATTTGAGGTTCATTCAATTCGTACAAACAATCAAATAGAGAAGAAGAAAATTGTTTCATAAAAAAATAAGAAGAAAAGCGCCATTGTATAAATAGAAATATGAGATTCAATACGCATTCAGTTTGCACAATAGGCTATCATAAGTTCATTCCTACACTGATCTACCCAAACACCACACATTTTCCCACGGCTTGTGTCTTCACGGTTTCTTAGCTTTACCACGATCCAAGTCAGACCCTGAAACCACACAGTCACATCTTATAAACACATATCCGATATCCTAACAAACGGTTCTTATCATGCATGGTTAGGTTCCTTAGAATTACTTCCTAACTATCCATAATAAGCTTCCTATCAGTCGGCCATATGTGATCTAACCTATCAGATAGAACCAAAGAGAATCCGACCATGGTTAAGTGCAGCCGAAGGCTAAGGACATCAATTCATGAACCAGCCAAAGCCTTGGTTCAGTAATACCTTGCCTGATACATCAGACTTGATCGCAACATAGGAGAAAGAATGTGAACAGTAAGTAAAAGAGAGATTGATGCAACCGCCAGCAAACGGACCAAAAGCACATCAGGATCAACAGCCGGCTATGGGTGATGCTTTGGTTAACACCACTCACCTTGGGCGTACGCTCAGATGGGTTCAAGTCCTTCTCTGGACCTTTTTCCTTCGTTTCAGTATCCATATTCAATCGCCTTACTTTCCCACGGACACAACTTCATGCCGAAAAAGAAACACCACCATCAACGGCCTTGCTTTGGCCGCCAAAACCCTCTCTCTCTCTCTCTCTCTCTCTCTCTCTCTCTCTCTCTCTCTCTCTCTCTCTCTCTCTCTCTCTCTCTCTCTCTCTCTCTCTCTCTCTCTCTCTCTCTCTTTCCTTTCTCTCTCACGGACTTTGCCTGTACTTGACCCTCAGGAACGGATTGCAAATTTCGACCGTCCTAGGCGAACCATTACGACCGGATGGACGAACTGGTGCAAACTGCTCCTTTCCCACCCTTTTGCCTATAACTGCTTCGTACTGGTCTTTGGTAAATCGATACCAAACCCAAACCTATTGCCCAGGCAATAACTCCATCCGCCATAGCCCACCAGTCCGGCCCGGTAACCGACCAGATCCGTCCCAACAGTTCAACACCCGAACACTCAGTCCAGCTGAGGTGAGCTGATTTCTAGATGCCCCATCTGAGTGAGCTAGTTCATCCAGCTGATTGAGCTGACCTGCACTGAGTGAGCTACCTCTGAGCTTCACCTAGTTGGTCGAGCTTTACCACCACATCGTCTAACTGCCGTATCACTCGTCCAGCTCTCTTACTCTTATCTCCTTCCTGTTCAGATTAAGTTTCAGCTCTCTGATACCTTTAACCATGTTTTTAGGTCATGATATGCTTGTCTTTAAGTCAGATGATCTGACTGGTGCGTTGCCCTGCACCATGGCCTATCCCAACGATCCTAGGATTGGTGACATGACACGTCGAGTCGAGAATGGTTAACTTAACTCAATCATGTTTTCTATAAAAGGCATTGATTTTCACCAATTCATGAAACCAACGATACAACAACAAAAAAAAATTGGACAAATCGATAATTCATAAAAATGCATGTCGTAAAACAGTCGGAAAAAACACTATGGATGCTCACTTATGTTAAATGAGAACCAGCCCCGGATCGCAATGTTGGTTTACTGGATTGGATGAAGCACCTGTAGGAAACCTGGAAAGGATCAATATACTCGGTTAGGTAATCTATCCAAGGTTTAACACAACGTTTGAAACACGTGAAAGTCATGTCTGATTCGTTTTGGAGTTTATCAATAATACATTATCACAAATGTCTGGACATCTAACATGATGACCTTTAAAGATCTGAAGAGATCAAATAGGGTACAATATTTTTAGAGGTATTAAATTAATATTAGTATATTCCAATTAATTTAAGAATGAAAGTTTTGTTCTTTATATAATAGACCAAAGCGAAAAGTTTTCAGCATTGTCTGAGAATCTGAGATGGATACATACTCTAAATCACTTCTACCAATTATCGGTATGAATAAAATTCCCTAAATATAGTCATTATTACCTTTATCATCATCATCATCATCATCATCAAAAAAGTTTTCATTTCATATTGCCAAGAAACTAATGAGCCAATTTGGTTGTAGATATCAGCCCTTTACTAGTCAAATGCGATGATCCCAGCATGAAGGGAGATGCCGGTGTGGCCGAGGTTGTCCGTAAACTAGACCGGGCTTGTCGGGACGTCGGGTTCTTCTACGTGGTAACAAAAATTATGAGTTTATCTTTGGGTTTTATAAAATTGTGCTGCATGGCCAGAGGGTTTTGATTCGTGTGGTGGAGCAGACTGGTCATGGAATTTCTGAGAGTCTTATGAAGAAGGTGAAAGAGATGTCACATCAATTCTTCGAGCTTCCATGTGAGGAGAAACTTAAGATCAAGATTAAACCAGCAGCCGGATACAGGTTTATTTCGTTGATCTGAACATATATATAGGGTGTTTTCAATACATCGGTGCTATTTTGTTCATAAGGAGAAAAACATTATATACTTGATTAAAAAAATATATATGTATCTATCTATATATCTATACTTGGTTAAAGAGAACCTTTTTTGATCTGAACATATATATAGGGTGTTTTCCCTCTCTTTAAGCGAATCTTTGAGATAAAAAAAGGTTTCTAATCCACTAAACTAGAAAAATAATCATTTCAACATAATTAATTAAAATTGTTCTCGACTTTATTATATCTTGTCATTGTCATGGTCTCGAACAAGAGGGAAAATACGTTGAACTTCACTAAAGATTGATCTATTATATTAAGCTTCCTTTTTTCTGTCAACTATTAAGCTTCTTATATTAAAAGTAGTAAAATACTACGTAAGAAGTAGTTGTTTTTTATATAAAAAAAAAGAAACATCACTGGAACTCGAATCGAACCGAATCAGAATGTGTTTGTACATACTACTCCAATAACGGAGTGTATAAGAAGTGGGAAAAGACAAAAAAAACCTGAAAAACGGAAAAACAGAAAAACATCTAGTAGGTAGTTTTTCTTTGTTTGTTTAAGGTGAGTTTAGTAAACAATAGAGTGATTAGGAGTAATGAAAAGTAAGAAATGAAAAGAAAACAAATAATTAGGATAAAGAGCGGAGTAAAAAGAATAACGTTGAAGAAAAGAGAATGAACAAAGAAAACGGAGAAATGAGACAGAAGATAATTTTTTTTTCTTTTTAAAAAAAAACAAGTGAAATTTTATTTTTCAGTTCTATTCAATATGTCAGCTGTATTCAATCTAATTTGTAAATATTAAGCAGAGTATTGAATAAAATAAGCTTACTCTAAAATGGTCATTCAGGTTATACCCTTATATGTAAAAGAAAGAAACTAAATTTTCTTTAACTTAAAAATATCCAATTAAATAGGAAACCATTTTCTTTAGTTCTTGTACATTCATTATTAACTGTAAATTATGATAGAATGTGATATATTATTGTGTTGTGTTTAATATGAGAATACAACATGCATATATATATTGCCAACATTAACATAATGTTAACAATAGATAATGCTAACTTTTCTGAATACTTAATGTAAATATGCTAATAATATCTTAAGATTAACTTGTTCTTCAAGTCTTTTCTTTTAGTCTTGACGGTCTTTATGGGTTTCACAGGCTTCACAGTCTTGGTCCGTAAGATACATATCTTCCGGCCCAACATATCTCTAATATTAACTGTTTCTAGTAAACATACACCGAGCGGAAAACGAATGAAAACAACATTTCTTTTTGAATAGAATACAGTGTTGTTTTTTTTAATATAAGAGTATATGGATTTAGGTCCAACTAATTCCCAAAAGTATAGTACCAACGATTAGTTTGATTTCAAATTTTCTAATGAGACCTAAATCATAGTTTCATCTTTGTATTGCCAACCAATAGCAACTTAGTTCCTAGCAAACATATAGTGTTTTTGTGGAGGATCACTAGCTAATGAGTGTTGAATTATACAGAGGATATCAGAGAATTGGAGAAAATTTTACGAATGAGAAACAAGATTTTCACGAAGCAATTGATGTAAGTGTGGCCAACTAACTAGCCAATCGATTGAGCCATCTTGTCCAAGTAGTAGTGATTCTACTAATATGTTTTCATTCTCTTATGGACAGTGTTACAAAGAGTTCGAGAAAGGAAAGTATGGGGAAACTGGAACGGTCATGGAAGGGCCAAACCAGTGGTAAGAGTTTAATATATACTACGTATGCGATGGAAAATAGACGGAAAGGCCGGAAGAATTTTCAACTGTAAAACGTGGTTTTTAATCAGTGATATATATGAATGGTGGATGAGTCAAAAGGTAGAAAAGGGAAATATTTAGCTAAATAGAATTAATAAGAAAACATAATAGGAAAAAAAAGATGGAAACATTCTATTAGAATAGAGTTTAGCCATATGATAGAATAGTACAAACATTTTAGTTGAATAGAGTTTCAGTTAAATGATATACAGAAATTTGGTTTCAATATACTAATGATCTTTTTGTTTGTTTTCAACAATATGCTTTTTTAAAGCTCATAATAAATAATGGAATCGTTGGTAAAAATAGCAAAATTGTGTGTGCTTGTTTAAAACGTTAAAATCCAAAAATTGATATACCACTTATCATCATAGAATTTTAATTTCTACGTGAGATGATGCATCCTTTGGACTATTTCTCTCTTTATTATTTTTTTTCTTGTGTCTGGCGTTTTCTTTAAAGGCCAGATAATCCTCAAGAGTACAAAGAGATGATGGAGGAGTATATTAAGCTATGCAAAGGTGTGTGTTCAACCTTTTTTTTTGGACAACCGGTGTGTTTTTTTTTTTGAAACACACTTCTGTTTCCTTTATGTGTCTTTTTTTCCAACTTAAGAAATTCTTAGGTTTCTAATTTCATCACATGGTTTCAAGATCTATCTAGAAACATCCTCAGAGGAATCTCCTTAGCTCTTGGGGGATCACCTTATGAGTTTGAGGGAAAACTGGTTGGAGACCCTTTTTGGATAATGCGTATTATTGGTTATCCAGGTGCAAACCAAGAAAATGTTATCGGATGGTAATACACTTTTAATTGTTTAACTACGAAGACCGATCTTTTTGCCTCACTTAATTAATAGCACGCCAAGAAAATTTTATCAGATATAACTCGTCTTTTTTTTTGTTGCTTAAAAAATTTCAGTGGAGCTCACACTGACTATGGTAAGTAAGCTTCAACTCAAGTTAAGAGGATGAATATTTTCATGATTTTTGTTTTAAAAGAGGGAGAAACCCCTTAACTTTGTAGCTAAAAACCATAATTTTGTAGGTTTGTTGTCGCTAATAAATCAAGATGATGATAAAACTGCTCTCCAGGTATATATACGTATGTTACTACATTATCTTTCTCCTATTTTGTTACTAAAAAGGGATTGAGATTTTTTTTTGTATCTTTGAAAAGGTGAAAAACTTGGCTGGTGATTGGATATCAGCTACTCCAATCCCTGGATCATTTATTTGCAACATCGGTGACATGTTAAAGGTTTTGTTTGTTCTCTCTCTAACATATCTTTTCATTTAGACAATTCTTGAAAACATTTGATGAAAATCAAATATGCAGATACTTTCAAATGGAGTATATGAATCCACACTTCATAGAGTGATCAATAACTCTGCTCGATACCGTGTATGCGTCGGATTCTTCTACGAGGTATAATAAATTTGTAACAGTCTTTTGTGTTTTTCTCAATTAGGATTTTGAATCATGTATCTTTCCGAACAGATCAACTTTGATGCCATGGCTGAACCATTGGAAATCTTTAAAGAGAAGCACCCTGGAAATAAAATATCCCAAGTTTCCAGAAGAGTTGTCTATGGAGAGCATCTGGTTAACAAACTCCATGCCACCTTCAAAAATTCAATGGAAAACATTTAATTTGATTGTTTCGGCTTTCAATTGCAATTGTTTTATCTGGATTTCTAGTTCTAATAAAAAAACGTTACTAGACTACTAAAACGTGATACAACTACAAAACTGTTATGGTCGTGCTAAAAATATGTGGCTATATGATCATATACAAAAAGATACATAATATATACATAATATATATATATATATTTTTTTTTTTTGTGGGTATTTATTTTCGTAGTTTTTGAGTATGTTTTATCAAAATAAATTTGAAGCCACAAGAAGGAGAATGAGTACATGTGCACAACCCACTCAATTTTTATTTATTTTGTAAAGTTAGAGTTTGATCCGCACATATTTCATTTTGATAATTTAAATTTCTTAGATGCACAATAAAAAGAGAAATAATGTTGTGCTGGTGTATGACTAATTTGAATCATGTGCGCTTGAATCGGTAGTTACTTTTATTGGGTTGTTTTTTGAAACATGTTACTTTTATTGGTTTTATTGTCATATTCGTGGCTTCTTGTGTCTTAGTGATTCTTCTGCTTCGACAAGAATGTATTTTTGCTGGTTATCTCACTTTGAAACTCACAATATCTTTATCAACGAACGAGAACAACTCTGTATGTTCCTTTGTTTCACTGATATTTCTGGTCATACAGAAGACATAGATAGAGGTTAAAGGGAAGACAAATTTTGGTTATGTAGTTCTTGACTTGATCAAATTTGTTACCTCGGTATGTTTCCTAGTTATACATCTTAACGTAACAGGGAGACTGAACTAAAAATCTTTAACTTTCTTTGGAAATGTAATTCTCTGCTTTTGCTATGGGTTAAAATTGTTGATATGGCAGTGCCTAAAACTGAGGCTCTGTTAAGTTAGATGAACTTCCAATCTAAAATTAATTGGTGATAAGATGAGTGGATAATCTATCTTATATATTGTTTACGATTCCTTTCAACTATCCATGTAAGACATTTGTCCCTAATAGGCTCTTCCATTTTCTGTTACCTTAATGTATGCACCTTTTTTTTCTATTTTGGCTACATCAGAAACATTTATTATGTTCTGTAAATTTAATGAGGAAATATATCTCTTCATTAGAGCATCCACATTTTTCAAGATCCAGACACAGAGGCATACTAAATTGCTAATCAATGTTTCATATAGGCTAAAGAGATAAAACAAAAAGAAAAATATCCAGTGTACCTTGATTTTATCATTTTTGGCATTTATAGTACCTTTTTACTCTCACAGATCTTCTTTAAAGCAATTACTTCGTTCTGAAGCCTTTCATATAAAAGCCCTGCAGAAACCATATCTAGGCTGATCAATTAATCCGTTTGTTGACTCTGTTGATAGGCTGATTTCGATCATGGTTCTGCCTATAAATGAGCCTTGTAGCTGGGAAGTAGACGTTTTCTTTGATCCACCACTTATTATCAAGAATCCTAAAATCTCGCCGGATGTTTCAGTTTTTGTGGCTGAGAAGAAGTGGTGAGCTTGTAGAGATTAAAATGTGAACACTTTTGGCAATACCTCAAATCTCCTCCTTGAAAACAATGTAGCCAAAGTAAATAGTAAGACAAAACCTCATTCTCAGAACAAGCTAAAGACATTGTTTTAAGAGAAAACAATAAAAGCTTTTAAATATAGCTCAAAAATGGAGTCTTAAATCTGAAATCTTGAAATATACGAGCTATGTTGCCTCCAAGCCAAACAATGTTAGGGACCAAACAATCTACAAGAATTAATTAGATGTTTAATTATATATAATCTTACACCTTAAGTAGTTGATTCAAAAACAGTTTTTGATGGTTTGGTATTGCTGATCATGGGCGAGGAGCATAAATTCAAAGTTCATTTCATACTGAAATGTTTGGTTCCCATTCTCACTTTTTTGTATATCCTTTTGTTAACCGGAGATCGAGCTTAAGCAATAGTTATCTATCCATACGATGGAAAGTATGATTTTATTGAATCCAAAGGATCTGATTTCCTATAGTATCTTCATGTAAAAACCCTTGTAAATAAGGATTATGGTTTATCAATCAATCTCCAAAGTTGTTTTACAAAAAGAGCAGTATTAAAACTTTGCCGGTCTCTGAATTCGATACACCATTCATCTTTTGCTGTGCACATTTTATCTCATGAATATCAAGGCATGTCTTTATGGTTTCTACTACTACTTCGCCAGAAGTTTGTAATTGCACTGTACGCTTTTTCGTGACTGTTTTTGGTAACCAGAAACATGATTTGGTATAGCTGATTCCACTGATTTTATAACAACTTCTTTTTCTCCCATTGTAAGAAACCGGGTCTGTCCAAGTATTAACAGTTATTAATAAGATTTGTGTTATCCCACCAAAAATCTCCAGTATCCCTAGATAAATAACAATGCCCTCGATCGTAATAATACCTATAAATTCTAAATGTATGCTACCCGACACTTAAAACTTACAAAATAACCATAGATCGTTCAGCTTTGGGATACATCGGTGCGTTTTGGATATATCCGAAGTAAAAATAAAATTTTAAAGTAAAACATACAAAAACATTGAAATTGAATATAAATAATCCAACACACACAAATTTGATAAAATAACAATAAAATATTTAATCAAACTTGAAAACAAACATCGTTTGTAAACAATATGTATTACCTTATACATAGAGTAGATTTTTTATCATATCAACAAAAATATTAAATTGAGTATTTTGTAATACTTATGTATTTCAAACATTTATATTGACTATTACTTTAGACTTTTCAGGTTACTCTTTAAGGTTTGACTAATAACACTTCAGGTTCAGATATGTTTTGTATCCTTCTACAACATCTGTTCAAATATTTTCACATTTTGGATCGTATAATGTATTGAAATTCTGGTTTGATCGAATCTTGGATTCTGAATTTTATGCCCAGCCCTTAGTGCTAGCGATAGAAATGTGATTAGGATGCCCTGTAAAGGCATGTTTTGTCATTAATTAACAGGGGCAGACCCATGTTGGTGTGTACGGGGTCAAGTGCCCCCCACTGATTATATATGATTTGCGTTTTGGTTCTATTATCTTTTGCTCATATATCTCAGTGGTGTTAAGGTGCTTTTGTCTTTTTCGTGTGTGAAGGGTTCGATGCCCCATAACTGAATCTTTTAACATAGCAATTTTGTTTGGTCTCATTTATTGTCTGCGGATCCCATTAAAAAAATATCAGCTTGTCGCCAAAAAAAAGAAACATCTGTTTTTTTGTGCATTTATTTTGTTATGCATGATTTTCTTTTTGTTTCTTTTCCTTTGAAACTTGTTCATACATTTTTGTTTTTTTTTTATTAAAAAGAGACTAGTTCATACCTTTATTTATTTCTTGTATACTAAAGTCTGTTGAAAAAACATTCTAGAACAACTAAGTTATTTCTCTGTAAACAAAAAATATTAACCAACAATATAATATAGTATTTCAAAATAAAAATGTAGCTATTATTTAGCTAATAGACAGCATTATATATTTATTAGTATTTGAATTTATGAATGTATTTATAATATTGTGCCCCCCCTCTCTGACTAAAAGATTTTCTAGATCCGCCACCGTTAGTTAAAGTGTTAACTTTGGTTGCTTTTTAATTATACAGTGTGGACTTGTCATTATGTTATAGCGCTGCTCTGTAGATGCAAAAAAGAAGTCCAAGTTATATAACATTATCACTTAGGGAGGTGTATTGGAATATGAATTTTAGAAGATTTTGGGATTTGATTAAAATCCCCTGTTATTCAAGTAGTAATTTGGATATTTTTTAAAAAAATCATGTGCTATTCAAGATGGAATTTGTGGATATTTATTAAACACCACTTAAAATCTCATGTTATTCAATTGGCAACTAGGTGTTTCCTGCACCATGTACAATAAAAAAAATTCAAAATTTAAATTTTTTTTAATTTTTTTATTAAATATTATAGATTTCATTATTTTCACCAATATTTAAATATTGATTTTATTTTGTTAAATATTAAATTAAGATAAATTTATTTTGTTTATTCAAAGTATATTGAAGAATATATATGTATATTTTTAAATTATAACCTTAGATAATATTTTATATCTATTTATATTTTTAAATATATTAAATCAATTTGTATAAAACTAACAAAATGATATAAATTGTATAATTATCAAAAATTTAAACTAAAAAGTATTTATAAAACTTGTAGATATATAAGAAACTAATGATTTTATGATTTGAAATCTAAGTTTTTAAAAAAAATTGTAGCAATTTTTGAAAGCTTTAGTAATATAAATTGTTTAATTATAAAAAAAAATAATATTTCGAAATTTGTAATGTTATATATGAGTATATTTATTTTTAGATGATGTATGAGATACTACATATATAAAAAATTACTAAAAATAAATATTAATAATAAATGTAATGCATGAGTTATTATTATATTCTAAAAAACTTACCAAAAAATATAAATCAACATTAAATGAAATTATCCATGTCATATTTTTTCAGAAGTCATGTCACCAATTTTATTAGCCATGTCATCTTTTTTCAGCCAGAATGATTGTAGTGATGACATACATGTGTATAAATCACTTTGCAAATATAGTCTAGGAGATTTATAAAAACTATCTCAAATTCCATGCTATTCAAATGTATCTAATATTTAGAAAGAACAATTTGTAATGAGGCGTTTATCTCTATCTAAATACATGTTAATGAAAGCTTTGCTCCTTGGTTGTTTTGCTATACTCCTCTTAGATCCCAGTCTCCTCCGGTTCTTGCTGCAACATGTTTTCTAACCTATACCTAATTTCATCACTTGCATCTAGAATATTGATTTGATCGCGTAGCGGACAAGACAGAGCGAGTGTGGGGCGAGTTAATCTCATTTATGGAGCTTTCACCATCACCTGATATATCTCTCTCGCTTTGACATGGTACGAATCAAGGAAAGGGGAGAGATGTTGCTGATTTTATGAGGATCTGGACACTTGGTGATCGATTTGAAGAGAGGCAACTGAGGAAAGGTGCTGTGTTGAAAAGATTTATTCAAGCTTGGCTTTATCTTACTGCCAGTCAAGGTTTACTTTGTTTCAAAATATACATAGATCATCGTGATAGGTCTGATTATGTTTATTCATGGCTTCGGATTTTGGTTAAGAGTTATGTTTCTATACATATGTAGTGCTTATGGGTGTAAGTGTGTGCTTTAAGCTTTCATATATAGATATATTGTAATGAACATTCTCTAGATCGATAAGGAAGGAGGTAAGGGTGAATACCTTGGCCTTCCTGAGCTATTTGGAAGAAATAAACGGGACCACTTTGCATCCATTGTCGATATGATCAAACAGAAAGCATCTGGATGGTCCAACAGATATCTCTCGACTGTTGGAAAAATGACGATGCTCAAGAGTGTCCTCTCACCAATCCTGTCATACTCAATGACTTGCTTCCAGTTACCGGTATCTCTTTGTAAAAGCTTACAATCAGCCTTGACCCGCTTCTAGTGGGACGACAGCGGTGGCTGAAAGAAAATTGCATGGATAGCTTGGTCAAAAATGATTCTGCCAAAGGAGCAAGGCGGGTTAGACTTTAGAGACATCTAAAGCATCAATGATGCCTTCCTCACCAAGTTAAGCTGGAGAATCATCCGCAAACTGGACAGTATGTTAGGACGAATTCTTATCGGTAAATACTGTCCCTCAGGGGATTTCCTCGCATGCGACTTGAGCAGCTCTTGCTCCCATGGATGGCGAGGTATCATGGTGGGGAGAGATATCATCAATGAAAACACGGGTAGGGAAGTTTGCAACGAATCGAGTCTTAGTGTCTGGGACTCCCTGTGGCTTAGCATATTGCGTCAAGAAAGGCCTATGGGACCGGCGCCTGAGAGGTATGCTAATCTCTTGTCTCGGACCTCTTCCTGACCGGACAAAACGAGTGGGATGTTGAGCTCATCCGTAATATCCTTCCCTTTGAGGAACAGAAGATAAAAGCCTTGAAACCCAGCCTCACTGGAGCCCCGGATAAGCTTATCTGGTTACTGACAGAGTCCGGAGAATACTCCACCAAAACCAGCTACTCTATAGTGCTTGCGAAGTACAGCGACATCCCTCTTATACCCATGCATCCTCAAATTTTAACTGGAAGAAGAACATTTGGAACATCCAGGCTGCGCCCAAGATTAAGCTGTTTGTGTGGAAAATGTTCCATGGAGCCATTCCAGTGGGCAAACAACTTCGAGCAAGACAGATTAAAGTTGATGGTACTTGCAAATTCTGTGGCTTGCCTGAATCTATAGATCATCCGTTTCTCCACTGCAGGTTTGCGAAACATGTCTGGAGTTTAGCTCTTGTTTCACCATGCTTTGAGTACAGCGGATCTATAGAATTACACAATGAATGGAGCAGCCTATGCGCATGCCAAGCTCTACCACCGACGGGCATCTCTATTGGATCGTTGGCACCGTGGATTGTCTGGCATATTTGGAAAGCGAGAAACAGTCTAATATTTAGCGACAGGGGATACTCTGCAGCAGAGGTTATCACAGCAGCGGTTGCAGCAGCTAAGCAATGGGCGACAAGTCAAGAGCACCCAAAGATGAGGAAGCGCCTCCCCAGATTACAGACTCTAATGCCGGAAGATTGTCTCCTGATTAGGACAAACGCAGCCTGGAATGAAAGAGAGAAAGTTGCAGGCGTGGGATGGATTGTCAAAGAGCAGAACAGAGTTTCCTCATTCTCTATTCCAGCCCACTTCGTTAGCTGTCCCCTGGTCGCGGAAGGAATGGCACTACGAGAGGCAGTGTTGTTCTGCAGGGACCTAGGACTATCAAGAATTCGGATTGAATCTGACTGTGACCAGCTGGTCAAAGCGCTAGCTACAGTTCATTCCTACGCCGAGCTCTATGGGATTGCTGCTGATATCAAAGCTACTAGCTTATCTTTTGAATTTATTTCTTTTGAATGGATGTCTCGTGAGAGGAACCAAGAAGCAGATATAATGGCAAAGCAATGCTTAGCTGATGAACTTGTAGTAATGGCCTCACCTAACTTTGGCTAGAGTATTAATGAAATTAGTTGTGTGTTTCAAAAAAAAAATACATAGATATACACTCTTGATTCTCTTGAGTGCTACGGGGTTACCTGCTTCAGATAGTGCGGGGCGACTTCATAGAATTCTGGTGTTCTTGTTCTTCTGATAGCTTTACTTGTTTCTACAATCCTAGTTAAGATAACTGATAATGGTCTTTTTCTCACCTCTGCTAGATGTTACTCTCCAACTTATCTGTAGTTTTTTACTATTAAATTCTTGAACTTCAGAGACGTCTTTACATTTTCATTGCTTGATGAGGTTTCCATTGGAGCATTGTTGAATATAATTATCTTTTGTATCCAGGGATGAAGGTGTTCTTGAAATTATTGGAGACTGAAAAATTTGAAGCTATCCTTGTTCATCTTGCTTTTCAAGCCTCTATAGACTGGATTTGATGGAAACAAAATGGTAGGAGACATCAACAACAAACCCATACACCTGAAACTCTCCCGGCTTACTCAGATGACATTCCGGAAGTGCAAAGTCTATGGACTAAGGCTTGTGACATCTAAAGAAGCTGAACTCCTTTACAAGCGACGTTCTCTGTTTATTTCAGCATAAAACTTGCCCACCTTTAATTTCTTAGGAAACTGATCTTTTTTTTTTTTTTTTTAGGAAACTGATCATCAGCAATTATTGTGTCACTTTTATCCTTTGTTGATTAAATAATCTTACATTTCAACAAAAAGAAAATTACTGTTTCAAATCACCTAAATAACTCCAAAATCTATAGACATTCGAAAAAATCTTTTATCAAATCCCCTAAAGATTTTGATTTGTATTTTAAATTTTTATTAAAATAGTTCAAATAATTTCAAAACTCACCTAAATCCCACTAAAATTAAAACATTCTAAAGGTTCAAAAATTCCTAATTCAACATGCTCCCCTTAATCTTGTCAAGAAAAAATGTAGGTCCTTTGAAAATTTGGCAAATCTCAGTGGTGGCATCGTTATCCATTAAAGACTCATTTGTAATTACATTTGAATGTTTAAATATTTATTTGACATTAATTCTAAAATGAAATTTTTTAATTTTAATAATAAATTTGACAGCAATGTGACAATATGTTTAACTGTAGTGTTTATGAATCTTTGAGAAAAAAGCAAATTAGACTCCTTCTCTCTCTCTTTTTCTTTTCTAGTTTCTCTATTTTATCAGAATTTCAACAAGAAATTCCTAAAGTCGACAGACTAACATAAAAAAAAACATTTATCATCATTAGATATTTGTAACTATTGTTCGCTTATATATTTGTTTTTTTCTTTTAAAACTATTTGAAACATCTTTAAGAATTTATGGCTTGGAGATCATATTTTTGCCAAAAATGCATTATGTACAGTTAGAGGATAAACGCAAACGAAACACACTTTTGGATTTTGGAGTTAATAGACATTTTAGGTCTTTTTTAATATCGAGATTTAATTTTAAATATATTCCGTCTTAGTCAAACGAGCGAAGGAATGTTATAAAAAAAGTTTTTTATTATTAGAATAATATGTATATATCTTTTTAAAATTACTAGAATGTATATGGGTTCCTAGTAAATTACAATTAAGGTTCTTGGTTAATTTCTTTTTTAATTGAGATTATTTTAAATAATAAAATTCACGTCACTAATTAATATATACATGTAATTAATAATTATAATTATTCTCATAAAAAGAAAAAATAACTAAATTGATATCATGTGTTGAAAAAAAACCACAAGTTTCATTATTCCCCGCTTAAACCTAAATTTTTGAGTCAATATTGTTTTTTTATCGTCTGAACTTCTTGAACTATCTTCTCCGATAACGTCTTTGCCGAAATCATCTTCTCTGCAAACATTTCTACGAAATCTTCTTCGCTACAATTGCCCGAAATTATCTTCTCTGCTGAGTTTTTCGAGTTTGTGGCTGAGCTTTAATTTATTTTGTGGCTGGGTTACTTTTTTTATGGCTGGTTTATATATGCTATAAGAAGTGTGTATTCCAAGGAGAAAAGACAAATACATTAAAAAAACACCCAATTTAGTAATTGCGGGGTGTATTCATTTAAGTTTGTTTGTGATTTGATATACATATTTGGATAATCTAATTTTTTCATATCTGAGTGAAAGAAAACATTGAACAAGAAGATAATAGACAAGATGAAAAGAAGTGACAGATTCAGCATAGACGATACAAAGGAGTTAAAAGAAACTTAGAGACATGGAGAAGTTATCACCGAAATGGTGCAGCAAATTTGTATACTCATGGCCAAATTACGAGGTCTCTTCCCACTGTGCTATTGGAACTTTTAAGGAAATCTCTAATGTGTTTTCTTTTATTGAGTATAAAAAAAACTCGAAAAATCTACATTCTTTTTAAAAAATTCCAAACAGATCTTAGAAATTCAAGAAAATTCTGAAAAATAAATTAAAATTTAAATTACAAATATTTTTTTGTTTAAAAAATCAAAACATTAAATATTTCAAAAAATCTAAAATAATTTAAATAAATGCAACAAATTAAATTTAATGATTAAAAAACTTGAAACATATTTTTAAATAAATTAATGTATGTAAGATAAAATAAAAAAATGATATTTATCACACTATAGATTTTAGTATGAATAGTGTATTTAAGATAAAATAGACAAATGATATTTAAGAAAAATAAACAAATGATATTAATGATATTATCCCTGGGCAGCAAAGATGAAATCAGTGTGTAATCTAAACAGAGTTACTGTCCCTGTCTACTTGGAGGATGGAACACCTAAGGTAACTGTTCCAAGTCATGTTCTTCTTCAAGGTATTGAAAATCAAAAAGAGTATGTGGTAGGTCAATTTTACCGTTGCTCTGCACCTGCTGGAGGCTTGATTCATGCTGTAGTGACTAGAATATGGGGCAAAAAATGTCATATTTTTATTAAGAAATTAGAGTATCTTCATACCTATTTCATATCCCTGATGAAGGAACTCGTAAATTTGTTCTTCAGAGGGGTCTTTGGCATGTTGATGACTGCTTAATGTTTGTTTCTTCATGGACTCCTACCAAGACTATTTCGTTGCCAGAAATCAGCACCTTCCCAGTTTGGTTGACTCTTAAGAACATACCAAATCAGCTCTACTCTATTGAAGGAATCAAGTTTATTGCCTCGGGTATAGGAGAGCCGATGCTTACCTTTAAACCGTGGCTTGATCCTACTCTTATGGGAGAAGCTAAAATTCTGGTTGAAATAAAGTTAGATAAACCTTTTGCTCAAAGAGTGGCTATTGAAGATGAAAGCGGCTCTGTCTCAGTGGTTGATGTGTTGTACTCTTGGCTGCCTTCAAAGTGTGCACGGTGTGGTCATTTGGGCCACAAAGCCTCACGATGTTTGGGACAGCCGCTTGAACCAGCTAGAAGCACCAGAACATCATCTCCAAGATCTGGGAATGTTGTAGCAAGTGTCATTTCAGCAGGTGAAACAGAAAGTATGTTGGTTGACAAAGAGGAAAGAGATACTATTATCCATTCAGCTTCGAATGAGACTGTCCCACATACTCCAACGCCAATTGTGGATGCTACTTCCGCTCCAGTTATAACTCTAGAAGATGCCACTGTCAAGCCTAAAGATCATATCACCATCGCTGAGGAAAAAAAGTCATCCTCAAAGAAAGACACCTCATTCTCATCAAAAGGGAATGTTGGGCAAGATTCTCCAAGGACTATCTCTGAACATTTGTCTACACCTGCACTCGTAGGTAATACTCCAAGTAACTCTCACACTGTTTTGGTCTCCTCAAAAGAGACTCCTTCATCTAGTTCCAATCTAGTTTCAACAAACTCTGCTCCAACTAGTTGTAGATTCCGCAGGAGCTTGTCTAGCTCTAATTTACTCACCAATCAATTTAGTTCCTTAGAATCTTCTGAGGATGAAGATGAATCTTTATCAGATGAAGAGTTGGATCCAAAAGAAAATTTGTCTCCGTTAGGCAAAGTTTTTCTACGGGATAGGCCGTTTAAGCCGTCTACAAAGGTTAAAGAGATGCAGTCGCATCCTGTAACTCGGGACGGGGTAAACACGGCCGAGGTAAAAGAGGTGGACGTGGATAATTTTGTCTTTGACCTTGTGAACTGTCCAAGTACTTTGAGATTGGGAACTCTCAGTCTTTTCTCTATCACTTCTTTTCTATTAAAAACTTGTATTGCTCCTTCTCATCAGCTTAAGTTCTCGCTTATTTCTACTTTGGAAAAAACTGTATGACATTGTCATAGTTGTAATGGTTACTTGCATTTAAATAGAAAGCCTTTTTTCAAAAAAAAAACAAATGATATTATCACAAATTGTTTCACTAAAATATGATATTGAATGAACACACAACAAAAAATAATCATTCCTATACATTACAAAATAATAATTAAATGAAAAACATTTGTAATTTTTGGTGTAATTTTTTAATTTTTTATAATTTTTTAATTAATTTTAGCAAAAAGAAAATAAATTTTATTTGTAATTTAATTTTTACTTTTAATATAATCAGAATTATAATTGATTTTTGAATTTTGTAAAATTTTAAGGTTTGTATAGATTTTTGGATATTCAATAAAAGGAAACATGTTAAGGATTTCATTAGAAGTGTCATTAGCTAAGTGGTAAAAGATCATGTTGTTTGACTCTGAAGTTCTTGAGTTTGAATCCTGAGATAGATATATTTTTTGTTTTAAAAAGCACACAAAACGACGTCGTTTAATTTAACATCCATATTTAACGTTAAAATAACGACGTGTACATTGTAAGATCACAATGTGTTAAAATAGCGAGTCAATTATAAGTTCTCAAATAAAATTAAAAAGTTAAAAAAAATATAGTATTTTTTTGGTCAGCTTCGAATTTAGATTTTATTTGGCAATTCGTGAAAAGATTAGTGTTTTTTTACCGAAATTCCCGTTATATATTTGGTTCTTTTTATATTAATATTTGAAACATCTTTAAGAATTTATGGCTTGGAGATAACTTTGCCAAAATTTGCATTATATAATCGATGGATAAACACAAATGAATCACACTTTGGATTTTGGAGTTACGTAAGTAGTTGGTTAATAGACTTTTTAGGTCCTGGGATTAATTTTAAACATAGTCCGTCTTGAGTCAAACAAACAAAAGAAATACTTTTGGTCATTTTCTGTCGTTTTCTTGTTTAAATATAAATATTTTCGGTCCTATTTAATTTAGCATAGAACGCAACCTAAATGGTTCGTTAATCAACATTTTGGCCTTTTTAGGTCTATTCTTTTCGGATTTACAGACATTTTTGGTCTATTCATGTAAAGTCTAACGACGACAGATATATAAAAAATTTCTTTGTCAACTTAAAACAAAAATCTTTAACCAAAAAAAACTTAAAACAAAAATAATATTTTACACTATAAACAGTGGAATAAACAAAAAAAAAACAATATTATCACAATTAGAACTCCAATAAGTCTGTTTTTGTCATTTACTCCAAAAGTCTATGAATCCAGATAAAATCCTGCAAAGATAATTTTTTTTTGTTTTATTTATTTTTTATTATTAATAATAATAAATTTTAGTTTTTATAAGTATTTAAGTTCATTGAACTACTGTTTAACGTTATATTAAAAACTTAATAATCACATTGTATATTTATAATATAGATTTAAGTTATTAGTATATGTGAATAAATAAAAACTATTATCTTTTTGAACAGTAGAAATCGTATTATCTTGAAATTTGTTTTCAACAATATATATGAATCAGATTCGTGAAACAAATATTTAATGTTTTAATTGTAACAATTGTATTTAAATAATTAAATACAATAATTTGTATCCCTTATTATATTACTAGGTGTGTTGTCAACATAGGAAGATATATTTTTCTTGTCAATATTTATTAGTTGATGTTTTATCAATTCAAAAAAATATCTTGACAATCTATTATTTATATTTTCAAAAATTTTAAAATCAATTAAACTATTCATAATGACAAATTCTCAGTAATATATATATATATATATATATATATGCTTATTGTTTTTTTAAAAAAATTGAAAACAGTAACATATTAAAAATATTTTAGAAACTTTTTTATACAAATGTTTTCGGTTGATTAATAACTCTACATTGTTTTATACCTTATTTTTTCATATTTATAATAAAAACAATTATTTTAAGATAACAACACAATATATAAGAATTATCTTATTTAAAAGAATTAATGTTATTAATATAAATTCATTTTAATAAATTCAAAAATAATAGTATAGAGATAGATAAATTGTTTAATATCTTATTTTTAAATTTTATAATAGAAATAATTATTGTAAGATAACAACAAAATATATGAGAATTATATTATATTTCAAAAAAACATTAATATGATTAATAGAAATTCGTTTTTACTATAAATAAAACTTCCTTAATGGTATAGTTGAGAACTTTTAACGTTGCGAAAAATCTCATGTAAAAAATAGTATAGATTATTATTTTGTTACAAATTCTGAAAATGACTCAACTATACAAACAAATATTCAACAAACAACAATCCACGATAACTGAAATCTATATATCACACGACGAGTACGACAGTCAGTTTTTTTTATCACAAGTGGATTTTTCTTTTTTTGTAATTTGGTATTTCATTGACGGAAATAATATTTATATTTCCAACCAGTGTGGTGCGTCCAAATTGATTATAGGACATTATTTAGTGGCCAAATTGGCTAAAAACACAAAAGCAAAGATATTTGCAGATCTATACATGTAAAACACTATTCAAGTGACCGTGAAGCTACAGTTCGGGGCAGACGTCGACGGATTTACAACGATACCCCGGAGGTTCAAACCTGTTGTGATAGTAGGGTGCATATAGGATACGTAGACCAAATCTGATAAAGATATACATGTCCTATATCTTTAACGAAAACAACATTTTATCTCTTTTAGTTGTGGCAAACATTCCCGCATCCGCTTCACTTCAAACTCCATTAAGCACATAACAACCGTAACATGTGTTACACATTTATATATGAGTCCTTCAGAGCCGATATAATGTTAGAAGTAGAGACTAAAGTTATAAAAGGCAAATTATAGGACAAAACAAATACAAAATTTTTCCTACGCCGTAGATTGATGATACATTGGGTAGTGATGCGAATCTGGTCACGACCTGAAACAAGATATACACAAAAAAATAAATGATTCGTAGTGCAATAAGGGCTTAACAAGAAGAACACGAATGCTCATTCGTTTTTTTTTTCACCAAAGCATGCTGATTTCATGTTATGATAATTTGGCTATGTAGGAATACAAAGCAACCTAAGGTCTACCGACAAGGAGGAAATAAAGAAGAACAGTAGCCACATGAAATAAGTGGACACCAATGATTTATATACTTCTTGCAATTTCAGTAGCTTACAAGTGTTTGTGTAACCAAACTAAATATTACAACAATATTGGTTTCAATAGGACAGAAAGAAGTAACGAGACGAAGGAAGAGAATTACAAAGAAAATATGATTAAGCAAAGCACCCCATACAGATAAGGACAAAGATATTAAATTAATTCAAAATGCTAAAAAAGGAAAACATGTCAGAGATTTTTGTTTAATCCAGTGGGGATCATAATGAGGTCTATACGTAGATACTAGTCGTTATTTAATGCTGAGCTATAAGCTGGATATTGTGGAGATAACTGGAGCTTCATCTGCCTCATCTGGCTATAAAAGAACACAACCGGAAACGAGAGAAGACACAGAAATTTCTTTAAAAAAACCAGCAAAACTTCTTTACTCCCAGGAGTCGAGGTCTTGGAAGGGATTAAAGGTACTATCATCTACTTATTTTACGGGCTACATTTACAGAAGGCACATATTTAAACTTATTGTTGTACATCCCACCATTAAACAACCCATCTTAGTAACTCTATTTTGTAAAATGTCAATGGTTTTCTCAGATGGGTAGGCTATTCAGGCTCGTGTGCGGCCTTTGGAAGAAATCTGAAAGTGGGGTGTGGCAGTTTGAAGAAGCAACAGAAGATCAAGGAGATGCGCTGATAATCAACCGAACCGATTCTATACATGGTCTTGTGGAGAGGATCCGGATAACCCGCAACCTCGGTATCCTAGCCCCTGTTGCTTTGACATATGAACTACCGCTGTGGATGCGTGAACCGGATGCTCAACCTGGTGCTCCTATCACGCTCATGACTGACAAAGACTTGGAAATAATGATAAGCGTTACAGACTATATGCCTGAACCAGTTCTATTTGTAACTACCGGACCTGCAGACGTCGCGAAATACGATTTCTTCTGCAGAACTCCCTTCACCGTTGATGGGAAGACATACCTTGGGGAAGGCGTAACTGAAGAACAGCATCGTCAAGCTATAATTGGTATAACATAACCTGTTAATCTAGTCCTTTAAAAATAAAGGGTTATATCTAGTCCTTTAATAACCTTTGAACTCATAAGTCGAAATAGCTGCCCACCTGCTTTCTTCTTCCAGGACATGGTGACTAATATTTTTACACGACTCAATACCATATAGAGCATGTCTCCCCATTAACAGCAACGACATTAGACCGGAGTCCAGCGAATTATTAATCTGTGCCACAGATCTTGGTCTCACGACATCAAAACATTGTATAATTGGATCCTCGCCAACGGCCTGACAAGCAAACCGTGCGAGATACGGAAGCATCAGTAGCAGGGAATTTAAATTCTTCTCAACTATGCTATCCCTGAACAGGGATATGTTGCAATCAAGCACAGTAAGAACACCATCCGCAGCGTCGAAGCAAAGCCCAAGCCAATGTTTGTTTCCAATATTGTATGGTAAGTAATACCGTGTTGGATGCACATGCGTAGCATCAGCCGTTGGAAAAAGAGCACTCAAAGCAGCTGGAAACCTGTAAGCATGTTTATCCCTACTCTTACTAAACTTTGGAAACAACCTGTTCACCGCGGGAACAAATTTCGTATCGATGAATTGTACTCGTCCAGGACTTTGCTCATTCATGTGCTGCATGAGCGAAGCACGTTCAACACGGATAAGAATATCCATAACCTGCAACAAGAAATTAGACGATTACTGAAAAATAAAGCAACATGACTATATGTTTATATTTATAACGGTAATACACTGGCTTTACCTTAGCTGGAAAAAACCGAGATCTCTCAACTATTAGAGAAATGTCTTTCCCTGACACAAATAGTCCAGCTACGTTCACAACCCTGCATCAGATTATATACACATATAATTTTTTAGAATCCGAAGTGTGACCGTCTTCGAACTAGAAAAAACAAATCTTAAGATATGAAATTGCTTACACTTTCGACCTAAGTTTTGAGCAGAGACTCGCATACTTCCTCTCCAGCTCTGACATACTCTTTAAATGGTGACACAAACTTCTGTGACTGCCTAACCCTCGTGTCAATGAATGGACCACATTCGTAATCCTCTACAAGCCCAGATGGCACTGATCTCTGCCTCTTACTTTTCCGCGATACGTGAGGTTGTTCCATTTTTTCTCCAACATTTTTCGCAGAATTTGTTTCCATGACCGCCACCTCTGCTCCGACCACATAGGCATTGCCTTCATTCAACTCCTCCTGCATTAAACCAAGTGAGAATAAGGGTTCAACCTCGTCATTCTCTTCAACCCTCCTACGGGACTTAATGTTTCCTGACGCTTGCTCTGGTCCTATATTATCATCAACGTTCATCGCCTCCTCTGTTTCAGGTGGGTGGGCAATGTTTGGATCATTATTTCCAGGTACCAGCTTCTGATACTCCTGCGTTAACCCAAGTGAGAATGACGGTTCTTCCGCAACGGTATCAGCTAGTCGCGTCTGCTCCTGCTTTGTTATGCACAAGTACCACACAATCGGAACATTATTTT
The DNA here is from genome assembly GCA_026261945.1 of Hirschfeldia incana. NCBI lineage: Eukaryota > Viridiplantae > Streptophyta > Magnoliopsida > Brassicales > Brassicaceae > Hirschfeldia > Hirschfeldia incana. The sequence continues at coordinate 384,213 of JABCMI010000104.1, forward strand.
GCATATTTTGAATAAAACCAGATGCTCGGATTTGGAAATACCAAGGAAAATTAAATCACGTTACCAAACTTTGCTGAAAAGAATTTTGACGTGATCTATTCCCGCTATTAGCAGATTGGGCACCATGTTCAACAACCGGTGTTTTACTGACAAAACCAGAATCTATATGACCGTTGCTGGTTCCAGCAGAAGTGGTGGCCTATAAAAATGAAACACATTGCTGAAGATGAGAAAGACGCACAACAGAACCCCATACAAATGTATTTCAAACCACATTCGGTCCGATAAACGAATAGGAGAAGCAATCGTACCTGCGTCTTTTGATTCGCTCTGGGTGGCGTTGAGTACTCACTTAGATTGCTCCGAACGTTTTGAATAGCATTTGCATTGGCATCATCATCCAGACTTCTTCGAGTTCCCTCGCCGGATGCTTCAGGTGCTACATCCCCATTTTTATTTGGTGGTCCATCAGAAGGTCCAACCCCAGCTTTACAAGTACTATCTACCATAGCTTTAACACATGCAAGCATTTCTTCCTTGAACTTGGCTAACAAATCATACACTTGGCCAACCACTTTTCCCTCCATTTCAGCCACCGAAGAACATGCAGTTTTAATGTTTGCATCCATGAATTCTAACTTCGGTGTTATTTTATCGATCACAAGGTCTGCGACATTAACTGGATCAGGTAACTGAGCACTGGGTTGTACCTTGCTTGCTTTCCTCCCTCGTGAAGCACTTTTTGCAACTTCTCTCATTCTCTCCACATCACAGTGTTTGACCCCCCCCCCCCCACGAAATGAAGAAGTCTGAAACTCGAAGTCTTTTGCGATGCGGGAAACAAGGTTATCAACTTTTGCATCTGCCTCTTCATCGGACCAATCATAATTCGCGTAATCACATGAATCAGTAAGGCCGGGAACTAGCAGGCTACAAACCAATGCCTAGTAATAGCGATAATCATATATACTTTAGTACCTAGGTGGGTAATCCAAAACAAAATAAGCAGTACAACAAACTTACAGGGCATCACTTACATTGGTCCGCTTGTCTACATTTCGACCATGGGCAGGATTAAGTGTCTGCTTCTTTGTATACAGATCACGGCAACTACGTTCAAGTTCTTCGGTTTCTGACTCCGACGACGAACCGATATCTTGGACAACCTCTGTCAACGCTGGAACCGCTTCAACCATGACCAGCTGTAGCGAAAGGACAAATCCTTTAAGAGCTATTGTATTTTGCGACAAAGCTACCTCATCCCGCTCTTTGATGCTTCCAGTTAACATTTTAAATGCAACTCTTCCCCAAGGGTAACCAAAAAAAGCATCAAGATCTTCAATTGCATCAGAATGCTCTCTTGAAATCTTCATTTTCGTGCTGGTAGGGAGTAGCACAGATTCTAACAACGCCAAACAAGCATATTTTATCCGGATTTTGCGTTCCTTCACGGTTTTGCGGTACAACATCTTGATGACGTCAGCGATGGTCACGACCTCCACTTTGCCAAATAAAGCTGGCCAATATGGTTTCTCTGCAATAGTATTCTTACTCTTCAGCTTCGATTTACGCGGAAAGTGGCCGCACTGCAACCCGGTCACGAAAGCAAATTCTCTAAGGGAGAACCTAACCGGTTTACCAGCAAACCGAAACCAGGCCTCGTATTTTTTTTCGTTCTTAGCTGACGTGATAAAAGATATCGCGCAAATCTTCCAGAGAACACCGGCTTTTCAGCAATATCGACCAATTTTCTGAACGAAGAACTCTTAATAAAATCAACTTCCTCTGGATCTAAAGCTGAGAAAATCCTTTTCAAAGCATTTGATGATTGATAAGTAATCACACGCACACCAACAGGTTCCTCCCCGGCGGCAAACATCATTTCCGGTATTGGCCCCATTTCTTCCGCTTCCGGTGAATCCGGCCAATCAACAAGGCGAGACGCCACCATCTCCTATCAAAACTCCCGGCGTAAAATCTCCAAAGAAACTACCTCGTTTCCTCCGTCCAATAGACAAATCAAAAGAAGCAAAATATTTGAATAGATATTTTCGATATGCTCGAAGATGGTATGAAGTTTTTCAGGCAAATTAAATCAGTAATGGGTGTTGCAAGAAAAAGAAAAGTAAACTTGTTGCTTTGTGTTTCGATATCGACTTTTGCAGTTTTTAACGTGATTTCTTTAGATACATTCTCATAATTACGCTGACACGAGCTACCGTTTAACTCGTAGATATGCAACACACGTGAAAACACAGTTGAGGGATATAAACGGAATATATGAAAAACACACAGTGATTTTTCGGGCAGCTAAATATGTTTGGTTTTATGTATATGAAGTGCAATTGCCCTTATTTAATTTGAGAAATAAATATGAAAAAAGGTGTTAGGGTAAAAAGGAGAAGCTCAAGGGAAAAGGCACATAGCCTCCATCACCCATTAACAGACAGACAGACACCCAAAGAAGAAGAATCAAAAACATTAACACATTTTTCTTCTCAGAAACGAACACGATGGAGAGAGCTACACTTTCCCCTAGTCTTAATCAAAGCTACCTGTTTTCTCCTTCACGCGCCTCCACCACGCGCCTCCACTCTTTCTCCTTCACCCGGAACTTATCGCCATCATCGTCTTCCTCCATCAAGGTCAACTCTTTTTCTCCACTGTTCATTCGATTTCATCTGACCCCATTTCTCGATTGATTTATTCACACAGCTTAAGCATTCTTCCTCCTCTGTTTCTTCTTCAAGTTTCATCAATGGCGGAGCCTCCCTTACTCGTTGCAACGCCGTCATGTCAAACTCTTCTTCCAGGTTCGCTTTGAATCACAATCAGTTTAATTTATTATTTCTGTTATTGGTTTGATGAGATTGGTTTTTCTATGTGGAAGTAGTAGTAAGGATGTTACTGAGGTAGCCGACATAGATTGGGACAACATCGGGTTCGGTCTGAAGCCCACCGATTACATGTACGTCATGAAATGTAACCTTGGTGGTGAGTTCTCAAATGGTGAACTGCAACGTTTTGGGAACATTGAAGTCAGCCCATCAGCTGGTGTTCTCAACTACGGACAGGTTTTGTTTCTTGTCCCTTTACTTCTGTCTGATTCTGTTTCCTAGTTTCTCAAAAGTCCTTTCCTTTTACTGTAACAATTGTGATTAAACATGCGTTGACCTGATTTTTGATGGCAAAGTGTAATTTTCCGTTGACTTTTGTTTCCTTGTTTCTCAAAGTTGTGTCCTTCACTATAATGAGTGCTTACCTCTATGTTAATTAGAGGCTTTGAAAGTATGAAGAAGCTTGACACTGAAACACAATCTGGCTATGAATCTAGTCTCTTGTTTGCTATGTTAGTTCTATGTTGTGGAGTTTATTTATGATTATAAATTAGTCTTATTTGTGTGTTACAAACCCTTTGGTTTGTAGGGATTGTTCGAAGGGATGAAAGCTTACAGAAAGCAAGACGGTGAGAATATCCTCCTCTTTCGTCCTGAAGAGAATGCAACGCGTATGAGAAGTGGTGCCGAGAGGATGTGTATGCCTGCTCCAACCATTGACCAGTTTATCGAAGCTGTGAAAGCAACTGTCTTAGCAAACAAACGCTGGGTAAATGAATAAGACAGTTCTTTTTTTTTTTTGGCTTCTATGAGTTATTGCTTATATGATTGATGTCTTGTTTTCAGGTTCCACCTGCAGGTAAAGGTTCTTTGTATATTAGACCGTTGCTAATGGGAACTGGAGCTGTTCTTGGTCTTGCGCCTGCACCAGAATACACTTTCCTTGTCTATGTCTCTCCTGTTGGAAACTACTTCAAAGAAGGTGTGTCACCAATCAATTTGATTGTGGAAAGTGAATTTCACCGTGCGACACCTGGTGGTACCGGAGGTGTTAAAACCATTGGCAATTATGCCGCAGTAAGTAGAGTTTGAAGTTGTTAATATCTCTTTGGACTGTCCTTATGTACTCACTATCGTGTAACAACTTGTATTGTAGGTACTGAAAGCACAGGCTGTTGCAAAAGCCAAAGGATATTCAGATGTTTTGTACCTTGATTGCATCTACAAAAGATATCTTGAGGAGGTCTCTTCTTGCAATATCTTCATTGTCAAGGTAAAAGAAAATCAACTCTTACGGTATTCATCTTAAGTTGTTCAGACTTTGACCAAAGCGTTGTTGCTTGCTTTTACTCTCTTTTGCCAGGACAATGTGGTCTCTACTCCTGAAATAAGAGGAACCATCTTACCAGGGATTACGCGGAAAAGTATAGTTGACGTTGCTCGTAGCCAAGGGCTTAAGGTAATCTCTCTCCTTTTCTTCAAATTTTCAACTCTACTCGCATCTTTAAAAGGGGATTCATAGTACCATAACTAGCTAGTGGTCACAGAGGATGTTTCTTTGGGTGTCATGCAGGTGGAGGAGCGGAATGTGACTGTGGATGAGTTACTAGAAGCGGATGAGGTTTTCTGCACAGGAACCGCTGTGGTTGTCTCTCCCGTTGGAAGCATTACTTACAAAGGCAAAAGGTAACAATAACTGTCTTTTTGTATCACCACTTGACAATTACCAAACTATAAGGTGCTGTAAAGCTTTTGCCTTTGTTTATGCAGAGTATCTTATGGAGAAGGTAGCTTTGGACCTGTCTCAGAGAAACTCTACACCGTTCTGACAAGCTTGCAGATGGGTCTGAGCGAAGACACCATGAAGTGGACTGTGAATCTCAGTTAAAGAAAAACAGGCAAAGGCATTGTTATATCAATATGACTCTTTAGTTTTCATGAAGTCTGTGTTTCTTATTGGTGAACTATAAGTTTAAAAAAGCTGGTCCATCTTTTAAAGTTGAATCTTACAACTTAGCTACTTCAGATCAGTAGATGCTGTTATCTTGTACCAAACTTGTAGCTGTGCTTTGTGTTTGAAGCCAAAATATAAATAAATTTCCGGTTCCTGTTTAAATGTTTCAAAACTGGCTGTACCGATGAAATTTGACAACGTATAGGTCTGCAGGTCCGGATAGTTCAGTTCGACCAAAAACTTGCCGAGTTGAACTGGAAAAAGTTCGATTCAGTAATCGGTAGTTTGGTTTATACCCTTTTTACCAAAATTAACTGAAATTTTCGGTCTCGACCATATATCCATTAAAAAATTGTGTTAAATTTCGTTACATTTGGATAATTACTGTTAGTTTTTGTTAATTTGTTTGTTATTATTTATTATTTATAATTATGCCAGTTTTAGTTGGACCAATGAAACTTAAATTATAATTTTTTAATATTCTAAAAATAGTTTATAAAAGTGATTCTCTTTTGATAGAATAAATGTTTGTTCTTCTCTACTTCTTTTTTTTTTTATAAATCGCTGATCCGGTCGGCTTCGGTGTGCGTTCTTCTTTATTTTATATATGAACTTCTTCAACTAATGTTTTACCACTAGGTGAGGTTTACACTAAAGACACTAGTTTTGAAATTTTTCTTTCTTTCATATGACTGTTTCTTCGGGCGAGAATCTCAAAAGCAGGTAATACAGCTCTCTAGATTTCACTCATATCATGTGTGACAAAAAATGTATATTCTATATCAACCTCTTTTGTTTCTTCAGTGTTTTTTTACTCATATGTATATTTTCCTTTTGACGTATAATTTAGGATAAATAGAGTTTCAAATGATATCCCTATACATTATTTGAGAATCGATTTTGCTACATAATTTCTGCAATCATTTTCGCAAAACAAATATGACATGACTACTAAAATTGATAACATGGCTTCTAAAAAATATGACATGGATAATTCTATAATGTTGATTTATATTTTTGGTAAACTTTTTATCATATGTTAATAACTCATACATTATATTTAATATAGATATTTATATTTGGTAATCTTTTTAAATATGATAATATATCATACATTTTCTATAAAATAAATATATTTATATATAACATTACAAATTTTGAAATATTATTTATTTTATTTTTTATTATTATACAATTTGTATTACTAAAGCTTTCAAAATTGCTACATTTTAAAAAAATAGATTTCTAATCATAAAATCATTAGTTTCTTATATATCTAAAATTTTATAAATATTCTTTAGTTTATATTTTTGATAATTATACAATTTTATATCATTTTGTTAGTTTTATACAAATTTATTTAACATATTTAACAATATAATAAATATAAAATACTATCAAAGATTATAATTCAAATATATAAATATATACTCTTCAATATATTTTTAAATAAAAAATAATTATATCTTAATTTAATATTTAACTAAATCAGATCTATATTTAAATATTGGTAAAAATTAATAAAATCTATAATATTTAATAAACTTTATTTTTAAATATAGATTCAATTTTGAAAAATTTATTGTACATGAAAATACCTAGTTAATCATCAAATCATCAAAAAAGTTCGAGAATATGGTATGTTTTGAGACAAGGGTATGAGAGTCCCCTTACAAGACCTGGAAGTCTTAGATTGACATTTTTTCTCTTTCAGAAATCAAGGTTGTGAGATTGAATCGCTTACCGAACCAACCACAACATTGCTGCTCCAAACTTATCAAAAATTTCTTTAAGGATTTAAGCTAATATAGAAAATATGAAAATAATAAAAAAATGAATGTAAAATTTTGAAATATTGTTAGTCCTTTTTGGCAACTGAAACATAGTCCATGTGTGTCCTAAGCAGCTACGTATATAGCTACCCTTTGGAGCCTGGCCTCATTGGCATCGTTTTCCTTCGTCTGGGTGGTTTAGCTTTTGATCTAGTCCTCTTCGTTCTTGTGAGAGTCCCTATTCGGTGAGGTTGGTTGTGTTTGGTTTAGTAGTTTCTTGTGCTCATGTCCTTCCATCATCTTCAGGTTCTCTCTATGTGACCAGTTGTAAAAGCAATCTGGTTCAGGGTTTCAGTTTCTTGCTATCATCAGATGACTAATCCACAGTTTGTTAAGGATCTAAGGTTGTCTTTTTTAGAGTTTTCTTTAATATTTTTATCATCTAATTTATTAATCTTAATTTTATTTCCTTATAAAAGATTTTCACAAAGTTTGGACGCTAATTGTACAGCCTATTTGATATGACTAAAATACTTAATCTACCGATAGTGTAATATATTAATTGGATTATAAATATATATACTGTTACATATCTTGTGAAGAATTTGTCAAGTCGTTAGATGTAAAGACGTAAAAATAATTAGATTTGAATATAAATCATTTATACGGATGATTTTAACATTATCAAATAGTAAATGAACTTGAGTTATTTGATTGACCACAATAAATTTACAAATAACATTTAAATATAAATGATTGAATAAATATAGATGTAAAGAAGTAAAAATATATAACCAGTTTTGGCATAGTGGTAAAAGGGTTTTGGTTTGAGCTTCTACCATGGGTTCGATTCTCTTTGGCCACCCATGAACGTTTTTAGTGGCAACAAAAAACTGAATTCCATGGCCCTCGTAATAATTAGTTCTTGGACCTAAAAGTTTTTGGGATCACATTACGGTTATAAAAAAATGTAAAAAATATAGTTCTACAAGTCAAAAGATTGTCGCCTTTCTCGACCAAGCATAGTTTTTCATATATTTTCCCTCAACTTAGAATTTTAATCCATATTTCTCAATGAGATTCAATACAATTTACAGTCTTCGCTAAATCTAACCCATCATCCCAGCAAACTACAAAGGATTTCAGCTTAGTTAAATGTTTACCTTATTGGCTTATTGCCTTGGTGTTTGGTTGACTGATTGTCCACCGTTCAATAATGACTTTAAAATCTCTTTACCGCAAGATTATTAATATATTCATACAGTGTGAATGATTTCAAGAAACCATACAAATAATATGAGATTCATATGTATTTCTATAATATGAAAATTTAGAAAGAATAAATCATTTATTTTTATAAGAGGTAAACTTAGCTGAATTTTTTGTTATGTTGTATGCTAATTCAACCTCAAGCACTCGCATTTATAAAATAAACTAAAAAATATTATTAAATAAATTATGAATTTAAGATAAAATAAAATGAATAACCAACTAAATTACTGTACAAATACTTATACATAATTTTATTGGTTCGATAAAAAAACTCATGTTTTACCACGATACTATCCTACTGTTTGAATTAAACAGGCTATCATTTATGTATAATTTGGTGTAGACCTAATTTGTTTTCCCATCTGCTTCGTCAACTAACGTTATTCATCTCGACAACTGTGTCGGACTCTTTATATCACGGCGCTCCTGTTTAGCTCATGTTTCTCCCGACAACTGCGTCACTCTATCTCAGCTTGTTAGAGCATGACCAGCTACTCGGTTTGTGTTTAGTATAATCTCTCTTGCTCCATCACGATGGGGTAAGCGTGCATTACGATCAGCCCACGAATTTTTGTAACAATGTTATTTTTTCTAAGATAGGTCAGTTACTTTTAAGGAAGTTCCCTCTCTATGATTCTACTTTGAATTCAGTTTGAGCATGTTACAAAACTCTTTGACTTTCGGTAACAAGCTCCAGTTACCTCACCATGAGGATGTTACACTGTGTTATCTCTCTTTATTACCTTAATATGAAGATGTTATTAGGACCTTTTCCTTGTTGGTTCAGGTTTGCCTATTTGGCGGTGGAGCCTCTCCGCACAGCTCTCAAACTTAACAAGATGGTGCTTTTTTCGGTGAATGGAACTTGGAATGATGTGTTGAAAAGTGAAGGTTTTGGATGGAGTGTCTATGGAATGGATGAAGCCCCACCTCCAAGGCTCTTTTTCTATAGTGTGTGTGTGGGTATAATCCTTGCATCCAAAGGACCAAAGCTGTAGCGATGCATGATGCTCCTCATTCAGCATTGTTTGTTGGTCTCTCTAGCTTTCAAGTACTCTGAGACTCAATTGTCCTCGTTTCTGCCCTGCATTCAAAGGTTGGTCCCGAATGAGATTGTAGGGTTTGTTTTCCGACAATACAATCCTTGCCACTCTCTTCACTCCTTTATTGTATAGCTTTAATATGTGCACGACAATCTGTTTAGCTGTAACTTATTTTTTATCTGAGATATCTGATGGACCGAGATCCAACCGACTAATTTATGGATGTCTGGCCACTGGCACCAGTCAAACACAGTTGCTTGCAAAAAGAGTTAAATACCCACGTTAGTATAATCTGAAAGCAATAGATTCGAATCCACAACCCTTATGATCATTATGGGATGTCATGTACCATCCAACCACTAAAGCTTGGTCTTGTTGCTTGCAGAACGAGATTGATTACACTTCTTCAAGATATTGTAATCAATCTATGTTGGAGAACTGTAATTAGTCTCTGTTCTGCAAGTACTCTAGTGTGAGTTTATGAAAAGAAATTGTTAACAAAACGAAAGTGATCATCAGATTTGAATCCTTAAGAAATGGGGATTTAGTACGACCTGATCAAAGGATGTCATGATTATCTCATGATTACTATACAGTAATACATCAGTACCTGCTAGGCTGCTAAACTAATATTTAAACAGTGAGGCCTATTCAAAAAACAAGAGAGGCGTGTTTTTCATGGAAACAACCTTTAACCTTTAGAGTACTTCCTTCGAAAGGACTTAACATTATTGGGTCCTAAAAAGTACCCAAAGGATTCGATCATTCAAGATAAATAAATTACATTCAGGAAATATTCAAACCCCTTTGTTTATTTTTAGATTTACTCTGATTCGTCGAATCATATTAATTTTAACCTATAATCACCGTATTTGTTTTTTGGGGGTCCAATAAGCACCGTATTCTTTACCCGTTAATATGTGTGCCTACTGGCAATCTCTCTTGTATTCGACCAGTATAGGCATATTAGTATTTGCCCAAAAAAAAGGCATATTAGTATATAAGATTTTTACGTGCTATATAGCTCGTCATAAATATCAACCATGACTATAGATGGCATGGCCTACGGCCCTACGCTTCAAGCCTCCAAGACCAATTCCTACCAACGGTGTTGAAATCTGAACAACCTCATTTCCTTTTGTTTAACCTTTACCTTCAAAGTTCAAAACTTTATTTACCTTTTCAATAATTGTTTTTTATAAAATAATATAAAAAGACATATAAACAGTGTGAAAGAACTCAATAATTGGAATCGCTATTGACTTTATTTCTCCAAGTGCTTTGACTTTCGAGAACACTTTTCGAATCACAAATCAAGTCAACCTTTTTGTTTGTCTAGAAGCTTTTCTGTATAATATGTACATAAAGAAGTTACAAATAGGGAGGTTTAGGTAAAAAATTAATATCAATTTGCGTTAAAATAAAAATAAAAGAAAAATAGTTGTCAGCCACACAAACAATAGTATTATTTCTATCATTGGAGATCATCGTCTTCGTGAAAACATAAATCGAATAAAAAAGCATTAAACTATTGATGGTCAATCTCATTTTCTGTTAAAGTCTTAATTTTAATCTCATAAACATATACTTATTTAATTTAATTTATGTTTAAAAAATCTTTCTGTTACAAAATAAATTTTGTTATCAGTATTCTAAATAAAAACTGTCATAAATACTTCATTAGTTGTACTCTTGTTAACTTGACTTTTTTTTTACTTGTTATTAAACTTTTTAAAAACTTGTTAGCAAAAATTGAAATAAACAATAAAAGTTAGGTTATAGTTGAGTTTTTATTTACTTTCTAAATTACTGTGCAGAATTTTTAAAGATCAAATAAATCAAAACAGAGGAAGTTGAGTTTATTTACAAAAGTATATAGAAAATTACGACCAAATATTTTGGGATTAAGATAAGTATACTCTGCGTAATTACAACCCTTTGCAACGAACCACCGTTTTAAGAGAGCAAGACTATTCTACCACAAACTGATTTCTAATGTTTGGAATTTATCCGTTAGCTTCTTCTTTTTTCCTAAGTCCAGATTTTTATGATTTATGACGTAAATTTTATTAGTTTATTTACCGGATCCGGGGTAAATTTTCTCCGGTTTGGCAATTTTGGTCACCTACCATAACGAATTTGTACTCCTATACTTATATTCTGTGTTTGCATATATCATTTCATTTTCAGATGCAAAGATGTATGAATTTCTTTAATAGTTGAAAATCCAATACATCTTCGTGTTTCAGTTCGACCACTGCAATTTATCACAAATAACTTAAAATTCAAATTACGTCATTTAGTGTTAAAAATAGACTAATTGTGCTATGCACTCGATTTCGAACTTTTCTGCGAGAGAAACTATGGGACTAAAGGTATCTGAAATTTCCTATAACTTAGTGTGAAGTTACTCTATTTCACGACTGTAAAATGTCTATAGTCAATATATCGTTAGGAAGAAACATAGAGAAATTGATAAAATGCACTAGTCTTCCTTATCTTCCTGCCATTTTTCAATTCCAACAATGTATAAATATTTAATGTTTAGAACGATTTTTTATAATTCCCAAAAAGTAACTTTTGTGATTGAAAGTGTCCTACTTTTTGACATCTTTTCTTACTAAAGACTTTTTGACTTCTTCAATCTAATGACAATACCATCCCCTCCAGCTATTATATAGCTCCATTTCATCTATGGTTTCTTTTTATTTTTTATTTTTTATTTTTTTTTTTTTTTTTTTTTTTTTTTTTTTTTCATCTATGGTTTCACATTCACATAATACCTTATAATCACACACATATCCATACCCTCATTCCCACCAACATAAATAAACTTGATTACAGAGAGATAATACCACCATATTTCAAGGACAACACCAAGATCAAGATCAGGAAAGCACAAAAGACTTCTCACCAGGAGGGGAGAGGAATGGGAAGAGCACCGTGTTGTGACAAGAAGAACGTGAAGAAAGGTCCTTGGTCTCCAGAGGAAGATGCGAAGCTTAAATCATACATCGAAACGAGTGGTACAGGAGGAAATTGGATTGCTTTGCCTCGTAAGATTGGTAATCTAATTACTCCTTTTTATTCTTATATATATATATATATATATTTATAACTATTTTTTTTAATAAATAGAGAATTCTAAATAAAACTCAAATATTTTTTGAAGTATGTGAAAGACTTGTGTATTTTTTCTATTTAAAGGGGCAACAGTTAACCATAATGATATTGTAATTATATTTCTGATAAGACTAATTGATATCTTAAGAGGCCTTTTAATATTGTTTGTTGGTTGACACATGCTTTCAGGTTTGAAGAGATGTGGGAAGAGTTGTAGGCTGAGGTGGCTTAATTATCTGAGACCAAACATCAAACATGGTGGCTTCTCCGAGGAAGAAGAAAACATCATTTGCAACCTTTATCTTACTATTGGTAGCAGGTACTATTCACACACATTTTTCTTGTATATATAATGTCAAATAACATGGGGAAGCTCTTAAATAGTTATATAATGAATAAATCCAATGAAGGTGGTCTATAATAGCTGCTCAATTGCCGGGACGAACAGACAACGATATAAAGAACTATTGGAACACGAGACTCAAGAAGAAGCTTATAATTAAACAACGCAAGGAGCTTCAAGAAGCTTGTATGGAGCAACAAGAGATGATGAAGAGACAACAAGAGCAACAACAAATCCAAACAACTTTCATGATGAGACAACACCAAACAATTTTCACATGGCCACTTCAGCAGCATACGTATCATCATCATCATGATCAAGTACCAAATCTTGTCATGAACTCATTAGTTGACCAGGAAGATACTAAGCCAGCGATCATCACGAACATGGCGAAGATCAAAGATCAAGAACTGGAGAGAACAAACGCTTTTGATCATCTCTCCTTCTATCAACTTTTGCTAGATCCTAATAATAACCACTTAGGAGAAAGTCTCTCCATGAACTCGATCTTGAGTACCAACACAAGTAACAATCAGCAAAGGTTCGGGAATTTCCATGACGAAGCCATCGATTTGTTTTCAGGAGCAACAAGTACTTCGGCAGATCAAGACACCATAAGGTGGGAGGACATAAGCTCTCTTGTTTATTCTGATTCAAACTAATGTTGTTGATTAATTATTCCTAAGATGAAAGGTACATCAATGTATTAAACAGGGTAACACAAGGGTAGGGTACGTTCATGGAATGAGAAGGGAGATTCAATCTATATTTGTATAATTATATTTATATAAAAGAGTTCTTGCAATTTTGTTGGGGTTAAAACAATTTGTATCTGAAACTTTAATCCAGATGTAGAACTCATATATATATTAGGGTTAATAATAATAATAATAATAATAATAATAATAATAATAATAATAATAATAATAATAATAATAATAATAATAATTTTTTTTGTCGACCATTTTACAGACTCATGTGGACTCTGTAAACCAAATTGGGTGCTCTGTATCCATATGGACAGTAAACGACGTTTGTTGCCTCACACTGCGTGTTAAGCTATCCGCCTTGGTGTTTTGGTCCGTGGTATATGAATAATGTCCGAGCTGTTGAAACTTCTCTTCAGACTCTTGATGTCTTCTAGATAACTTGCTAAAGCCGGCCATTCTTCTGGTTCCGAAATCATCTTCACCAATTGAGAACAATCCGTTGCAAATGTAACATTATATTGCCTTAAATTCCTCATACATTCCATTGCCCAGATAAGGGCTTCGACCTCTGTATGTAACGGGGATTGACTAGCCCTCGTATTCCTGGCTCCCAATAAACCTTCAAAGCCTTCCAAGTTACTGTACCATCCTTGTCCTGAAAAGGTATCCCCTGCTTTCCATGATCCATCCGTGAAACACCATCGTCCCAATCTAGTCTGCAATACTGCATCAGTCATAAGTGTAACCTGGTTCTGAGTTTGAACTATTTCTTGTTGAGCTTTCGTCCAGAGTAAAGACTCAGTCATAGCTCTTTGAAGAGTATCCTTCGGATCCATATCCAAATTACTAAATACTTTGTTATTTCGTCCTTTCCATATATACCAAAGTATCCATGCAAAATGATGATCCTCCATTGTTGGCTTAATCCTCCAGAATAAATAATCCATATTCGCAAACAAAGATTGTCCTGGAAAGTGATCCGGATGCGTTGGGATCGTTGATAGTGCCTAGACCTGGACTGCCGGTGGGCATTCAAAGAAAACATGATTTATAGATTCCTCTGATGCTCCACATCTATCATACCGTATATCTCCTTGTATACCCCTTGCCTTTAGACTTTTCTTCACTGCTATACATCCCGATAAAAGTTGCCATAGAAAATGCTTCATTTTTGGTGGACAATGCACTTTCCAGCAATTAGCTTTGAGATCAGTAACCGTGGGTCCAAATTCTACTGCCACTCGTTCTTTATCTGGATATGTTTTCTCCACTTGATATCCTGATCTAACCGAATATTTTCCATTTTTTGTAAAATGCCAGCCATCCCGATCCATTGTTTGTGTCCTACTTAGAGGTATACTCTCGACAATTTTAACATCCTCAGAGTCCATTATTTCCTGAAGAGCATGTGAGTTCCATGTTCGTGTGGTTTCATCAATGAGGGAATCAACCGTAAGATCCAGTAAGAGAACATTTTGTTTTTTATTTGCTGGTCTCGGGCGAGTGGTTGGGAGCCATGGATCATTCCATACTGAGATGGATGACCCTGATCCCACCCTTTTGATTAGTCCTTTGCTAACCAGAGATCTAGCAGAGATTATACTACGCCACCCATAGGAGGACGCGTACGATCTGATCGGTTCCAGGGGTGAAGCGTTCCTGAAGTATCGACCTTTAAGGACACGAGAAAATAGAGTGTTTGGTTTCTCTATTAATCTACACAGCTGCTTTCCAAGCATAGCTGTGTTAAAATCCGTAAAATCCCTAAAACCGAGTCCTCCATCATTCTTATGCTCACAAACCTGATCCCATGATTTCCAGTGTAATCCTTTTGTATCTCCACTGGGGCTCCACCAGAATTTTGCTACCGCACTGGTAAGCTTTTTCGCCACTGTCTTTGGTATTCTGTAACAGGACATAATATGATTGGGTAGAACCGTTACCACCGACTTTATAATTACTTCTTTTCCTCCTTTAGAAAAAAACCTAAAGGTCCATCCATTGATTCTGTTATTTAATCTTTCCTGAACAAATCCAAATACTTGTACCTTTGAGCCACCCAGACTTTCTGGGATGCCTAAGTATGTGCCCATTCCTCCCACATTTTGAATACCCAAAATATCACGAAGTTCTTGGCGTGTAGCGTCATCAATTGTGTGGCCAAATTGAATCGACGATTTTTGAAAGTTAATTTGATGTCCCGAAACCTTTTCGTTTTCTTTAAGAATTAACAAGATAGTCTCGCATTCCTCTTTCCGCGCTCTACAGAAAAAAAACTATCATCTGCGAAAAGCAAATGAGATATCGAAGGACATGTCCTTGCCACTTTTATTCCCGTCAGCCATTTTCTAGTTTCAGCCTTTTTGATATTTGCTATTAAAGCTTCAGTGCACATAATGATCAGATATGGAGATAAAGGGTCTCCTAGTCGTAAACCTCTGTTCGGAATAATTTGTCCTCGTGGTTGTCCATTTAATAAGACTCTGTATTGTACCGAAGTTATACATTCCATCATCAACTGAATCCAATGGGAATCAAATCCCATTTTCCGAAGTAATGCTTGAATAAAATTTCATTCCACTCTATCATAAGCCTTACTCATATCCGTTTTTATAGCCATAAACTTGTTTTGGCAAGCCTTATTTGTCCTCAATCCATGAAACATCTCTTGGGCAATTAGGATATTGTCTGAAATCAATCTCCCAGCTACAAAAGCCGATTGTGTCTCTGAAATCAGAGCCGGTAGGCACACCTTTAGCCTTTGACACAGAACTTTTGATATAATTTTATACCCGACATTGCAGAGACTTATTGGTCTAAGTTCTGTCATCCTTGTCGGTCTTTCCGTCTTGGGAATCAAACATATATTTGTAACATTAAGTCCTGCATCCAGTTTTCCTGTAGTCAAAAAATTATTGACTATTTCCACTATATCCTGCTTGATAATGTGCCAAGAGTGTTGGAAAAAGAGTGCCGTCATTCCATCCGGACCCGATACCTTTTCTGGATGCATCATGAACAGTGCTTGCCGCACCTCTTCCTCCGTGGCGATCCTTATTAACCGTTGATTCGTTTGCTGAGAGATGGTTGGTTTAATTTCATCTAGAAAATTACAGATTTAAACATTTCCAATGTAAAACTCATTTTTTCTGTAAAATAGAGTAAAAGTAGATATAGAGTAAAAATGTTTCAACCCTACTCTATTTCTAATTTTATAAGGGAGTGGTGAACAAAAAATATATATATTATTCCATTTATGGAATAAACTCTATTATGCAATGAAATATGAAATTGGGTTGAAACAATCCTTATTTTATATATTTTTTAATTTTATTTTGGAGAAAAAAATAGAACGGAACGAATTAGATGCCCCAACGAACTAATGGCAGATGGATAGATCATTTATTTTAATCGTTTCTTTAATAAGAATTGTAATGGGCATTTATGGCCGATCTATTGTTGCATAGTGCGTTACGTAAGGAATAGTATAGTTAGGGCATGTTGTGCATTGATATGTTGATATCTATATCTAATGACACTGTTTACACATACTACGTTGAAATATAGCATAGTGATTTATGCTAATGACGTTGTTGTGTCGTTCTCTTCTTTTTTTTATGTGTTAAGCCAGTTTCAGAAAAACGACAACATATACAAAGATTAAAGAAGAAAATAAATTAATTATTTTGGGTTCTTGGCACGTACATCATGGTCGGATATCTTTCTTCGTCTTACAGGTGAACATGATGAGTGGAATATCTTGATGGTTTGAACTATTTACCATTTGACATGTAGTATATATGTTTAAATCATATTGTCAAGTATTGTTTTTGTTTGATTAGGATCCCCCTGGATTAACTTCGGGTTATTACCTGGATGTCGGATTGCGCATGCAGTTTAGCTGGTAACTAATATTAGGGTTAATAATAATAATCAAAATAATAATAATAATAATAATAATAATAATAATAATAATGTTATGGATTTATGAGGATAACAATACCTAACATTTTGACAAAAAGGTTTTGATTACCAAATAAATGAATGTCTGAAACTCTCATCAGTGTGTCAAAAAATAAAATAAAAGAATGAAACTCTCTTCAACTTCTCAGAGATAGTCACTAGTCTGTTTCTTGTTTCCTCACAGAAACAAATGACGTCGTACGAAACTTATGCTGCCTTGCAGTGCCGTGTCTAGAGGGACATTTGCATTAAGTCTAGGCCTGAGCATTTTATCCGGATCCGAAAACCCAACCTGAGATCGACCCGAATAATTTCGGTTCAGGTAAGAACCGAACCGGGTTTTTTACTATATTGGATCTTATAGTGGAAGATCCGTGGGTCATAGGATCCGACCTAAACCCGAGATCTAAGACTTGATGGGATATCTGAAATACTCAAAACTTCTAATATATATTATGTATATACAGTATATAGGTGTTTCAGTATATTTTTGATATTATGAATATTTTTTAAGTATCAGATTTGGATTTTTGAATATAATTTTCGGCTTCAGGTAAATAAAATTTTAGATTCTCAAAAATATAGTTCGGATAAAATCCAGGGTATGTTTCATATACTCGATCAGATTTGGAAAAGATTTTGAATATTTTGGATATTTATTTATTTTCAGATATTTTTGTGTGTTTTTGATATTTTTTTTTTGGGTCCGAACCCAACCTGGAACCGAATCGAACAGACAAATTCTAATAATATACTGGATCCAACTGTGAAGGTTGATGAGAGAGCTACGGTTAGGACATATACACCGCGAGAAGCTAGCGGTGGCTTTCGGGTTGATTGTCACAATGCGATCAAGTTTATGTCTGCTGTTGCAGGTAGAGAGATCATTGTAAGGGATAACCTTTGGTTCCATTGCTTTAAAGATGGCAAGTGTTCATGTGGCCGTGCGGATATTTGGTGACAATGGATTTAAATTCAATATGAAAAAAATAGTGTTGATGGGATACAAAGGACAAAAACTTTGTTACAAAATACAAAGGACAATAATCGATTATGCTATTTTCTTTTTCTCACGTGTGAATATGCTTTTAGTGTGGAACAGCAGTAGCTGATTAATGTAATGGCTTGAGGTGGAAGACTTGGCAGGCTGGTTTGTATGATCCTTTGGAAACAGCTTGTTCAAACTTCTTGCTTGGTCCTTCGTTTTCTTCCAAGCTTGTCTGAACAAAGAATCGGTTCCACCACGATGCACTACGCATTTTAGCCTGCAATAAAAGAAAATTTTAATAACTGTCATTTAATCATGTGTTCAATGCAAACGGGTAGCTAACTGAAAAGAGGGTGTAGTAAACTTACAGGACGCCCAAATTTAGACAATTCAGCAACTTTAGCTCTCTGCTGACCAGGGAGACCTAGAAAACAACAGTCCAAGCTCAAAAATTAGGAACCAAAAACTCAGAAGGGAAATTTTGTTGTTACACTCAAATTATTAAGGTAGATTACCTGCAAAAAGAACAACACCATCTGAAGCAATTCTAGCAAGTTCAGGCACGGTCTTGTTAAGGTACTTGGGGGAGAGATAATCCAGAGCATCCGAGACGATCACAAGAGAGAAAGATTTCGCCCTGTAGGGGAGAGGGAACTTGATATCAGCGACACGAACAAGGCCTTTGCTGACAAGACTCTTGCAGCGAGAATCAGCATCCTCGATATCGTAAGGTTCGACACCCCACGCGTCAGTCTCATCATCTTCTTTCAAGAGAGTGGAAACGACGGAGCATGTCTCAGGGCCCACGTGCAGGACCTTGCGCATCCCGCCTCCGTAAGCCTTCTTGAGAAGAGAAACGGATCTTTGGACTTCTGATGTGCAAGAATAGTCACCTGTTAAAATTCGATCGTAAAAGGTGATGAGATAGATTGACTCAATGCAGATGAAGAGGCACATTGTATTGAGAATGAGAACCTGAAACTTTGCTGACTTCTTTGACAGTTTTAAAGATTCCTGGACCACTGTAAGCATACCAAATGAGAAGGGAAGCCCCCTGGAAATCGACAGCAAATGATTATTAGATATTAAAACAATTGAAGAAAGATCCAATAAAGAGGAACAAGGAAGGAAGGAAGGATACCAGAAGAACGAGGCAAATAGATAAAAGAGGAGAAGAACGAGACTTGGAGTGTGAAGCTCCAGAGAAAGGGAAGCTTCCTCCATCTCCCACACGCCGTGTTGAACCTGCTTGCCTTCTCGCCATTATTAAGATCCCTAGTAAGCTCTAGCTATTCGATCTACAAAACCAAAAATCACTAGATTAGATCCAATTTGAGACTGAACACCGACAGAACACAAAAAGAACAAGCATCTTCCATGATTCCAAGATTTAATAGCATAATAAGCAATTACAGAAAACGAATCATCTAAGCTAATTTCTCTCATTGCTAGGGCGGAAACATCAACGTAGAAACAGATCCATTAAACAAACACAAGATTAGCTGCGTTCCTTTGTCCCATTAATAACGAATTTCATCAAAAACTTAATCAGATTAGCGATGGATCCATGAAACAAGACGAAGGAAACAGAATAAGCTCCTAGCGAAATCGAGAAGAAGAAAAAGAATCTACCTCTCAGATCAATGATACAGAAGAATTAAACAATGGTGTTGCGATGTAAGATCTGAGATCCGAGAAAATGCGCCTTCAACAGCTTTTGTCACTTGAGAATCAAAATTACTAAAGTAAGAGAAGGAGATGAAGCTTCGCAAGTGTGTTCGTTTATTTATCACTGCTATATCGCTCGTATTTACATGTGATGCGCTGTTTCGAACAACGACGTCGTATGACAGACCATTTTTACATATAGCTTAACCAAACCTCTTGCCGTTTTTATACCACGTAAAGCGACGCACACTTCTGTAAGTTCTGTACTCTATTTCTAGCAATTTGACTTCCAAAAACTAATGTTCTAACTCTTTCATCATCTTGACGATCCATTTACGGCTGTCCAAATTTTTCATTTCTACTATTCTCGAGGTGGTCTCTAGTCTGAAAAGGCACTTGTCAATGTCGATTTTCCCTAACAAAAATAATTCACGAATAGTAGACTAAATACATTTTGGCTTGAAACTGGTTACTAGTGGAGCTATATAAGAATAATCCATGGATTTATGTTCAACTGTCGAACATTTATGCAGGAACTGCTTTGTGTAAAAAAGCAGAAGAGAGGAGAGCAGGGTCATAGGCCATTTTCTAAAAGATTTCAACTAAATCTTCTTTTTACAGATTTGAGGATCTAAGAATATTTTTGAAAACTTATGTCTAAATGGTTTTCTAAAAACAAATTGAAAATATAAGATATGTTATGTACCAAGTCGTGATCGACCCAAGACAAACCCAAACCATCAGACCCATCAATATCCTGCCCATTAGATGTTTTCCTAATCCTTGTTGTATTAGGGTTTTACTCCATGTATATATATGTTAATCTTCTGGTCGGTATCATTAATAAGATGAAATATGTTTCCTCACTTCTATTTCAAAACACGTTATCAGTACGATCGTCCCTATCCTGAAAACCAAAAATAAATCCGATACACAAAAACTCTAATTCATGCGTAACTTCAAACCGTCTGTTCTCTCAAACCGTAGGGATCCAGACGACTATCCACATATCAGATCAAAGCTCTTGACGATACGAATCCATCACTGCAAACCTCATATCAATCAGATCGCAGACGCGCCTTCACGCTCTGTTCCAACCCGTGCCGTTAGTTGTCCTAAAATAATAATCAGTCCGCAACTCTTTCTCTTTTTTGGTGGTCCGGTTTCAGATCTTCTCAAAACAATGGTAAACTAATCTGAAACTCTAAAGAGAACCCATAAATTGAATATGGTTGATTGATAAAGTTAAGACTAATTAAAAATCTGTATAAACTTATGAAAGCCTAAGATTAATAGATCACAAAACTTCTGAATAATTCAGAGCTCTATAAGTCCGAAAGAGATTATTCCATCAATTAAAATCGAAACCATAAGGTTTTGAATCTCACAGCCCCAATGATCTATTGATCTAAGTAATTAACTAATCAAACTAATTATAAAACCTAATTTTGTTTTGAAAAATCTGATTGCTTGATATGAATTGATTAGTTGAATTGTTTGGTTGCTTCTGTGTATTTTAAAATCTGTTCCTGAAGCACTATAAAAGCTTAGGATTGTCAATTATACGAACCTCATATTTTTTTAGAAAACCAGATTGCAAAACCTGAAAAAACCGACTGTTTTGCTTGAAATAATTGATTGAAAAAAATTATTTTCTGAATCTGATTGTTTTGCTTGATCTGAAAATTTAGAATTGTTTCCTGAATGATTAAAATCGATCGGAAAAAATTTAGGATTGAAAAATAAAATAAAAAATATTTTTTAGGATAAATCCAAAAAATAAGAGATAAATCTGAAAATTTTAGATAATTTCGACTGAAAAAATAGAATATTTAATCTGATCTTCCTATTTTCTATTTAATATTTTATAATCACTATCCTGAATGAAATAGGATTTACTAGTAATTATCAGAATTATAATAATTATCCTAAATGAATTAGGATTTGCTAGTAATTATCAAAAAATCAATTTATCCTGATTTATATTTCTTGATTTGATCCGAATTGATTTGATTATTATTAAGTATTAATTTTTCTGTTTCGATTAATTAAAAATAAAAAAAAATTAAAAAAAAATATTGAAAAATTCCTTTTTGGAAAATAGAAAGTTTCAATATATAGAAAGATTGCATTTATAAAAAGTTTCTTTTATAGAAATGTCTTTTTCTGGAATTTCTTTTTATATAATTTTATGGAAAATTTCTTGATTCATTGATCATCTAAAAATATTTTCTAAGATTGCATCATAAAATAGAATCCCTAAAAGCCTTAAAACCTTGTTTGAAAAAAAAAAAGAAAATCAAAATAGGGGTCTTGAAAACCTTAAATCTGAATTTATTAAAGGTGTATGATTGTTTTCATACTTGTTTGAATCCATTTGATTCACATCTTAGCCGTATGGCTTTGAATTAATATTGCTATAGTAATCATCTGAATGGTCGTGTGATCTAATGCATCATAACTTTGATTATTTTGCTTGCATCATACAATACTTATTAGAATTTTTTTTCTCTCTTTGGTCCGTGTGATATGAAGTACTGATATGAATAATGTGATTTCAGATGTCGAGATTTGAACCCTTATAATACACTGCCCTAAATCTCTCTGGAGATAATTATCTAGAATGGGCAATGAATACTGCAAGTGTCCTAAAGTCTAGAGGACTCGGGAGATGCATCATTGATGGAAATACTGCAGTTGAAAGTGAAAAGAATAAAGCCATACTTATAATGCGCTATCATCTCACTAAGGATCTACGAGATCAGTATGACAATATTAAGGATCCGTGTTACCTTTGGTCATTACTAAATCTCAGATTCTCAATGGCATTCTGGCAAAAGACCATGAATGAATGGAAGGCTCTCAGGTTCCAGGATTTTGAATCCGTGGACGATTATCATTCTGCTCTAATGAACACCGTATATAGTCTTGAACTATGTAATGAAGTGGTAACAGAAGAGGACTTATTATATAAGACCTATCCCACATTCCATCAACAGGATAAGGTGATCTCATACATTGCTAAGAGATTCAAAAACTATAGTGACCTATTGTCATACCTGTTGAAAGAGGAGCTGAGCAAGCAGCGTATTAGAGAGACCATCAGCGAATTTGAAAAAGTTCAACTAAGATACATTGAGCAAAGAGACAGTGAGATGAAACCTGTGAAGCTATTAAGGCTGAAAATGTTAAGGAGGAATCTGAGGAAGCCGTATTGAAAGATATGGATTGTGAGTATGGATTGTGAGGCCGGCTTATACATTGATTAAAGAATCGATTCCGACATTCTGATTTCATGTTTTAATATTTAATATTATATGTTTTGATTAAATTGTCATTTATAAATTGTATAGCAATAATAAAAGTTGATTTTGGTCTTACATTATCTTGCTTGATTTACTTGATGATTCTTTGATTGATAAATGACAATGAAATCTTAAGGATAGTCAGTCTATTGATAGACCACAGCCAAAAGCACTACCTAAAGGGGGCACAGATATATTCACCTAATAATAGACCCATTAAGTTATAAAGACTTGAGAATTAGTGGTTTCCACATTGAACCAGTGGGCAAAGGAAACAAAAAAAAATCCTTCCAGATTATGAAAAATGGCCTAAAGCTTTATAAATGACTATACCTACATATTCTACTGATTTATACTATGCTAATAATCAGTATGATAGAAGCAAAGAGCCATGGTAAACAGTATGGTTAACCACAAAATTAAACATTTTATGGCATGACCGGATTAGCCATCCTGGCCCTAAACATGATGTAAAATTAATAAAGGCACAAAGAGTTACCACATAAAATCTCACGTTGTGTAACATGTACACAAGGGAAAATTAAGGCTTTATTGTCCTAAGCATCACGAAATTATAAGTATGTTCATGAGGGGGAGTGAGGACAAATCCAGGAGTCCATGACCATACTATAAATCCGTGTATCAAGGTATAAAACCATGCTATAAACGGTTTGAAAGCTTTAAAGCTCTCATTGGTGATACATCATCCACGTCCAGCTTAATTCTTAGGGAAATCACGTGTATTACATGTACATAAGATTAATATGCATCAGGCCATATAAGTGAGCATAGATATTCTCATCTCTGATTGATTAAGGGTCATAAACCAGAGATAAACCATCTTAAGAGAATATGAATATACCACCACATATATATATATGTGCCATTTAAGATGGAACCTCAAATGAAGATTGGTAATATATGTTGGATATAAGTAAGACTTCCTCCACGAAATTTAAAGTATCTTGAGCGAAACATGGGTGATCAAAATAGTGGCCAAGAACACAGATTGCAAGAGATAGTAATCTATTTATTCAACATTAAAATGAGAAAGTTATAAGCTGGTAAGAGTAAAGAAAAATAAGAGAAATAGAATGGTATTTACCATCATTATCTTGGCAAAATTCTCGGACTAGAAACATGATCTAAGACGTCCAATAAAAAAGTGATCAAAAGATAGCAAAATTAGATGCCAGACACATTGACCCAAAAAGAAATAGAATGACTAAGTCATACCAGCTTAAGCACCACAAAATTTGATGTCCTAAGAGACACAATCAAGTTGCTACAATGTCTATACAAGATAGACCAATAAGTTCCAAAGATAAGGAACCTCGGAAAGATATGAAAGGTGCATAGAATAATACAAATTCGGGTTCATAGGAGAAACCAGTCTAGACAGAGAAATAAGACTGGCCAGCCAAACATCTAAGGTACCAGACCATGTAGTTTGGGACGCCAAACATCAAGGTATAAAGGTCCTTAATAATAAGATCTGAAAATCGATAAGATCATGTCTGGAACAATATAGAACTATATATATACATAAGAGTGTTAACATCAAAGATGTATTTTACATACATGAGAGCTCATAAGAGATAGTAGCACTTGAGTTTAAAAGATATAAAGCGAGGATCATGAACCCACGTAAGAGTACTCATAAAGAATAAAAGGAACGTGGGGTTTCAAAGAGATTCAAAGAATTTAGAGAAAGATAGCGTATTGGCCATACATACAGAAAGCACCATCAAATGATAAAACCAGTGAATGGTCTTGTGAGAAAATAAAATCCGTGAGATAAAGGACATGACCACGTGGTCTAGTGTGTCAATGTTCCTTCTAATAATACTCAAGCATAGCTTGATTACACAAGGATACTCACAAGGACCAAGGAACAATTTATAATTAGATATGTTTCTATGTGGTGAATGCTACTACAGAAATCGAAATTGATTTGTTTGGACACATAAGAATGAAATTATGGTGTAGTAAGCAGTATATGGATCACTGGAGAAAGATGAGAAAATAAATTCTCAAAGAACAAGCTTTGTTCCTAAGTTGTTCATGGACTGAAGATACAACAGATGTAAGTAATATGAAAGACTAAGAACATACTTAGCACAATCAGTCCATACAGAAGATACTATAATTTCTTATGATTATACGAAACCAACCTAATGAAAGGTTCAATGGTTAAATGGTTCAAATATTTCATACAAGTTATCGATTGATTCTTAAACATGCTATGAGTGTTTTTACATATGATAAGACTACAGAAAAGGTCATAGCCGTGTGTGAGTGTATGATTAAGATCAGCACGCCTAAGTGACATATGCGATGATCACAGAGAACCATTAAAGCTCATGTCAAAAGACCATAAAAATTAAAGGTCATATCCGATTCCAGTCCAATCATGTTTTAAGTAAAAAGATTACAGTGTGGGACTGCAATATAAGCATAAGTCCTTATGATTATATCAGTGGATAAAGGGAACCATAATAATTCAAGATAGTGATCAGAAGTATATCTGGTCGTGGCCTAATAAATATGGCATTACTAAAGGCCAGAAAGATCGATAGCCATGTATAAAGAACATGAGTGTATTTGACTGCGAATCCATAGTTTGATGAGTTTCATTGCAGCAAATAATTATTAATGACATGACTTTAGACACTCATGGTTACGGAGGTGTATAAAAAAGGTCTATAACTTAACATGAATTGACAAATGATAATAAAAAAAAATTGGCTACAATGGATAAAGCCATTAATACATATGAAGTGATATATGTCCAAATGGACAAATGACATGAAACAAATGGTTCGTATGTGTTTGGGTCAATGACTCAGTGTATATTAAGATATCCACGTTATGGCAAAGCCAAATGACTAAAGGATCTGTGGGACATGAAAAGGACATGCGAGTAAAGTTTAATCGCAGATTAGAAGTCCATACGAGTACCGGTTGAGTACCATCTGTAAAACCAAGACATGGAGTGATCGGCAACAAAGATGTACATCCTGACCACATCTTAATGGAGTTCTAAAAGACATAAAGACGTCCAAGAAGTTACAAGTTCATTCAAGAAGAATCCATTTGATCATCTTCACCAAGTCATAGGCGACCTCGACGTTCAGGAAGCTCGGACACCAGATAGGAATACGTCGACTTAAGTGATGCATTCATCAGAGGGAGTTCTTGTCTTGTATTCTTTTTCCTGTCTTTGGGAACCCATTTTACCATATTGGGTTTTAGGTTTTTCCACGAGATGTTTTAAAGAGGCAACATTAAACATGTAACAAACCTGTACCGGATGTGTCGATCAAAGGAGGGGGATGTTATGTACCAAATTGTGATCGACCCAAGACATGCCCAA
Source organism: Hirschfeldia incana (assembly GCA_026261945.1). Taxonomy (NCBI): domain Eukaryota; kingdom Viridiplantae; phylum Streptophyta; class Magnoliopsida; order Brassicales; family Brassicaceae; genus Hirschfeldia; species Hirschfeldia incana. The sequence goes on from JABCMI010000104.1 coordinate 410,567, forward strand.
ACCATCAAGCCCATCAACATCCTGCCCATTAAATGTTTTCTTAATCCTTGTTGTATTAGGGTTTTACCTCATGGATAAATTGATCTTCTGGTTGATATCATTAATAGGATGAAACACTTTCTCCACTTTTATTTCACAACAAGATCAATGTTTCATTAGGTTTTGTCCATAACAGACGACCGGTCCTAGAGGAAAGAAACCATTAATATGAGTGGAACTATGAAGTATGAACAACGAAGCTGCAGCTGGATGAGATTGTGATTCAATTCGGTTACTCTTGTAAAGGACAGGTGCTATGGAGTTTTTTTTTGGGTGCTAACTGGAGTGTTATTTATTCATTCATTCAATTTTTCAGTGTAATCTAAAAGAGATATATTAATTATTCATAGTTATTAAGTTAAAAGTTTGTAAAATTATTGCAGAGAGAATTTCAAAAAATTATAGACGGAGAGTGATTTTACCATGCTTTTAATTTCAAAGCTAAAATTAAAAACATAATCATGAGACTCTTTCGTTCTGAAAAAAAAAAAATCAAGAGACTCTTTTTTTTTTGTCAGCAAATCAAGAGACTCTTTTTGTTTAAAATAGAAGTAAAAAAATCATGAGACTCTTTTGACCCAAAAAGTAAATTCAAATTCATGAGACTCTGGAGATAATAACAAGATCATCGGTAAAAAGAAAGAAAAGTGTACAAACGCATCGTATTATTTATCTGACAATCCACTGGCATGAACGTAGTAACCAAATCAGTATTGGGTCCATTTGTCGCTCACAGAGCCACACAACTCACAAAGTCACAAGTACCGGCGACCCGGCGTACCGCACTTTCCGTTCCCTGTATTTAGAAAAATATTAGTAGTATTTTAAATCTTTCACATATATAAAAAATACTCATTTTAATATTTTTATTTTAAATCAGTTAATATTTTATTATTTCACTATAAATATTTTAATTCATAGTTTTTAATTAAAATATAGTAATTACTCTTTCAAATATTAAAAACCTCGACTAGTTAAATTCAGAAAGAATGTATACTTTAAATTCAAAAAAAAAAAATCCCAGCATGTAACAAGAGAGTACGCGACCGTTTTCTAACAATAATGTATTTAAAAACTGGTCGTGCTAAAATAGTTTCTCTCTCTGGGGTGGTGTTTAGGTATATTACTTTTTTTTGTTTTTTTTTGTTTTTTTTAGGTATATTACTTTGGGTTTGAAAGAGGTTTTCAGATTTTTGGTAATAGACTTATGATTTTTATTTGCTAATTTTAATTTTTGGATTGGATTCTGTTCAAATTTGTTCAATATTTAAAATCATCCAAAATCCTAAAAATATATATATAAAAATGCCCGGTGACAATATCTGCAAATTTCTAAATATTTAAATTATATGAAAAAATATAAATGAACTAATTAATTTTAAAATTTATTACAATACGAATAAGCTAACTAAAAAATTAATATAATTATATTCTACTCATATACATTTCTAAAATTTAAATTCTATCGATTCCGATTTTGAATCAGTATGAGTTCATGGTTTATAATTTCTGATCTACCGTCCATTTAAGACTAAAGTAGATGTGAAATACACCAAGATAAATATGAGTGTTAAAGAAAGGACGGAAACAAAAGAAAATTATAGAGAAAATCCCAAAGAAAGAATAGACCCAAAAAATCCACACATTACTAGAAGAATATTGAATCTTCTCGTTTCAAAAACAGCCGTGATTAATTTACTATAGCGGTTTAAATTTTAGTAGTCAGGCATTGACTGACTAATCTTCCCTTCTTCTTCTTCAGCCAGCTTCTTCTCAGTGATCCTCAACCAAATACAAACACCTGTGAAACTAATCATCAAGCTCGCCACTCCACTCCCAAGCCCTATCCCAACGATCGCCATCACCGATAACCCTTTACTCTTCCCCATCTCCTGCAACGGATACCCGTACAGACCCTTGTTCCCCACGAACGAGCTGGCGTTAAACCTCGGAAAACTCCCCGTCCTATTCGACAAATACGTCGGAATCTGGCCGGAGAGTTTGTTGTTCGACACGTCAAACGCCGACAGCCTCGCCAGGAGTCCTAGCTGCTGGGGAATTGGACCGGAGAGCTGGTTATCATGGAGGTCGATGACGTTTAGGTACGCGCAGAGAGCTAGCTGCGGAGAGATTTCGCCTGAGAGATGGTTCGACGAGAGGTTGAGTACGGCGAGGTTGACGAGAAACTGTATCTCCGGCGGGATGTCACCGGAGATCTGGTTTGACGATAGATCTAAGGACTGAAGGTTGGTGCAGTTGGAGAGAAACGGAGAGATTGAGCCGCGAAGGGAGAGGCTGGTGAGAGATAGCTTGTAGATTCTGCCGTTGTTACACGTGGCGCCGGGGAGGTATGAGGTGAAGCCGGAGCAAGGGTTGGAGAAGACGTTGTCTGTCCAGTTCCGGAGATTACGAGCCGGATCCTCCAAGCTTTGTCGGAGATTCTTCAAACATGCCTCGTCGTTTGGATCAGCGGAAGTAAAACGCGGTGCCGTTTCGAAGCTTAGTAAAAGGAGAAGGAGTAACCGGTAGCTCAACCGGTGACTCCTAGCCATCTGTCTCCGACGTAGTCAGAGAGATTTCGCGAAGGTTGAAGGAAAAAGTGGAGATTCCATGTGACTGTCAACGAAAAGGGAAACGGATACAAAACATTTGTACTCTGAGAAAGTGAAAGTTTGTGTTGTGTAAGTATAATAATACGGCGCCTGTTAGCGTAGTGTGCGTAGGATAGATGTGGAACTTAAATCGAGGGATTGAATTGAATTGATTGTCTTGGGGCTGGATGTGATTAATTATACATTTATACTGCTGTTTTTCAGCTTTACTTATTCTTTAAATGTATATACCAAACACACACTCATGCTTAACATCTTTAATCATGCCATCCAATATTTTTAAAACAAATTGTAGATTTAAAATAAACTTATAGAATATCGTATCTATATTGTAGATAGATTAAATTCTTTATGTATATAGTTTTTTTTTAATCAAAATGGGTTATTAAGGGAATCATAACCTCCATTTACTTTTCCCCCTTTTCTTTGAATCTGTGGTCCAGTAATTTGAATGCATGTGTTCATGGTATTGCAGGTCAAACAAGTTTTTTTTTTTTAAACCACTAAACCCATTTCACAAAAGAAAATCGTGAGATGGTGGTCTCCTTAGTGCTTTACACTATTTCACTTTTCACTAACGCACGATCATATTTTATGCCACATAATAGGTGAAAACGATTTGAATATTTAGTGGAGGTCGACATTTACACAAATGTAGTTGGGGATATAAACCACTACGCATCGTTTTACTTGTTAGCCGATTTTCAACTTATACAAAGCCCAATTTAAAGCAAGTCGGACATCTAAGATCTTGGGTCTCCCCATTTTTATTACTTTTCTTAAAGAGTTTTTTTTTTTTTTTAAATCCTATTGTGATCCGATCGGCTCCGGAAAGAATGTACTCAGTGCTACGAAGTGGACTGGTTACCACATTGTTTAATCCGAGTTTGGGATATTTTCCAACTAATGCCAGAAAATAAACCGATCATATGTTACGATTTACCATGTAAACCATTTGGGGCAAATCTCAAACCCAAACTGACCGAATAATAATAATTTAGTTTTCAGAGAAAATCAAAACCAGAACTGATGGGTACACACCAAACTTTGAAAATTGCCAATAGGCTACCACCACTTGGTTCTTCAATAGTTTTCTTCCACTCGGATATTTATATCAAGCGTCTTACTTAGTTGTTGATTTGAAACTATTATGTACATTATAAATTTGGGATCTGCTCTCTTTAAAAGTGACGATCCTGTAATTAGTTATACAAACTAGAACCTTTTCCCGGGCTACGCCCGGGTTTATTTCATTAAACTTTAATTTATTTTAAAAATATTATTTATGTTTAAATATGTAATATATATTGGAAACTCTAACAAATATAAATTATTAAAATGAAGTTTCACATCTTTTGAATTTAAAACGTAAATACTGATGAAAAAACATATTACATTATTTAAAATATTATTACAGTAAATTTCGTCAAAACTCCAATAATTTAAATTTTGATTTCTTAACTATTTTGTTCATTCTATCTGATTTGTATAGTATAACTAGAGGCGACCCGCCCTTCGGGCGGGGTGTTAGAATTGAACAAATATTAGAACGGTATCCAGGTGGTCGTGCTGTTGAAATAGAGTAAGTGATTTTTGTAGGAGTTCTCAGTACCATATTCGATTTCTATAGAAGATCACTGATTCATAAAACTGATATGTGCAATACAATTGAATTAAATTGTAAATTAAGTAATTGTCTGTATTACGAATTCCTACAATAGTAACAAAAAAAAAGTTGAGAGTCCCATTGTTTTTCCAAATATGTGGATGATATATTATTAACTTGCTGGTCAAGTGAGAAAAAAAATAATATGTATTGCAGATCAAATTATGCACAATTGAACCTTAGCTTACACCTGACTAAGTGAAATTATAAAATATTAATTTTGGATACTTGAACCTTGGCTTTCTGTAGACGTTGTTATACGTTTTAATACTCTTATTAAATGTAAGAAGAATGTTAACTTAGTTCAATTTTTTTGCAAACATCAAACATAATATCAAACACGCAGTTACACGCCTGAATACTAAAAGTGTAAGGAATCCACAGGAGATCTCCAGACACCAGCATGAAGCCCAACCTCTCTGCAATTATGTCCCACCTGTAGGAAAAAAATTAAAATCGAACAGTACTTAGAAGACCAATGTAACTGAGATAATGGAGATGGTCATATTTTGGTAAATATGTTTGATCGCGACGCCATGAAATTATGTAGAGGTTATGTATTCTTCATGAACAAAGTAGTCCAATATATATATAACGGCAGTCACAAAGTCAATCAAAACTAAAAAAACACGGTTGATCGTTATATCCAAGTCATAACCCCTATCTCATCATACGTATAGGTAAATCTAAATATCAAATAGCTACTCAATATATGCACTACTAAGCAAGCTATAGCAGTGTTTTAAGAAGAAATAAAGGGAAAGATGGATTACTTCAGATCGATGCTCAAAAACTGATATTCAGCTGTATTCCAAACCACATGTTACATGAAACAACCAAGATGAGAAAAAAAAGTGAAAGCAGCTGTTTGGCAAGAGCAGATGAACACATAAACCAGAACTTTATTAAACGGGAGGACCTCCACAGTTAGGGCATATAACATGCTTGAGCGATTCTCTAATGGCTATGTTCTTGCATTGAATCTTACTATCTGCTCTCTCATGTTGCACCTACAGAAACAGTATCAACAAATCTCATTCAGACAACATTTTAACACACAAATATATGTTAAGCATATATAAACTATTATAATACATGCTTAGTTACATACAAATCTTAAGAATTCAAAACAAAATCAAAATGTGGCTATCGTAATTGAACATGTACAACACTAATCATTGGGTTAAAATTTCATCACTAATACCCTCTTTTACTATATAAAATAAATACATCACTAAAAAAATCATATAAACAAAATTCTCTTCACGATTCGAAGCTTATATAAAACCAAAGAAAATACAGGTAGTTCAAGCTTCACCTGCAGTGGCTCCTCCTAAACACATTATCTCGGTTGCTTATAATTAAGTATTAATCGGGTATTAAGGAGTATTGAAACTAATTTGGTTGATTTGTTTGTAATATATTTTTTATTTGCTGTATGACATTTCATTTCAATATAGTTTTGTCCGTTTGCCATGATTAATGAGGCTTTATATTTCGCCGACGTGTATTCAGATCCCATAACGTATACTTTTGACAGGTGCACGACACGGTAAGACATTTTCTTTAACAGCGTGATGTTCACATACCAACAAACATACAAAGATATGCCGTAACAGCTTTAACTCTATGCATGGATCTTTCTTGAACCAAAAGGTATTTCCGCACCCTCTTTGGTCTCATCAGATACACAAATGGAACCCTATCTCTCTGTTATCAAGGTGATCAGAGGAAATAAGCTTGACTTTTACATCATAAAGCTCGAACCAGACGTGCTGCAAATGCTCTATCCAAAACTTGATGGTACAAAACTTGATGGTACTAATATGTCTACAACACTTGATGGTACAAATTAAGCTCGAAGCCTTGCGACGTTACAAAACTTGATGGTACTAATATGTCTACTTGATCTACCGAGAACTCCTGTGAAAGCAAGCAGAGAGATAACTTATAAAGATCGACATTTGAAACTAAAGCAAAGGGACTATAAAAATTCTTCAGGATATATTGAGCAAGTACTGTATATCAAGAACCCACCAGTCTTCACTAATCTTTGAGATTTTAATTTAAGACACAGAGAGAAGTATTAGTTAGGTCCCGTATTAGTTTTTTCTAGAGAATTAAAATCTATCTACAGGGTGTGTGCATACTTGGAGGCAGAATCAAGAATTTATCCAGTTTTTCTTTTTTATATTAATTTTATGAAGCATTTGAAAACAAAACATTGTAAGACCAGAGAGAGAAGGAACATGTTAAGCTATTCAACTAAGAGAAAGCAGTTTGATAAAAAAAATCGCTCATGTTAACCTTAGAGAGGAGACCGAGTACAGAACACGGGGCATCAAGCAACACTTTATCATACTGTTCCTCTTTTGTCTCCTAAACGACATTTGAGTCTGAAGCAAGCAATGTGAGTAGCTTACACACTTGTAAAACTCACATACTCAAACAGTATTAACTCACAGCAATGACAGGTAGATCGTGATGAATGGTTACGATAGGTCCAGCAACTTTGTGAGATTTAGCTGTCTCACCCTATAATTCATAGCATCAGCCTGCATAGCATATATCATACCAATAATCAGCGTGAGTTTGCCAGTTTGAGGATGGGAATGGAATCAGTCAATAGACCACAAATCATTCTCAAAACAGATGAATATTAGAACGGTGAGCCTATGTAAGAGTACCTTGGCGTTTCAAGCAAGATGCCATGAAAAGGGCCTTCCCTCCAGGAGCAGCACATGCGTCCACTATCCTATCTCCTGGCTGAGATTTCACTACTGAAATTTATATATATAAATTCATAAAAAAGGAAAAAAATGCAGAATCCAGAGGCACCAACACCACCACCGCTAGTCTTCTCCTTTGGCTCACGTGAGGAAGAAGAGCTGGATCCAGAGGCAGCAGAAGCTTGGCCACCACCACCACCTCGGTGCTTATGATGGGCGGCCGGTCTTGCCTCTTGGCGGCCCGATCTGACAAAACCATTGTCACCCCACCTCCTCTTTCCTAAACGAAGACCTGAGCCGTGAAAAAACTCATCAAGGTCATCATCATCATCTTCCTCCTCGTACTCAGGTGGAATGTCGAAATCATCAATGTCATTGCATGAGACCCGCTCCACTGCTTCAAGTGGCTTAAACCTAGATGCTCTCAGGAGGAGGCATACAATCTCCTCGAACATAAAATCTCCCACGCTTCAGTGAAATATACCATTTAGAGTTAGTTAGTTGCAAAGAGGAAGAAACATAGATAAAAGATAGTCAAGCAAATTAAAATCTGAACAAAGGAACCAAATGTAAATGGAGAAGGTAGATTATTACCTGCCGTCAAGAGCGCGGCGGTCATTGAGAAAATCAAAAGGATGCTTCCAATGTGGGCAGGTGTGTATCTCTTTGTAACTTTCCCAGCGGAGGATGCACGTCACACTATATAATATATCGATAGACATGAATCATACCTCTTAAAAGCGAAAAGAAAAGAGGAATCTCTATGTCAGTCCTATTTCAATACTAATCAAACATACCTTATCTGACTGAACACATAATCAAATGCAGATACACCACAAAATATGTATTAACATGTTTTCTGAGTTTCTAATCACAAATGATAAGAATAAAAAGGAAAAGACTTTCCATAATGGCAAAAGCAGATCACTAAGAAGCAACCACACAACGCTGGAGTTGCCAAAAAGAATCCCAACAGACATACCAGTAAGCATGTTCACAGCATAAGAAAGGAAAGAAATGCAGAATCGATTCTAATTGATTGGAAATTGATCTCAATGCTAAATAACAGTCCATCTAATAAAAGGGGAGAAAAATATACAGAACCAATGCTAATTAATTGGAAATCTACGATCGGTATAATAACTCGGAAGAATCAAAATAGTGAACACTTAGAAAAAAAAAAGCACTCACATTTACATCCACCAGGAGCAATCCATCCACATAACTCTCCACCGTGTGTATCCTGGCCTCCCAGTAACGCAGCAGACTCGCATCGACGACGGATGAGCACAGCCCGGACTTCTAATAAAAAAACTTTTAATTATTTATTTAAGAGAGATGATCGGAAAGATATGTATATGAGTTCGATGAGTAGAATTGAGATGTAGAGATCGCGATTCATAACATAGTTATACCAGATCTTGCCGACGAACATCGCAATCGGGAGCAAGAGAGAAGATGGTGAGTTCGTGAACAACGCATCGATGAGACGGATGCATATTTATACACGATCTAGCAGACTTGCGCAGATCGATTCATATTCGTAATGGGGCGAGAATTAAAGATGACTTTATACTCGATCATCGTTACGAATCGAATCTCGACGGTCTCTGCGCCGCACAGGGAAGAGACGAAGAGAGACTCCAGATTAGGTTTCGGCAGAGATGACCCCGATGGGCCTCGTCGCGAAGTGGAATGAAGGGCGAAGCCCAACTACAGGTCCACGACTGATTCTAAACTTAAATGAAACAGTGAGTTTCATAGGTGTCACCATGGACTTAATTTCCAGCCTGGCATCATATGTGGCACACTTGGGAGAGATTTGTGGTGTCTTTTATATATAAAGATTAGTGATTAAGAGTTTAAGTTCTTCCCAGCAAAACCAATCTCTCTAGAAATACACATGAAAATGAAAAAAAATAAATTTTCTTACAATTTCAAAAGTGTTGGATCTAATAATTTTATCACCTTGGTAAATAATGTTGTTAGAGGTAGTTGGTAAGTGCTCTGAGTAGTTCTACTGTTCTTTTTATTTTTACCAATCATTTTGATTTATCAATTATTTTTTTAAGAAAGTAATTTAAAACTACGGCCCAAAATCTAAATTAGGAAATATATTGGTTTTCGAAATCATTTTTAAAATATATATACATTTAGTATTTTGAAAATAATAATATAAATTTACATCAATCTAATCTAAAGTCACGGAAAAAAACTTAGAACATACATTCTAAATCAAAATAACTAAAGTCACATCCTCTACCAGTTAGACATAGATGTTACCCTACTTAGAAGTGTTCTGTTAAAATTGAACCGAAATAGAAAAAGTGATTTGAATTTGGTAATACCGAATAAACCGAATAAATGTTAATTTAAGAAAAGCGGTATCTGAATATGATTCAGCATAAAATCGATAAAACCTAATAAATCGAAGAAACCAATTAAATAAAATATGTTAGTATACTACTATACTTATATACGGAATTTATAATTTAATTAATAATATACATGAAAATTCTGATTTTATTAATTCTTTTATTTGTTCTAAGTTAAAAAATCTCATTTTTATTAAATTAAATAAAACATATTTTCATTGGTACAAATTTATGCTAAAATGTAGTTATTTAATACTATTATGATATTAATAGTTTTCTTATTTGTATTTTTAATAGTATTATGATATTTAATACTATTAGAAAAATAAATATCATAAGAGTATTATGATATTTAATACTATTAGAAAAATAAATATCATAATAGTATTATGATATTTAATACTATTATCCTTTAACATGCATCTGTTAAGTTTGGGTTATGAAGCTGGTGATGACTTGAAGCATTTATATTGCTACATCTTCCAAATTTCTACAGAGGTATCGATGATCAAACTCTTTAGTATGACACTGAAGCACATAAATCAACCAATAAAGTTACAAAAGTCTTATCCAAGGTCTCAGTATCTAAGCAAAAGTAAAAAAAAATGAATCATCTCTTGTCTTGTAGACACAGAATTCTAAATCAGATATTTTCATCTTCCAAAGATTTCAAAGAGATGAGAATAAGTATATTGATGGAAAGACTAATTTCATATCCAATATGGAACCATGTAGTTTCAAGCATTAAGTTTACCTGTTCTCACTCCCTCAACGAACTTGACTAAGCATTTTAAAACGGTCAACAACCAAAGTGGTTATAAAAATGTTTTCAAATTTAAAACAGAAGCAGAGTTTTAGGTAAAGACCAAAACATAGTCTTAAACCAAACGGGAAATAAGATGTCTACAAAGGCAAGAGTCTGATAACTGAAATGAAAGAAGACATTCATTAGGTAAACAAAAAAAAAGCACTTAAACTGCAGCAAATGCAATCGCAACCACTGCGCAAGAGGATAGGTTGAATCTAGCTTAGCCACTCTTCAAACGCTTGGCTCCACTTGACTCAAGACTCTCAGAGGCTTTTCTAACCCCATCACTTGCAGAATGTTCCAAGTGCGATGTAGTAGGTGGAGCTTCTGGTGAGAGTATCTTTGTGACAGTTATGGTTTGAGTCTTGCCTGTCAAGTTATGCTCTGAGACTTTCACAATGAATCTGTGTGTCTGGCCTATTGAATCAAACAAAGCTTGTGGCACCGGCACGCAATGATCAGCTCCCATGCCTTCATTGGACTAATATTCAGGAAAATATATGTGAGTTTAGGTAAGTCGGGGAATATGTATTGTAAGGTATGAATTTACCTCAAAGTAAGTGGCAACTAACTCTGATGCATGCTTCCCAATCAGCTCTTTGTCAGCATCACCAAGAATGACAAAACTGCTTGTTCACTCTTATCATAAACAGAAATTTTCGTCAGGTATCTGCATTAATACATGATTAGCTATCAGAGATGGCAAAAAATCAAATGAAACTATGTGTGCAACACTTACTGAGGAACGCCTGTAACTTCACTCTTCGCACACTTCTTATTGTTGCAAATCAGAGAGTTAGGTCCCTTGACTGCCTTGCTATTACACTCACTGCAGGAAATGCAATACCAAGCAGAACCTTTGACAACATCATCTATAGTTGCTGTGCATTCAAACCAAGCAACCTTCCATCGGGTAAAATAAAATAAACTTCGTAAATACAAAATCATATTGCAATGAATATGAAAACAGAACAACTCTTTTACCTTAGCAATTTCCTTCTTGATATAGGAAAATAAATCCTCGAGACTCATTGTCTCAGGCTTAGTGACAACCTCTGCTTGAATCTTATTAGCAATATCCGCGTTCGAGTCTAACCTGAGAAAAATAAGGAATCCAAAATATGTTAGAGCTGAATTCGTACGAAATGGCAAAGCAAAAATTGCATGAAAATTATGATTGATATACAAATGCGTACCATCCAAGATAATCTCTGCTTGGCTGGGCATCGGTATCCATAAACACCCAGGATGATGCCATTGAAGCGAGAGCAAGGTTCCTGTTCAGAAATCATGAATGGATTATGAGCTCACCTAATCTTAATAACATAACGACTTTTTTTTTTGCCAAAATAACATAACGACTTAACACGGTTGTTTCTAAACTATCACAACTAATATTAGTGAAATGCTAACCTCCAAGATGTTTAGGGTTCACTGTGGTGACCATAAGAAAGCGTGGAGTTCTTCCATACGAATTGAACTTCTGGCAGAATTCGGATGCGGCCTTGTCCCAAAGATAGAGCTTCATCACTGGTCAGCTGCATAATTTAAAAAATCAAGAGTTAAATGGACGACACACAAACAATGAGACACAAAGAATGAGCCTAACAATTGGACAAACTTACTCATATGTCTGAACATGAACACATAGATGTCGCTTCTCTGCTATGTCGACGCCGTCAAGGTCAGAATGGTCAGAGATAGTCTGCCCATTCACCAGCTTCATGTGGCCAACATAATCTGAGATAGTACAAACTGGAGGTGTTAAATTCTTACCTACAAATTGAAGTATAAACATCAACAATAGTTCAAGCCGGCTTACCATAAAGGTCACCTCTGCGATCACAGTTGGCCTGAAACTCCTCGTAGCTATGGAACCTGAACCTAACTTCGTGAATTGGAAAGGGAGGGTTCTCAAGAACCGTTAATGCAGTATTCCAAGAGAACTAAACGGTGGCGCTATGATCAGCAATCCGATACTGATCCTTGCTCCTCGACCCGAAAAAGTTGCTCAGTTTATAAACCGAACCTGATGTCAAATCATATGTCCCAACCCGTCCCTCTGGAACAAAACCTTGTATAACAGTTCCCTATAGATCATTCTGAGTTAACGATTAATAGAAATACATATCTCAATCGAGCAAACTAAAGAAAGAGGAAAAAGTAAAAAAAAAAAAATCTCTAACGAACCTCTTTGTCGATAAGGAGCATCTCCTGACCAATGAGAATTTCGTGTATGGATTTCGAACATCACTTGGTCGCCATGTGCGGAGGAGAGAGCGGTACCATCATTATGTTTCTTCAGAATGGCAGATAAAACGGCAATCTTGCCGTTAGGTTTCATCACAATCGCGGATGATGCAGTGGACTTCCCTTCTGGTTTCGCAGTCGCTGAGGAAGCGACGGTCTTCTGGTTGGACTTGCGGTCGCCGGAGACTGGAGAGTTCTCTCTAGATTCCATCGGAAAGAATTTCTGAGAAGATCGTATCAATTTTTATGGAGACATAAGGAAAAAAAAGAGATGTATAAATACACAAACAGAGGGGAAGATGTAAGGAATCCATTGAATGAGTTAAAGGTAGGATTGATTAGAGCAGATAGTGGTGAAAACCGATTTGGAAAAGAGTACTGGAAGTGGAAAAGATTGAAAATATCAAATTAGGGTTTCGACAGTTCTGTTTCCGTCCATCAGAAATGAAAAAAAAAATAACACAGGAAGTTTTGGGCTTCAACTAAACTATCGTTATAAACCCACAAATATTTCGAATTCACGACCCAAAATCAAAGACGAAACAGGTGGAGAAATAAAGCTATACTATTGGTTTGAATTAACTGTCCTACGTGTACACCTTATTTGCTCTTCGTTAGCGGCTTTTAGTATTGTTAGATTATGTATTTTTTTTAAATGTATTTACTCATACGTTTGCAGTGTGATGTAATCAATGTAAACAAGGAAGGGTCATTTCATGCATGCTCTTCTAATTAAGAGGATACATTAATAAGCATGCTCTTTTTCAGGTCGCAAACCCATTCAAAACGTAACAAATAAAACCATGTGAGAGTTACGAATACATAATTTGGAATTCGCACGTCGATAGTTGATACATCAAATAATTTTTTTTGAAAGCGTGTTTCATCGATTGTGATTAGTATTCATGAAAACAGATATCTTTTGTCAGCGTTTCCTCACAGTCATCATCACTATTTAGTAGAGATGAGTTAGTATGTGTTATCGTGTAGGTGGTTTGACTAATTAAAAGAAAAGAAAATTTAATTACATAAATAAAGTGCATTAAAACATAAATATAAAGCACTTAACAATCTTAATTGAGCTTCTTTACGGGAAATCGGTCAATTCATACATCAACAGGGGACCGCGGTCCCGATCAGTACATATACTGCATACCTGTGCTAAAACATACATCAACTAACGATTTTTTCAAATTTCATACATCAACTCACATTTTTCGGCTATTTCATACATTGACCGTCTCACCGTCAGTCAAACTATAACGGTGTGTTACGTGGACTTAACGGGTGATTATGTGGATTAATCATCAGTACATAAACTCACACCCTGTGCTAAAACATACATCAACTCAAATTATATTCAAATTTCATACGACAATCAATCATTTTCGGTAAATTCATACATTGCCCGTAGTTCCTTTGATTAAATATTGACGGAGTCTTACGTGGACTTAACAGATGATTACGTGGAAATTAATCCCAAAATGACGACGTTTATTGAAAAAAAAATTGTTTTACCATTGGTTAGGGCAGGATTCGAACTCGGGTTACACACCAAACAATATCTCCATCTCGACCACTCTGCCAGGTATGGATTCATCGGTATAATGTATCACATATAGATATTTAACATTTATAAGTTCCAGGTTCCCCAATAAAATTTTAATATCATTTGTATAATGGATAATCGAACCCGGATTCCCTAATTTAACCGCATCTCCCACTTGACCACTTTGACATGAATGCTTAATTGTTAATATACATCACATACACATATTTATCTTTCATAGGTTACATGTTTTCATTTGGTATAGAAGGGCATTCGAACACGGGTTCCTCAAAATAACCATCCCCCACTGAATCTCTCACCATGTATGATTCATCCTATTAATACATCACATATACATATATTCGGTTTGGTAAGAATTGTTCAAATGTTTTGTTAAAACTAAAGAATTGCTCAAATGTTAAATTATAGGAAACTATAAGTTTCAATTTGTTTATATATTTAAATTGAAATAATTTATATTTGAATTTAGGTTCTCGTTGTTACTCGGCTTGATTATATCTTAACCGGACAAATCTTCATTTGATGTGAACACGACTAAAAGACATCAAGATTTTGAATTTAATTAGTTGTATCAAAAGAAAAATTTTTTTAACCGGGTTCAAATCTCTCTCTAATCCAAAAGAAATGATTTTTTGGGAACCGAGAACGGATGATGATAATATGTATATGCAATGTATTGAAACAATGAAGCATACATGGAAAAGTGGTCGAGTGGGTATGTGATAAATCAGAGAGCTTGGTTTCGAATCCTCATTATACCTAATCAAATTATCTTTTTATTGGGGAACCTGGAACTAATAAATATTAAATGTGTATATGTGATGTAGTATTACCATAATCGTAAATGGCAGAGTGGTCGAAAGGGGGATGGGGTATTGCGGGTAACCCGGTTTCGAATCCTGTTCTAAACACAATGAAAACATTTTTTTTCAATAAAATGACGCCGTTTTGAGATTAATTTTCACGTA
The DNA here is from genome assembly GCA_026261945.1 of Hirschfeldia incana. Lineage (NCBI taxonomy): Eukaryota > Viridiplantae > Streptophyta > Magnoliopsida > Brassicales > Brassicaceae > Hirschfeldia > Hirschfeldia incana. The sequence goes on from JABCMI010000104.1 coordinate 425,584, forward strand.
ATCGCGACCCCTTGTTGATGTACAGATCAGAACCGCGACCCCTTGTTGATGTATGAATTGGCCGTTTTCCCTAAACCTATTAATCCACGTAATCACCCGTTAAGTCCACGTAACACACCGTTATAGTTTGACTGACGGTGAGACGGTCAATGTATGAAATAGCCGAAAAGTGTGAGTTGATGTATGAAATTTGAAAAAATCGTTAGTTGATGTATGTTTTAGCACAGGTAGGCAGTGTATGTACTGATCGGGACCGCGGTCCCCTGTTGATGTATGAATTGGCCGATTCCCCGCTTCTTTACCGTTGGGGTTACTCTAAAGCAAATCTTATCATTAACGAAAAAGGTTTTTCGAGTTACTGATTTTTTTTTGTTTCTTGATTTTAGCCGGGCCCTTCCCTTCTTGCATCAAGCATTCAGGTTTGGGTTGCTCAGTCTGTTGGAGTAAGTCACATATCTTAGAACATTGTTTTCTGTTAGGTTTTTATTATCTCATTTTGAATCGCTTTTTACCCTGGAATGAGGATGTTATGCTTTTTTTGAAGCTCATTTTACCTCATTTTGAGGATGTTGCAGACTTTGTGAGTTTCTTTTTGAAACTTTATTTAGCTCAGTATGAGGATATTAAACTTGGTGTATCAGTTCTTTACCTCAGTGTGAGGATATTTGGACCTTTGCCTTTGTGGTATTGGTTTTTTGGACCTTTGCCTTGGTGGCTATGGTTTCAATTGTTTCAGGTTTACTTATTTGGTGGGGGTGGTCCTCTTCACAGATTTCAGACTTCATGAAGCAGGGCTTTTTTGCCTCCGAGTTTGTAGCTAGAACGTCCACAACCGTTCATGTTAAGATCTTGCCAATCGGTTTGGTGAGTGGAGCGTGGTTTGAAGCTTTGAAAAGTGGAGGTTTGAAGGGGGGGGGGGTTCTCTGTGGAAAGGGTGAAGCCCGTGACTCCCTTGTTGACGAAGATTTAACAATGCTTGAAGCTCTTCATCCAGCAAAAACTGATAGACTCTCAGGTCTTCAGTTACTTTTGGACTCTACTGTCCCTTTCTCTGCCATGCGTTCATGGTTGGATCTGATTAAGATCAGGTTTTCTTTGCAGAAACCTTGTCCCTCTTTTCAGTCCACTCTTGTAATTTTTATAAAAATATGAATTACTTACTTTTTGATATATATTAATCAGAACAGATTCTAAACTCCAGTTAGACTTTGTAATAATCAATTTACTTAGCACTAACACCATGATTAATGGAGTCTGATAGGTTTGATAAGAAAAGGAGTATGTCAGGCTGGAATTCTTATTATAATATAAAATATGTCTCTTACCTTTAAACTAAAAAATGTTTCTCAAATAAGAGATATAAGAAACGTCTCTTAGCCGAAAAATGTCAAATCATGCTGCTCTAAGAACTCCAAATGGATCTCCTCCATTAATCATGCTCTAAGTATATTTCTCAAATCACTGACCGGTGATATCACTCAAATTACTCTAATGAGTGATTTGTATTCTTTTAAATAAGAGGTATAATTGTAAGTACTTAGGGATCAAATCTAAATGGATTTAGGGAACCTAATATATCTAATAGTTATATGATTAATCTTGGCTAATAGTTTATTAAGCAGTAAGTAAAACAATGGTGAGTAAGGCAATTGTTCGGTTGGATTGAGTTGTTTGATGGAAGGATGGTTGCTACATTTAGGGTTTCTATTCATGTAATCAATATTATAATCCTACAAATGCTGAATAGTTGTATGCATGATATTATAGAGCTCAATCACTTAAAAACAATCCGATTGGCATTCACATTCAAGGTTTGTTTATTGACCAGATCTAATGACCTAACCAATCGTGTGTTGATCAATTAGTGATAATGCTCAAATTAACGTAAAAACGATTGTACTCTCTCAAATAAGAGGTTCAATTGTAGTACTTAGGGATCAAATCCATAAGGAGCTAGGGAATCAATAAATCTAGTCAGATGATTAACCTAGGTTGATTATGTTTAAATGTAAATAACAAGTGTGAGCAAGGTAGTTGCTCAAGTGATTTAGAATAAGTTTTAAGCAATAACATGAAATAACTAGAATTATGATTTCTATTCAAATAATCATGATTATAGTCCTATGGATGCCTATCAGTTGTATGCATGATCTTGAAGAACTCAACACTTAATAACAAGTTAATAGGCGTTTGTTGTCTAAGCTTGTCTGTTGACGGATTTAGTGGTTTCACAGCAGTAGGTCAGATCACTAGAAAGTATCGATTGATAATTCTAGAGGAATATCGATCGATGCACCTTTCGCACCGTCGATTGATTATTCAACAGAAATATTAACGCAACTTTTTTCAAACTTCTGCCATGATCAGCTTCCGCCTTATTCTAGCGTTTCTAGCTTGATTAGGATGGTTTCAGGGTGAGTTATATGTTGTCACTTATTCTTACAATTCCTTAGATCATAGTTCTGGTTAGCTACTCTAGCACACAAGCATTGATGACAATCATATCACTGAATATCATAACTTAGAAATCTATAGTTTAGGGCTAATCTCTCAAAACCTATTTGAACCCTAAATCTAACAGAAGAACTACTCAAACATAGCTAAACAATTCATAACAAAAAGGTAAAGAAAACTGCATAAATAAATAGATAGATAATAATAGAGTTTCAATCACAAATATCTCTGGATCTTCTCTCCAACTCTATAAATCTTAGAGAACCTTTGCTGTGAAAATAAGAAAACAAGAAAACTCTTTTTGCCCCTAGGCAAAGTATATATAATTAGGTTAAGATTCGTCTGGGGTAATCTCATAATTTGGTGAATTCTTGGGTCATAAGTTGGCTTGAACCAAAACGAGCTTCTACGCTCTCAATATCGATTGATGGTACAAGATGCATATCGACCGATTATAATGTCTTCATATCGACCTCTGGGTTTTCTCGATGGTCAGCTCGGGTGTCTTCTCCAATTATCTCCAAAATGCTTGTTGGGTTAAAAACGGTCACGGCGGAATTAACATCCGAAAAATCCTCGGAAAATCACATTTCCAAAAAGATAGTAAAAAAATAACTTCTGTATAAATTAACCAAATACGATATTTTTACGGATTTTTTTACGAAAAGTGAGAATCCTTATAGTCCTAAAACAAACTGCTGAAAATTGAGCCGCTCGACGGTCATCGTACAAACGACCAAAAAAATCGCTCGACGATCATCGAATGCTTAGATCGCGTAAGCCACTCGACAAACGTCGAGTGCCCGAGCTACTCGACGATTGTCGAGTGGTCCTACCACCAAGCTACTCGAATATTTTCGAGTGCTCGAGCCACTCGACGATCGCCGAGTGGTCCGAACGTCGAGCCACTCGATGATTGTCGAGTGGTTCGGTTACACGAGCCACTCAAAGATCGTCAAGTGGTCGGCCAATCCAAGCCACTTGACGATCGTTGAGTGGTTTAGTTACACGAGTCATTCGAAGACCGTCGAGTGCTAAGCCAAGCCACTTGACGATCATCGAGTGGCTCGATCCCGCAAGTTACTCGACGATCGTCGAGTGGCTCATTTCGAAAATGGTGTCCAACCCAAAACTTTCTGTCCGACACCAATCCATGCCTTCTCTTCTGAACCTCGGTGCAACCTCTCATGAACTATGGCTGTACTGACCCTGGTTCGAGTCCTAAGTACGATTAATATTGAGACTTTACGATAAAATTATGATAACTCGTTAAAAAGTCGTATAAACGTTACGAGTCTAAAATATGGCCCAAAGAGCCTAAAACGAGACTAAGAACACACTTACGATTTTATTTGACGAAAATCCATCCGCATTATTAAAGTTTACATTTTATTCGCAAGAGAAGATAAATGTTAACTTTTCGAGGATAAATGTCAAGTTTCCGCAGATAATCATAAAGATCGAGGAAAATGGAATATTTCCCAAAAGATGCTTTATTCGGTCAAAGGGTACATCGGGAATGCTTAACCGACTTTGGAGGGAGTATATAAGGAGCGCTAGGCGAGAAGCAGAAAGGAGAGACTTTTTTCACCGCAACATTAGCAGTTATAGCATTTAGGCAACTTTCCGTTTTCGTTATTCGAGCTGCGACTAAGCTAGGTTTTGCAGTCTTAGGTTATTAGAACTAGGGATCTCGCCGACAGCTCTCGTAGCCAAGGCATCTACATTTTTATAACGCTCAAAGGCGGATTCGGAATAAACCCCCATTTTGCTCTTTTTTTTTACGATTTCTTATTATTTACATCATCTATTTTCGTGTTCTTATTGCTTGGCGTGTTGTTTAGCAGATATCCAGGATCCCTGGGAAATTAGGGTTTTCCTAAGTTTCCTAATTAAAAGGAAATTGACGGTGTGAATTTTGGTTCATACATTGCTCCAAAAAACATTACTATCTTTCAAATCACTTATGAACCTATAAAAATGCTACATAGACTCATAATAATATAATTAGTAGTTAAAATACTTATAAAAATTGTGAAAAGTGGGTAAAATCCATGATCTATAAACTAGAAAGTGTCGATTAATGATTCTAGAGGAATATCGATCGAAACATATTTTGCACCGTCGATCGATTATTCTATAGCAATATTGATCGATGTCCTCTAGTCAAACTCGCGCGGGTTGAATAATGCTCACTAGACTTTCTAGATCAGCTTGAGCCTTAATCTAGCAATCCTAGTTTAATGAGGACCTATTCAGAGTTGAGACCAAGCAATAGTTTGTGCCTAATGATTCTAAGATCAGAGTTCTAGTTCGCGACTCTAGAACACAAGAAATAAGAACATCTTATTGATGAATATATCAACTAGCAATTCTATTGTTGGGAATAATCCCTCATAACGTATCTGAACCCTAAACCTAACGGTGGATCTTTTCAAACACGAAATTTGTCATAGAAATCACATAAAGAATAAATATAAAATTGCAAGAGATATAAAACCAAAACTAATAGAGTTCTAAGAGAACTCTGAAGGATTTCCTCCCTTCTCTCCTAACATAAGAGAAAAAAAAAAGAATAGAAAGCTTGCTTAGCATGCATAGCCGTCAATAATAGCTTATAAATAACAGAAATAAAGTTTTGAATCGCCCAGGGGCATCTTGGTAATTTTTGGTTGATTATGGGCTTCAGTTGGTCATAAAATATGCTTGGCCCACATTCTGGCATCGCCGTCGATCGATAACAAGGGTGAACTGTCAATCGACAGTCCTTCATATCCTCGACATCTTTCTCTCGCGAGACAGACTGAATACTCTTCAATAAAACGGGCATGACTTCTTCTAAAGGATACTGATTGACCTCAAACTGGTGGCATTGGAAAGATAACTCAAACTTATATCTTGTTTCAAAATATGGTCTCAATTTAAAGGTGGAAAGATCTCCATCCATAGCTATACATTTAACGTGTCTGTAGTTCTTTGCATTCAAAAGGCTCTAAAAGACACAAAAAATGATCACTTTCCTCCAAATCGTCCATGAACCTGTAAATACTATAATTAGACTCTATAGCGTAATAAATTTATATTAAAACACATAAACCATGGGTAAAAGTGGATAAAATATATGGCCTATCAACTCCCTCAGACTTACCATTTTGCTTGTTCTCAAGCAAAACATACAGACAGTCTCTCTGAAAGAGGTTTGAAAACAGTAGGGTCTCACATAACTTAAAATAACTACTCTCACTTTTGCAATATGATAGGTGGAAGTGAATTATTACTAACCTTGGATATTTTCAGTAAAAAACTACACACTAGCTTAGTCACCATAACATACATCACACAACACTACTGATAGCGTCTGACGTACCCCTCTGCTGACCTCATTTCTGCATATATATATATATATATATATATATATATAAATGTGTAGGCTACGTTTTGGGAGTATCAATCAAGGGACATGGACTCTTATTTAAGCAAGTTTCTGAACATACATGTACTCTTCCCTGATCCATTTCTTCACTCTTCTCTGAATTTATATAGCTTCAGTTTCAATGAATGTTGATGTTGATACAATTCATCTTGTTTATCTTATTGACATGTCTACTTTTGTATCTCTATTTGACAAAGTGTAGCGAATATCGGGGTCACATGAGACACTCCTACCCTTCGTTTCAAAAATATGTGATATTCCCTTCATACTTAGAATAATGGGGTCACATGAGATACTCCTACCCCTCTACCCCTTTCAGGAAATCATTGCAATATTTTGTATTTTAAGATGCTAAAGAGAGAGAGAGTGAGAAGGGAACCAGACTTGTAGGGGGACTACATTAATTGTATTTTCATATGTTAGTTAGCTTAATAATTTTATTAATTATATTACCTTAACGATAATACACATAATTAATTATATTACCATAATAATAATAGTACACATTTTTATTTATTAGTTAATCAATATAGATTTTGTGCTAATTATAAAATCAAAAAATGTAAATAAGTAAGTTTTATATATGGTTAAATTTTCCATTTAGTAAAAAGAATTATTTTAGTTTCAACCAGTGGTAAATAACGTAACCAAAAACATTTTTCAAAGTCATGTTTTTATGAATAAAATAATAACTTAAATAAAAAAAATAAAAATGTGTTATATTTATTTTCACTTAATTTTTCATTTAATATAATTATTTAACTAAATAAACAGTCTTTTTATCAGTTTAAAGAACCAGTTAGGCATGAACATCTATCTATATTATTAAACTTGGAGTACATTTTGTAGATGTTTGGATACAAGTATAGTATTCTAAATGGAGATGTTTGGATACAAGTATAGTATTTTAAATGAAAGTTGTTTGGAAACATGAATAATAATATTATATTAATTGTATTTTCATATTTCAGTTAGCTTTATAATTTTATTATTTATATTACCTTAACGATAATACACATCACTAATTATATTACCATAATAATAATAGTGCAGATTTTGTGCCAATTATAAAATCAAAAATGTAAATAACTAAGTTTTATATATGGTTGAATGTTCGATTTAGTAAAAAAAATATTTTAGTTTCAGCCGGTTGTAAATAACGTAACCAAAAACATTTTCAAAGGCATGTTTTTATAAATAAAATAAGAACTTAAATAAAAAAATGTGTTACATTTATTGTCACTTAATTTTTCATTTAATATAATTATTTTACTAAATAAACAGTTTTTATATCGGTTTATAAAATCAGTTAGACATGAGCATCTATCTATACTATCAAAGCAGAATACTTCTTATGAATATAACCATGAATTTTTCAATTAATTACAAATATTGTATGTATCTTTTTGCCGGCAGTATTTGCAACCAATAAAAATCATTATTTTTTAATTACATTAAAGAGTATTTAATAATTCAGTTCATAGCCTCTTTAAAAAAACTAGATCGTTTTTCCGCGCTACGCGCGGATAATTGTTTTTTTTAAAAAGTTACAATTAAGTTTGTTGTGTGAATATAAAATATGCATATTATGTATTATTAGAATATAGTTTTGTTGCCACATTTTTTATAAGTAATTTTTAATTAGTTGACTAAAAACCAAAAATGAGTTTAGAATACAAAAACAGTACGGATGATGTCGGCAAATTGTTCTTCCTGTGTTTCCTCGATTATTATGTTTTGTGCTGCATATTGAAGGTGTAGTTCTATTAATTCATGTATTATACTTGACTCTTATCTTTCCTTTGAAGTCGTTGATAATTTTAGGTTTTAGTTAAGATTTTGAGAATTATGTTTGAACCTCATTAATATTTTATGTTTATATTCGATTTAAATGTGTATGTAAATTTAGTTTTATATGTGACATTGTTTGACATTTTTTATTAAAAATATTGTGTCATTTTATAATTTCAATATAATTTTAAAGGTTATACCTATTTAACCTTACTGTTTATTGTTAAAATGATTGTTATCTTAAGAATGCCTTAATATCTCAATGAGTATTGGTTAAACAGATGTAATCATTAGGGGTAAACATGAAATTTAATCATATTTGATTTTGTGTGAAAAATGTCAAAATGAAAATATAGTAAGATAGAAACATAGTATTTAATTTTATTTATTTTTAAAAGTTTTTTTTGTTTGACCAGTTTCAACTAATTTTATTTTACTATTTGGGCTTAAGTTATTGGTATAGATAGATAATTTTAGTTTTAACTTTTTTTCCACTATCCGACAGAGATAAAGTTTTTGTAAAATAAATTTTAATTATATGAAACAAAAAAATTGAGAAGGTAATGTGTGGTTATTGTTCTTCATGATTTTTAAAGTATTGATCACATAATATAATTTTTTAAAAATTTATATTTTAGAAAATCATAATTTTCATAAATTAAATGTAAATATTAGATTGTTGTTTTTTGATCAAAACTATCGCCTAACCATAGTTTCAATAATTTGATGTTAATGTATATAGTTTAGGATTTTAGGGTAAGGGCATTTACTTTTTATAACAACTAAACGTAAATATTTGGAGTAAAATTAAATTAGTTTTTTTTTTTATTATTATATCTACAATCATAATAAACGGGGTTGTAATAATATGTTTTTGTCAATAGAACACGCAACTTTTAGATTCTTTTGTTTTTGAAAGCCAACCTGTAGAATCTTATATTTGAAGAAAGTATTCATGAGATATACCATATTTTCAAATATGTAGAGTTCATGGAATATTTGGATTTTAATCACATATACTAAAAAAATAATTCATATAACCGCTCTGCTCCAAATTTTATGCAAACATATTATATATGTGCAGATTGTTTTTTGAATTTGTTAAACTGTGTTTTTAATTATTTCTATTTTATCCAATTTTAATTTAATAACATGTGTTGTTTAACTTAATATCATTTGTTGTTTTAGTAAGACTCAAAGTAATAATTATTTAAAATCGTTTTGCATTTATAAAACCAAAATTTTTCATAGTAATACAGCTAAAACAATAAAGATAGCACAAGTAGGTTAGAGTTGTTATTCTTTTTATTTTTGTTGAATTTTTTTCTTACTTCTTAGGTGGGATATTGATTTTCTTTTATAATATTTCTAATAATTTCTATAGGTTTAGTTCTAATTATTATATAAGAAATATAATATGATAATGTTTAAATTTTTATAGATAAAAACTAATTATTTTACGTAAGAAAATGACTACTTTAAGCTATTGCTCTTTTTGTTTTACAATTATCATTTTTAAAAAGTATGCACATCTGCGTATATGATTAAATTCGAGTGTATCTTATAACATACATAAGTTTACATAAAACATAAATAGTGTTAAATACAACTAACTTTTAAGATGAGTAAGTTTAAAAACAACACATATATAAGTAATCTTTGTTAACATTAAGCAAGTTTTAGATCAATAATAATAGTTTTTCAGAAACTATATATATATAGCCTGCTTGTAATAGCAATAAGCATGAATACATACAACCATAAACACACAAAATAACCTAGACTGATCAGAATTTTTTATTTCCATTCAATCATTAACGGAGGCTTTTTGTGGTAAGTCTTGTTCCACACTGTGCTAGGTGGTGATATGATGATGTATTAGCATTTGGGGATTGACTTTACGAAATATGGAGAACCATGCAAAAGGAAAGGTTCAGCAAATCAAAAAATTCCAGAAGGTCAAGAAGCATACATAAAACCGATAGTTTCCTGAGATAGCGCACAAGGTACTAACTATGAATGTTAAGGCTAGGAGCAAGCTCACAGAGTGTGGAGTGTTGTATTGTCGACAAAGTGCATCTCCAATTTTCACCACTTGAACACCAGGCGTTGCGTGACGGATACACATCTCTCAAGTCCAAGACTCCGGATTAACCGAGATGGAACCCATCACAAAATCTGAATGAGCCTCTGCGAATTTCCTTAATGCTGCAGTGAAGTCTCCTGTTAGCAAGGTTACCAGCAGACCGGTGCAAGTCTGCTCACTCCTTCCTCCAGCCGAAGAAAATAAAAACCAAGAGAAGTCGTTCAAATTCAGAAACTATCCCGAAGATACTCAGATTTATCTGCAGCAAACAAATAAAATTATCACTCTGCATATGGTTTATTAAGACAGTTGGTGATGGTTTATAAAGTTCTGTACCTATTAGACCATTCTTCAAGACACTCTTTGTCCTTGTGGTGATCAAACTCATGAGTCATTCTGACTAAAAGAGCTCTATTAGTACACAGAATTTTGGTTGTTACACAAATCAAGTAAGCATACATAAACCATGAAATGAAAAAAAAACACCTTCACTTACTAAAGCGGGACAACAAAGCAGGAGGTCCGAAGGACTGTGTTCATCTTTCAAATTAAGCTAGCATGTGGCGTGGGAAACATAAGTGATGTTAAGTGATCTTCTCTGCAGTCATAGTAGAATCGGAAAATATTAGCATAGCGTATGAAACATAAAAATTCCAAATTATAATGCATAAGGATGATCTGTATTAACCTTAAATGATGTATCCAAGATAAGCAGATCTAGTTGTCCACCACCAGATTTTGATATGATTGTATGCTCCAAAGAAATAGAGTCTGAGATATCCTCTTCAAGAGTAAAAGAAAAAGAACACCCAGTAAGCAATCTGTTACACTTACAGTACACGATACTGGGAAGAAAGCGTGAAACATCAAATATATAAGCCACTCTTGATTTTTATCCAAAAAAGAAACCAAGACAGGCATAGTCTACTCCATGCATCACCTACAGCATAACTAAGAGGCTTTGATTAACTTGCTGGAAGTAGCCTGAATGATAAGTTTGCAGCTAAAATGGTTTCTCATAATCTTCTTTGATTACTCTCCAACCCAACTGTTTTACTCGCCTAGCTTCTTGGCCTTTTTAAGTTCAACTTGAACTAAATACGGAAACTTCACAGCAAGGCTGTGCTCAGAAAAGCATGAGCTTAAAATTCTAAAATGTCAGACGGATTATTACCTATCCATTGCATATTGGCGTACAAAAATTGGAGTAAGATCTATATCATTGGTAGGACTGAAGGGTTGCACGGAACGTATATCATCTTAGCAGAGGACACTGTCATTTGATTGTCTCTAGTTTCTACAAAAAACAAAAGTAAGCATATATATAAACAATAGAAGGAGAAAAAAAAACTCAGAATCTTTCAACATAAAGCTAACCGGGGAGTTGTGGGATCCTGTTGCAGTCAAAATGACAGAGAATTTGAAAAGATAAGCATACAGTACACACAAAAAAAATCAAACAGTATAAGGATGATCTGTGCTACCTTCTATAAAGTATCCAAGATAAGCAAATCCAGTTGTCCACCACTTCCACCAGATTTTGATATTACTGTATGATCCAAAGGCAATAGAATCTGAGATATCATCTTTGAGAATATCAAACACACACGCACTAAGAAAATAGTTACATTTACCATACTCGGTGCTTGGAGGAAAGGAAACAAACCTGAGCTATTATCGCCACTCGATCAGCCATTGAACCATATGCATGAGATAAATGCTTAGCAGCAGCCGTGTCCATTGCTCCAGGAACCACTTTACCACCATATGTTTTCTTCATGTGCACGTATTGCTGCGCAAGAGCTGTGAAAGAAGATGGTTCTCATCCAAGAGAACCTAAAATCTGTAACTTCTGTGTTACACATTCATTGGTTGGACTCACTATATCCCCTCTCATGTTTGCAGTTTGTCCTTGATGTCCTTGATGCCTCCATCTGCCTCTGTATCAGCAGCAAACATTCACAGTAACTACAGAGATTAAAGTGACTCAAGCAAAAGTCATCGTCAAGCCAGTTTTGAATTTCTTGAACATGCAAAGATTAAAGAGGAGCAAGGTGTACGTATCTTACAGCTTCAAACTTATTGACTTATTGCAGTTGCATCGCTTACATGAATTGTCCTCTTCTTCGTGTCCAAAGTTCCACCTACAGATTATGCCAACAAATAAGAAAAGACCTACAGATTGCATAACTTTTCTCATGAAAAATCTTGCTACTTTCTCTTAAAGGCTTTTTGAATTCAACTCTTGGAACAACAATTCTTTGAGAGATTTGGAACAGAACACCACAATTAGACATACAACAAAATAACTATGTCAGACACACTTTTTAATCAAGGGCCCAAAGATAAACTAACATCAACACTAATAAAATTAACTTTGAAATGTATTAATGAATTAAACTGATTGGGAACCACAACCGAGGGTTCATTATGATTGTTGGATCCATTGAGTCTCTGCTCCAAATCTGTGTGGCGAACTTTTGCTCATTAAGTCACCTAAATTAGTGGTTAAACTCTGTCAACAGTATTCTTAGCCAAAGCACAAATTTTTTCTTGCAAAATCACTACAGATAAATATAGTGTTTTTTAAAACGACAAAAAATCAAAATTCAAAGCAATAACTCATAACATATGTATATGACAGACATAACAATAGCTCATAGTGTATATAGTCAGTACAAACCCCACTGATAATCAAAAGAAATAGACAACCCAATTGCGAATCCATAGATTTTAAGCTCATATGTAATCGATTCTGAAGGGATTTGTGTACCTTGGTGAGATTGTCATGAACGAAGGTTTCTTAGTGTTGGAAATCTGAATCCGATTCTTCCTCTGTGAATCAACGCCCAAGCTCATGTGATCCCTTTCAATCCCAAAATATATTATTGTAAAGAAAGACACAAAGAGGAGGGGTGGGTTGAAAGATCAAAAAACGTTAGGGTGAGAATCGAAGAGAAGGAATACGAAAAGAAAATTAGGCATTTTGTTTGACTTAGGAATCTAATTACATTGGGCTACGAAACTGGATGACAATATCAGAATGGCCATAAGATAATTAAGGCCAAAAACGAATTTTGAATCAAAACAAACACATCAGCACTGACATGGTGATTTGAAGCATTCTAATTGGATGATTTTTCAATCCTAGGTGGACACACTCAAATGCCTAGAATAAGGGTTATTAATAGAGTAAAATTATTTCTTCAATATTTACGCCATATCTTTCCAAAAAATCTTTCACGTTATTAATTATTTGAAACCATTTATTAAATAAAACATCAAAATAAAATCAAGTTAAAATAACAAATTATTAAATCAACAAAATCATAATACAGATCTGAATTATCTTAACTTCTTAAAAAATAGTTTCATTTAAAATAAAAACTAATCACATAAACTAAATTTAATAAAATTATATAAAATATTTCGAAATTCACAAATAAATTTTTCAATACAGAGAGTGTTGAAGATATAAAATATTTGATTTAAATTAAAAAATAATAATTGTAAATAAGCTTAGCTTCCAGTTCAATAAATAAAATCATATTACGGATAAGAATTATCTAGAGTCTTCAAAAATTTAGTCATATTTAAAATAAAAAAAAGTCATAAAAAAATTAAAATATATAATTTATCAAAAATCATAATTTTTATAATGTAAAATAATTTTTCCACCAAAAAATATACACACCCTTTTTAAGGACGGATCAAAATATAGTAGTAGATTAAAGTTGGAAGCCAGCTTTGGTTTCTCCAGGCACTCTTAGCCAGTGTGGATGTTAGCATTACGTGATACACTGCGGTATTTCTATCTAATACATCATGCAAAAAATTAATCAAGATGGTGAGAGAGTGATTACAGCCGCAATCAAATTGTATTTGATCATAATCCTCTTCTTGACTCGATAAAAACTTTTTTGAAAACATTTGATAAGACTCACAATAAACTAGATATCAGTAAACCTCCCCCATCCTTAAATTTCACTTTCCTCATTGTATATCTAGTTAGAGTTATGGTGAGAACATAAATAAGATGTACATAATTTAACAAGTGAGAACGATAACCTGCTCAGTGTCGATCGACACAATGAAGTGATAATCGATCGTTGTTGCTGAAGTGATGTCAAATGATATTGACATGGTCTCATTGGTTGATGGCTAGAGCAATCACTCGAGAAAATTAAAAGACAATCGATCACTGGATCCGAAGTGCTGTCGATCGAAATCGAGCTGGTCTCATCGGTCGATGTGCTGAGCAATTGTCTACTCAGATCTGTTTTTTTTTTCTTTTCATAACTAAAAAACAATATCAGTAGAACCTTCCCCAGACTTAAACAACACTCTGACCAATGTTATACGGTCTAAGATCGGTGGGAGAATAAATCATAAGGACAACATTTAGCAAGGAAAAAAAATATACCTGACTTTGATTTGAATGTCGACCAACACAGTTAAGTGTCGATCAATACTCTTGATGCTCTGTCGATCGACACAGTTAAGTGGCGATCGATCAACTAGTGATGCGCTGTCGACAGACGCTGGCAAGCCATAGGTCAATGTTGGTATATCAATGCTTCTTCCTTGGATCCCTCCTTTTTTCTTACTCTGCTACAGTAGCCATGCTACAGTGTCACTCAATTTTCTTACTACAGTGTCGTTCGATATTCATGATACAGTGTCTCTCGATGCTGCTACAGTGTCGTTGTGTTCATTTTTTTTACCTGCAATAATAGTGGGATGTCTTCACTCAACGATTTGTTATAGTCATTTAACTTGACTTTGAAGATCTGATTTAGTCCGGATGAGAATGAGAAAATGCTCCAAAACAAGTCTCAGTGTCTACTCTCTAAAGCTTTATCATTCTTGTGAAAGCTTTGTGAAACTCATCAACAAAAATGATTACTATAAATATAATATGCTCCTTTGGCTGAGTAAAATCAGTCGGCTGTAATAAACCAAAAACTTATATTTTTTATTGGCTTAAACAATATCTATGTTTTCACACATTTCTATAAAGCTTGCAAGTAAAACATATCTGCACTTTGAAAGCGCGGATCATAATCTAGTTTTCTCTTATTCTTGATCCAAATGCTCTCGACTTCAACAGATATTCTCAATTCTAATATACCTCAAAACTAAAAAGGATTTATTACAATTGAGAATATTCAATAGATATTGACACGCAAATTCACATTTCTAGTCTTTTTCAAGATGTATAAATTAGAACTATGCATTAAATTTTATGAACTTCAAAATGGATATTTTGTTATCCGTCGCTAGATAAGTTATACAAATGATGAAAGAAAATCAAATCATTAACTAAAATAAACATATATTCCTAGCCTCCTTCATTTGTTGGTCCGCTCAAGAATTCTTTCTCTTGGAAAATTAAAACAGATTCATTCTCTCGAAGTTATGTTGTAGATTTCAGAAAGTTTCATTTTAAAGCTTAGTTCATCGGGTTTATAGCCTTATTCACTAGATCTGAGTAATCCGTCTTGAAACGAATTGAGAGATCCTCATATCTCTCATATACGAGGCCGTCCAAAGTAGTCTTTGCATCTCAGTATGAGGGAACGAATAAGTTCTGTTGCACGCACGTAATCCAAAATTTTTAATATTCATGTGATCTTTAAGACTCCACAGTAGACTACTGACACTACCATTACCGAGTCATCGATCTAGAAGCTTTAAAAATTCTAAGGTTTAAAGCTTTTTTTTTGTTTCCACTCGGACTTTAAGTCTATCTAAATATCTTAAGTCTTAGAATATCTTTCAATCTCAGTGCCATAAGAACTGATTTTACATTTAACGTAAGTTTTTTTTATAAAACCATAATTTCTGATTATAATATTTCTAAATCTCAAAGTTATTATTTAACCGTTAATTTTTATAACAACCAACAAAATTTTTTTAAACAGTCAAAATTTCTAAAGTCGAAAAAAATCAGTACCTATAAAGCTTTTGACCCGTGCAGCCTTATAGTGTTCTAGAATTTGATTGGTTGAGTCGAGCTGTTAGAGAATAAGTTCCGTAGACTATATTGATTGAGGAATCATCAGCAAGTTGTTTAGATTCGCTATGTTGAACTACAAATTGATCAAGTGCATGCATATATGGCTTAGCGTTCAAACTTTTCCACTAATATTCATCAGGATATACAACGGTATGCAATTTTGTAAAAAATTAAATCAACTAGTATGATTTTCTTTTGAAAAATTCAACTAGTTGATGATTTACCTCTTAGCGGTGATATAAGAAAGAGTCTACCGGATGCAAATATTGAGGCTCGGGGTATGAGTATCGATCATGCGCGTAAAAGATGCAGAGCCCCTCAAACAAAGTTGCTTTAATGTGTTTTTAGTCACCATTAAGCTTGGATTAATGATTATGCATCAAGAAAATTCCATACCGCTCGCCTAAGAAAGCGGTAAGGTGTTAAGTTTTTATCGGAAATACAACAATTCGAATTAACAATCGTGAAAATGTTTGGAAACATTTAATAAATAGAGGTTTCACGCTAAATTACTATATCTGGTTTCAATGTAGAGAAGGTTGTAATTATGAAAATGAAGCTAGTAGTAGTAATAGCACTTTTCAGGAAGAACCGGTTGATCATCATTTGCATAATGAACATTGTTACCATCAGGAGGAGCAGATGGTAGATTATGATAGGTTCATGATATCGTAGCTGATGCATTTGTAGCTCATGATGAAGATGAAGAACCTAACATAGATGCAAATAAGTTTTATGAAATGTTAGATGCTTCAAATCAGCCACTTAACAATGGTTGTAGAGAAGATCTCTCTAAATTGTCATTGGCTACTAAAATGATGAATATTTATAATGATCACAATCTACCTGAAAGTTGCATGAATAAATGGGCAGACTTGTTTCAAGAGTATTTGTCGGAAGACAATGTTTCTGGTGATTCTTATTACGAGATTCATAAACTGGTTTATAGTCTTAGGTTGCCATTGCAGCTGATAGATGTTTGAATCGACAATTGCATGATCTACTAGGGAGATGATGAGAAGTTAGAAGAATTTCCATTCTGCAAGAAGCCACGATTCAAGCCGCAAAGATGATGACGTAATAGGATACTGTACCAAAAGATGTGGTACCTATCAATTACAGACATATTGAAAAGATTGTATCAGTCTGAGCAGACTGCTAGATGGATGATATGGCATGCTGAGCATACTCAGATGGATGGTGATATGACTCATCCATCAGATGCAAGAGCTTGAAAACATTTAAACAAAGTACATCCGGAATTCGCTAGCAATAGCCGGAATGTGTATCTCGGATTATGCACAGATGGATTGCCAAAAGAAATCTGGACATATGGGCTGACCAAACAAAACACAAACTTTTCATTGACTTTAGAATTAATTAACAATGTTTTCGTTGACTTGCCAATTTAGCACGCCGTCAGAAAATTTAACAGAAAAAATGACATCGTTAAATGTTGGTGTTAAGTCGTTTTACATGATTTGAAAAATAAAATCAACTTAATCGCTGGGTTTGGACCCAGGTTGTTTGGATCAAATGGCAAGTTACTATACCAATGGGCTAGTGGCTCAATCAATGAACTTACTAACACATTTAACAATATTTGGTACTGACTGAATATAAAAAAATTATCTAAAAACTTAAAAAGATCTTTAAAATTTCCAAAAGCTGGAAAATTAGTTCCAAAAAAGAAAATATTCATTTTATGGATTATAAAAAAATATTGAAAAAAAATCGAAAAAATTCCAAAAAGTTATAAATATTTCGAATCTGAAAACATATAATCCGAAACTATTAAAATATTTTTTTACTATTTATTCTTTTTATATATTTTTTTATAGTTCTGATTATATGTTTCAGATTTGAATTATTTTATCACTTTTTTTTGAATTGTTTTTTCAAATTATTTTCTTTTTTTCAATTTTTCTTTTAATAATTTAAAAAATTAAAATTTTCTTTTTTGGAATTTTTTTATAAAATATATATATATATATATATACAATTCTGATTATTTTCAGATTCGATTTTTGTATAACTTTTTTTTTTATTTTGGATTTTTTTATTTATTTTCAATTTTTTTTAATTCTAAAATGATTTTTTTTTTGGAATTTATTTTTAAAAATGACAATTTTGGAAGATTTTTTATTTTTAAAGGAAAAATATTTTTTTTTTTAATTTCAGTTTCAAAATTAATTTTAAAAAAAAATCTTTATTTTTCAAATTTTTGGAATTTTAAAGACTTTTTAAACTTTTAGAGAATTTTTTATATTCAAAATCAATACCAAATAAAAGTAAATATGTTTATTTTTACATTGAATATGCCACTAGCCTAGTGGTAAAAAACCTTGTCATTTGTCCCAAATAACCCGGGTTCGAACCCCGGTGTGTATATATTTTTATTTTCAAATCGTGTAAAAAAAACAACGTCATTTCACTTAACATCAACAGTTAACATGTTTTAACTCTCGTTTAACGGTGTGCTAATTTGGTCAGTCAATCCTAAGTTTTTTAATAATCTAAATAAGTCAATAAAAGTTCAGGATTTTATTGGCCAGACAAGTGTACAGGTTATTTTTGGCAATTCTTGAAAAGTTCAGTGTTTTTTGGCCGATTTCCCATATTCATTATGACCAGTCTTTCTTACGCCATACAACCTGCCACCAGAAATGTGCATGCAACGGGAGTTGCTATTCTTGACCATATTAATATGTGGTCCGAACCATCCAGAAAGGTCTTTGGATGTTTTTCGTACAACCACTCAGAAAAGAGTTGAAGGATTTATGGTCAACAAGGGAGATGACGTATGACTGCTCAACGAAGACGAATTTTACGATGCAAGTGATGCTTTTGTGGACCATAAGTGACTTTCCGGCTTATGGGATATTGTCTGGATGGACTACACCTGGAGATTAGCTTGTCCATATTGCAATGAAACGAAAGATATGTTTCAACTGAAGAATGGTAGGAAGATAAGTTGGTTTGATTGTCATCGTCGATTTCTTCCCATTGGCGTCGTACCGAAGAAACAAAAAATTGTTTAGGCACAAAAATGTTGTGAGAGACACTCCTCATCCATATCTAATTGGAGGAGAAACTGAAGTGAAAATCAATTATTTTGGAGCTTTGGAAACAATTCTTCATGGTGAAAATTAGCATGTCCCCGGTAATATGCTTGATTTTTGTGGCGTTCGGCACAACTGGCACAAAAAAATATAGTTTGGAAGTTGCTATTTTGGAAGAATCTTCTTATGCGCTACAACTTCGATGTGATGCATATATAGAAGAATTTATTTGAGGAAATCACGAATACAATATTGAATGTCCTAGGGAAGACAAAAGACAACATAAAATAGAGGTTAGACTTGCCGGATATTTGCTCAAGAAGTGAGTTACATATAAAAAGCAATGGACAAGTTCCAGTTCCGATATTCAGATTGTCTTCAGAAAAAAGTCGGTATTGTTCAACTGGATGGCATCAGAAGTTAAGTTCCCCGATGGGTATTTTAAAATCTCTCTAGATGTGTTGAAAGGGGTCAAAAATTCTCTAGGATGAAGAATCATGTCTTTATTCAACGACTACTTCCCTTTGCATTTGTGGAACTACTTCCAACAAACGTATATGAAACACTTGCAGGTAGTATATTATAACGCATTAATTTAATAATGGTTTAGTTTGCAATAATATATGACTAGTAATGTGTTTAATTTTTTTTGGAATAGACAAGGCATTGGAACATTTTTCAGGTATCCAAGCACAAGCACTCTTAAAGAAGAAGACATGGAACAACTTCACGAGAACATTCTCATCTTATTGTGCAACTTGGAGAAGATATTTCCTCCGGGATTTTTTGATACATGGAGCATCTAGCTGTCCACCTCCCATAGGAGGGATTGCTTTGTGATCTTGTACATTACGGATAGATGTATCAGTATGAGCAAGCAAGAAAATATTTGAAGGGAAAAGCAAAAAATCTCGCAAAAGTTGAAGGTTCTATAATTGTTGGAAGTTTGACGGAAGAAACTTCTCACTTCACATCGTACTACTTTCCGTCAAAAGTACGTATCCGGAAAAGAGCTCCAAGTAGATATAATGACGGTTGTGTCATGCCAACATATGCAGTTGCTGGTGTTCCAGACATCTTTAGCCAGATTGGATGAATCGGTGAGAAATCGAAAGAGGCTTGGTGGTCTAGTGAAGAAGCCGCTCATAGTGCACACACCTATATTCTACTCAATTGCGAGGATCCATTGATGTGTTATTTTGAAGGTAACATAAATGTAAACTTCTAAACACTTATTAAGTATAAATTATATAATTTCCAAAGATCAATTAATATAAAATGTGATTTTATAGCCTATTTGTTTCTCAAGTCGAAGAAACATTCTCAGATATATGCACAAGTGACGTTGACAAGAGGAAAGATCAACACTTTATTAAATAGTTGAAGAATCAAGAATTAACTCAAACTCATAATTTTTGTAGGTTGGTTGATCGATGAAACTCTTTTTTCATACATGATCTATATTTCAACTTTCTCTTTATTTTTGCATGTTTTTATGACGACGATGCGGATTATCCTACGTGGTTTCACGAAGTAATTTAAGCTCCACTTGCAAAGGTTACCACACCAGAGATGTATTTTACAAGAGACAATATTTTTCAAACATATGAGTATAGTAAACAGCGGGCGACCAGTAACTATGGAATATGTGTGAAAGCCAAAATAGATTTCTACGGGATCTTGCAGGAGATTATTGAAGAGGAATTCTCAGGGTTATTGAAGCTGAAATGAGTCCTCTTCAAATGTGAATGGTTCGACCCCGTCGTCAACAGAGGTGTTCGGTTTAACAAATTCAGTGTCGTTGATGTCAATGGTGGAGGAAGGTACAACAAAAATATTTTTGGCATACATGATCAGTATGATTAATTTCTACATTGTCTTTATTTTTGCAGGTACAACAAATTTGAGCATTTCATCTTAGCTTCACAAGCAGATCAAGTTAGCTTCCTTCCATACCCTCGGATGAGAGAATTGGGAATAAATTGGTTAGCCGTGAACAAAGTTACACCTCGTGGATGAATCATCAGTGGAGAAGAACCACCATTGCAAGAAGAACCGATAAATGAATTCGAGGAACCTGAACAACAAATTCATGACATCCTTCTACTTGATCCACATTATCATGAGTACGAAGATCTTACCGACGATGCCACAGACAAAGCTGTTGAAAACGAGTTTAATGAAAATGATGATGTTTATAGTGATAACGAGAATGTCGATGTATCCGATTGATGTATTTTTTTTTAATATGATTGATTTTCAGACTTAATGCATGTGATTTGATGGATTTAGTAATGAAAATCTATCTACATAATTTGATTTTGTGTAGGGTATTGGGGGGGGGGGTTTAATTAGAAAGAAGAGATTGAGATTATAATTTAAGGAATTGTTGTTTTAGAATTTGGGGTTTGGAATAGAAAGAAGAGATCGAGGTTAAAGGGAAGATGGGCTTTGGGGTTTGGAATATATGAAGTAGAAGATAAGAAAGATGGGGTTGGGGTTTTAGATTATAGGAATTTAACCATAGTCCTCGTTATTTCCTCCTAAACTAACGAGGAACTCACGACGAATCCTAAAAATAAAGAACGCGAGACTCGTTAATTCTACGTAAGCATATTTCGTCATAAAAACCTTGTAATACGAAAACGCAGATCTTGAAATTTCCTCGTAAATAAAAACATGGGCCTTTGTATTTCCTTGTAAATTAACAAGGATGTTACGAGGAAACAAGACACGGGCCTTGCTAATTCCTCGTAAAAAATGCGGGCTTCGCGAGTTCCTCGTAACGTTACGAGGATTACTGATTTCTTATCTATACACGTGAGCTTCTCATTTCCATTTCGTCTCCACTTCCCCTCTCTTTCGTAGAAATGGTACGTATTCTCTCTACTTCCTCTCTAATTTGATTTGTCTAGGGTAGATTAGGTGGTTAGTGTAGGAAATTTAGATAACTTTACGGATTTTATGTTAATTAGTGTTGATTAGGTGGTTAATGTAGGAAATTTAGCTAGATTTATAGAATTTGTTAACTATAGAATTTTTTAATTACTGCTGATATTTATTTTAAAAATTAGAAAAAAATCAGACGGTTCAAAAGAACGAACTTACTCTCCATTACAGAGAGATATTTGGTGAGCCTAGTAGTCGTTTAGACCCGTCTTCATGTCCCAGTTCTTCTTCAGATCCCGGATCTTTGGGTCCGGAGACTGTCTCCGAGACTCAGTCTTCTCAGAGAGTCTCTTGGTCGCCTCCTTCTGGTGCACCATCAGTTCCTCGATTCGTTTCACCACCGGCTCCTCATGATCATTTCCCAGAGATGCCTCCTCCAACGGCTCCTCTGATGCCAGCCGGGATTCATCCCGATTTTATGGTGCTCCCGAATGCTTCTTACTCGCAATACACTGTTGAGGACCTTGACGCTCAGCCAGGCAGAGAAGGTTTACCAGTCATAGACCCCGACCCCGACCGACCTGACGGAACTTTGTGGTACGTTACATTTAAAAAAATATATTTTATAACAATAATAAATAGTTTATACTTTAAATTTGTTTTTTTAGGTTTGGAGTTGACGGATGTCTTGCTCGGACGTAAACGAGACAATCAAAGGTTACTTTTCCAAGCCACATCCGAACTGGAAAAAGACGCCTAACCACGTCA
The DNA here is from genome assembly GCA_026261945.1 of Hirschfeldia incana. NCBI lineage: Eukaryota > Viridiplantae > Streptophyta > Magnoliopsida > Brassicales > Brassicaceae > Hirschfeldia > Hirschfeldia incana. The sequence continues at coordinate 448,086 of JABCMI010000104.1, forward strand.
GAAAGATGTGATTCAAAATTAACGCTGTAAGTTATTATTAATTAATTTATATATGCTTTAATCTTTCATGATTTAGATTTTTTAATTTTTTAAAACTAATTCTTAATTTATTTTTTTTCTGTTACAGCAAAAATACCATTGGTCCATGGGGTCAGTGAGAAGGTGAAGAAAGCTTATAACGCGAAGGAGCAAGCTCGCTTGTTGGACACGGTCTCCAACTGGAAGGATGACTGGATCGTGACAGGGTATGAGCGTGGCAAACCAGGTGAGCTCACCAAGGAGGTGTGGGATTGCCTCATCCGTTATTGGCGGGATCGTGACTCCATTAGAGTCGCTGAGGCTTGCTCTGCCTCCCGTTAGACGGTAGATGAGCACGGTCATGGGCCGATGCTTCACTCTAAGGTTCAAAAACCCCACGCCGGCGTCCGTTTGGATCTGGTAATTAGATATTTTATTTATATATATATAACTTTCTTAATTTCTTTGAGGCCAAAAAGATGGGAGAACTCACATCTCTTTTGCAACTTTACAAGAGGACCCAGAAGAACAAGGCAGGCCAATTTCTAGATGCTAAGTCCGAGCAAATTTTCAACGACTTGGTTGGTCGGGTTGAATACCGCCAGACCCAGCTGATCCAGCAGTGGAAGTCCACCGACGGATTACCGTCACCTTATCCATATTTGAAGTGGATAAGATTTACGAGGAGGTAAATTCTTTTAGATTTTAATTTTTTTATCATTCATTTTAAATTATTTTATTATCCATTTAATTTTTTACTAACAATATTTATTTTTTGTTTTTAAGGTTGTCCCTAAGAAAAACGAACGTACGTTGGGGATTGGTTCCGTCCACGATGTTCCGAGAGCGACATCGTCTTATGGTCAGGGAATGGATGATGACGTCACTCGGCTGCGTAACGAGTTGGACTCGACAATATCTGCATTCACAGCTCGTATGGGTGGAGTCAAGGGCTTCTTGGACATTGTAGCGGCCACAAATTTGGAACGGGAGTCCTTGTTGAGGAACATGCAACGACAATATCCCATTCCAGGCGAGTCATCCAGCACACATGAAGAGGCGGATGTAGAGAGGAGGAGTGAGGAATTCTACCTAGCGATGAACGACTCTTAGTTCTTTTTTTCTTCTTTTTGTTGGTTGTATTATAAATTCAAAACTTATTTTTGTATAAAATATTTTCATATTGACTTTTATTTTTAATTATATTTATTAAAAAATTAAATAATTTTATTATATTTTTAGTTCTGGAAAATAAAAATCTAAGTAAATTGGTAGCTAAAGAATGACTACATTACGTTCAAAGTTTACGAGGAAGTGATGAGGAAAACATTTACGTCAACACTGCGAGGAAAGCTTAACGAGTATTTTACGTGGAAGGGTTTACGTGTAATTTAAGAGGAATTACTTTTGAGGTATCTACGAGGAAATGCAGCGACCTTCTTACGTGGAAAGATTACGTGGCTTTTAAGACGAATGCTTTACTTCGTCTCTACAACGAAATGTATTTCTTGCTAGTTTGCGACAAATTGTCAAGGAAATATGTGTTACAACAAACGAATAATGATGAAACTTGTTTCCTCGCTAATTCCTCGTAAAGCCTATTTTACGACGAACTTACTACGAATTTCTCCGGCCTTAATGTTGTGTGTTTCTTGTAGTGTATATCTATATTTTTATAGATATTATATATTGAATTTTTAATATAAGCCCATCTATAGAATATATATATATATATATATATATATATATATATATATATATATATATATATATATATATATATATATATATATTATCATTTTAAAAATTATTAGTGTTACTTCTAAAGAATTATGTTTTCTGATAATTGTAAATTTTGCTTATATGTGTTACCACAAAAGCTCATGTTTATGTTAAACAGATACCAAAGAAGTACTCGATTACATGTCATATGAAAAAACATAAATACAAAAAAAAATTGCAACTAAAAAGATCAATATTTTAAAATGTTAAAGATCCAATTAGCATTTAAAAAAATTGCTTATTTGCCTTCTTTTCAATAATTTTATGATAATTTATTATTTTAATTAATATTATTATTTAAAATTTTACTATTAATATCTATTATTATAATATATATATATATCATGGATTTTGGGACAATTAATTCATAAATTGATATTAATAATAGGTATTAGCAATATTTACAAGTAGTATAATAACAACATTTATCTTAAATTTAGCTTATGATTTTAATGACTAATATTATAGAGAATTTCTCTGATTTTTATTCGAAATATTGATCCAAATAAATATTATTACAATATTAAAGTTAACATTAAATGTAAAGAATTTTTGAACGTATGTCCTAAAATATAAATTATATATTTATGTTGAATATATATATTAAACAATTATATTCCTAACCTAATTTGTATTTGTACATGACGAACATCAAAATTACAAATGATATTATACTAATAAATAATATATCCGTAAAATCACATATGTTGAAAAACAAAATATATTTAAAGCCAAAATTGTAAATACTACATAAATAAAATGAAAATTAACTAAAAATAATATATATATATATATATATATATATATGTGTGTGTGTATGTATATAGAAGCATGAAAAGCTAGGGTTAAAAGACTAAATAACACAAAAGTTGACAAATAATAAACATAATATAATCTAGAATAATACATAGATAATGTTTCGTAATTTATTATTTTATGTTTCTTGTCTCACTGTTTTTAAAATCTAAATTGTAGAGAATATATAATGTTTGTTAGATACTTATATTTTATTGATGTTTTATGAGTTGTGATTGTTTATATAGTGCCACTAAATTTCTTTTCAGTCAATAAATACAATAAATGTCTAATTTAAAATCTAAATTAACTTATTTGATTATTACTATAAAGGAGATTTTGATCCAAAATCTATATTATATAAATAAAACTATGAAAGAAAATAACATAATTTAATATATTGATTACCAATATGAATACTGAATGTTTATTATTTATAATATTAAATTAAAATTTGTATCTAATTTAATAATTTAATTTTAATAAAAATAAACATTAAATAAAAATTTGTTAAGTGTATATATATATAGTAGTCCACACAAGGTGCGGACCATCAACTAATATTAATAAAATTACACAACCACATACAATGTAATAATTGTCTTTAAACAGTTACTATATATTTCGCACAAATAATAAATCAAAGCATTTTATGTTGTCTCAGGTTTGTATGTTTTTATAAAAAGTGTATGAAATATATCTTAATGTTACTGTTTATTATTTGTTATATCATTATCAAACTATAAGTTAAAATATTAATCTGTGTGTATTTATGTTAGACAAAAGTTTTTAAAGTAATATTCTGTGTAAAAATTTTGTTTTATGTATCAAAAGTTTTATCAATATATTTTTTTATCAATATATATAGAGGGTTTATTATGAAAAAAAAATCAACACCAAAATGAGTTTTTGAATAGTATTTCCTCAAAATGGTAAAGTTATTCACATACTCCTATTTCCTCAATTTTTTATCAATATATATAGAGGGTTTATTATGAAAACAAAAAATTCAACACCAAAATGAGTTTTTGAATAGTATTTCCTCAAATAATATTTCTCTCATCTTTCTGTTTTTTTTTTCTTATTTTGATGTATTATTGGAGATGCCTTAAGCCGAAACATTTCTACCACTGAACTATCAAATTAATATCTATAATTTTATCTTTGAATTTACCATCGCTATTTAATTTTTTAATTTGACCAATGTGAACGTCTTACTAACTGTACCTTTTTATGATCCTCGTGTTCACATGCAAACTGGTTATCTTCAGAATGATTGTATTTGTATATGCTTTCTTTTTAACCCCACACGACAAATCACATTCGAAAAGTTTTTTTTGGGGTCCTTTGCCAGCGTTTTCTGACAAGATGTTTGGATTGAAGAAAATTTCTCGATTCAAACCCAAAGACAACTCTAAGTGCTTAACCGATAATTCATATAGATATAAATATTTTATTGCGCTCTCATAGTTTCGATGATCAAACCTAGTTAAAGAAAACAGAAGAAAACCAAATGAGCTGTAGAAGGGTAACGATTTCGGCCACAAGTTACAGCCAATGTCAACAGTGAGTTCAACACATAAGGTAACATCTATCTATATCTAGTAAGTTTGCTTGGACGAATGTTAAATCATCACCACGTCATGGGGATCTAGTGGTTTCTATTAGATAAAGATTTAACCGGTATTCCGATTGGTTTAGGCCATTGATCATTTCTCCTCTAGAACAAAATTAAGAGCATTAGAGCAAGAGCAATGGTGAACCCCAAAGGGAGGTTCACCAACATTTTTTAATAATTTTATGTGGGGTCATGAATAGTTAAGAATTCGGATTTGATATTTTCTGCATTGGTGAACTCGAGGAAGGAGTTCTTAGAAATAAAATAATAATATAAATTTTTTTAAAATTTTTTTTCTCAATATTCAGAAAACATGAATTTATTATTAAAAAATATTATTAAAATTATGAAAACATTTTATTCAATACATTAAGCTTATTTATTACAAATTGGAAATTTAGTAAAATACAAAGCTTATTTATTCTTCTTCATGACCAAACTTTTGTCAAATATTTTCCACTAAATCCGCTTTCAAACGATCATGTTTCTCTAAATCTCGAACTTCTCTTCGCATGGCTAACATATCCGGGGTGACATTAACACTATCTCTGCTTCTCGCCCGCGAACTTCTGCTAGACTCTCCTGTCTCGAACTCAGATGTGTTAATTTGAGCGTATGTGTCTCGTTCGTCCTCTACTATCATATTGTGCAATATGACACAAGCTCTCATAACTTTTCCTATCTTGTCCAAGTCCTATTGTAGAGCTGGGTTCCTAACAATTGCAAACCTCGATTGCAAAACTCCAAAAGCCCGTTCGACATCTTTTCTGACGGATTCTTGCTTTTTTGCAAATTTATGTGCTTTAAGACCTTGAGGAAGTGAGATGGATTGGATAAATGTTGCCCATGGAGGATAAATGCCGTCAGTTAGATAGTAGGCCATACGATAAGTGTGGTTGTTGACCTTGAACTTCACTTTAGGTGCTCGAACATGTATGATATCATCAAAAACTGGTGACCGATCAAGAACATTGATATCGTTGAGGGTACCTGGTAAGCCAAAAAATGCGTGTCATATCCAAAGATCTTGTGATGCAACGGCTTCTAAGACAATCGTCGGCTTCCCCGAACCACGTGTGAACTGACCTTTCCAAGCCGTCGGGCAGTTTTTCCACTCTCAGTGCATGGAGTCGATGCTGCCTATCATTCCCGGAAACCCCCGTACCTCTCCAATATCGAGTAATCGTTAAAGATCCTCGGCTGTAGGTCTTCGTAGATACTCATCTCCAAAGCATTCTGTTATTGCATCCGTGAAATGTGCCAAACACGAACGTAATGTACTGTCAGCCATCCGAAGATATTCGTCATATGTATCTCCTGACTGACCATATGCGAGCATACGCATCGCTCCTGTACACTTTTGAAGTGCAGATAGACCGTTCCTTCCGGTAGCATCTGGTCTTTGCTGAAAGAATGGAAATTCAGTACTCAGACGCTCGACAATGCGAAGGAACAATGGCTTGTTCATTCGAAAACGCCTCCCAAACTGGTCTGTTGTATATGTAGGATTTCCCGTCAAATAATCGTTGACAAGCTGAATGTGGCCTTGTTCGCGATCTCTTTCGATAAAAGTCCGTCTTTTGGACTTTTTGGGCTGACCATGAATCACAGAGTCGATGAAATTATCAACTACTTCGTCGACCAAATCTTCTAAATATTCATCAACTTCATCACTTGATGAAGAAGACATTCTTTTTTGGCTTGTTCCTTCCTTCAAGTGAAATAAACATTTTTAAGTATATTATCTTAAGTATAATTTTTTACCAATTTCATAATCTATGTCTATACCATTTATTTCCAAGTAATTTTTTTTTGAAATTTTAATAATCCATATATCATGTTAAGTATATTTTTTAAAAAATTTTAATAATCCATATATTATGTTAAGTATATTTTTTAAAAAAACTTTTAATAATCCATATATTATGTTAAGTATAATTTTTTAAACATTTTAATTATCCATATATTATGTTAAGTATAATTTTTTAAAAAATTTAATAATCCATATACTATGTTAAGTATATTTATTTTAAAATTTTAATAATCCATATATTATGCTAAGTATAATTTTTTTCCATTTTAATAATATGGATATTATCTTAAGTATAATTTTTAACAAATTTCATAATCTATGTAAAAATTCAATAATCCATATATTTTGTTAAGTATAATTTTTCCTAATTTATTTCATTACATTATATCTTCCAATTATATCTTCCAACAAGTTTTGTTTCATAATATATATGTTTGAAGGTTCATAGTTTGATGAGTTACCTTGATTTGCTTGATGATAGGTTGGAACAAGAGTAGACAAGCTTGATGGAAGAAGAGATACAAGAGAAGAGAACTTGTAGAGAAGTTGTTGCAAGATGAGAAGGAAGAGTAGACAAGCTTGATGGAAGAAGAGATACAAGAGAAGAGAAGTAGTTGCAAGAAGAGAAGGAAGAGTAGACAAGTAGATGTAAGAGTAGTTTAGGCTTCTTGAAAGACCCAAATCGTTTTCTTCTCAGCTGAGAAGTTTTGTTCTCAGATGTTATACAAGTATAGAGATGATTGCAAGAAGAGATGAATGATAGTAAAGTGAAAAACATTGTTATCATATATATAAGAGTCATGAAGCTTTAACTTGGGTACACACATCCGTGATGAGTACAAAATACATGGTCGGGTACATACATATAACCCGTGACTTGGAAACATATCCGATGGTCCTAAAACAGTGTAGAAACGTTACCAAAATACTACACTGCAACACTTCATTCCCGTGATACAAGACGACATAATAAACCTGCTACAACTAGAGACCTCCACTGCAACACCTAGTAACCTCCAACACGTTTACTCCAACCCGTGACCTGCAAAAGAAAAAAAAAACATAATCAAGTTCAACCTCAAGCTTTACACAACCAAAAGAATCAACATACAAGATAAACAAGGAACAAGCTTGTCACAACCACCAAATCAAAGCATTTCACCAAGCTAAAACAACCTATACGTTAACCTACAAGCCAAACAACCTATACGACATGAGACAAACAAACTCACCAAGTCAAAGCATTTCACCAATTAGTTTTGTCTTAAGTTGTTTTTCTTGATCAGTGAGAGCCTCATCATTTTTAGCAAGGAGGCGATCAAGGATCTTTTGTTTAGAATGGATATTTTTCATAGCTAGGAAGCTCTCAACTCGGTCAAAAGAAGCTTCATTCCCGTGCTTCTTCCTCTTGGCCGCTTTGCTGGCCTTCACACCCGGAGGCCTTACATCTCCATCGTTAGGTAAGAACTCCGGACATGGTTCCTTCCGCTTTTCCTTTGCAGCATCTTTGACGTGTGACCTCCACTTCTGATCATACCTCAACTCCCTCCAGCAATGCTCAAGTGGGAACTTGACTCCGTAGTCATTCAAAAAGATGTCATGGGCAGCTTTCATGACATCATTCTCATTTTGTCCGCTCGCCTGGTCCTTCAGAGCGGCTTCATGGCAACCAACAAACCTCCCCACCTCAGCATTGATCCTTCCCCACCTCTGCTTACATTGGCTCCATTCTCTAGGAACGGAGCCAATCATCTGAGGGCTTGAGTTGAAATAAATCTCTATTCTCTTCCAAAAGGCCACTACCTTCTGCTCATTAGCAACGATGGGATCTTTACTTGTGTTCAACCAACCGCTAATGAGCACAAGGTCTTCTTTCACACCCCATTTTCTCCTTTACAAAGTGGGTTTCACTTGCCCCGGGGGGTTACCAACGGCCTCATCAGAGTCAACCTCTATAGGTGGACTCTGCGAAGTTAGAAGGTTCACAAACCCGGGTTGGTGAGGAGTCTGTGAGGAGAAAGGTTCCATGTTTTCTTTCGGGTTGGGTTTTGGTTTACTGATTAAATGTTTTTTGTGTTTTGTGTAGTGGATTTCGTAGGTTTTATAAAGTGTCTTTTGCTTTCAATTAACTTTCGAAACAGATGGAGTAAACCCTCTCTACCTAACACAAAATATTCTTAACTACCACTGAATAGACATCAACCTATATCTTTTAGAAAATATTAACTGCCCTAAATACCATTTATCACAGCAACCAACTACCAAAATTAATTAAAGATTTTTTGAAGTTCTAGTTAGAGTTGTACGTGACTTGGTTCCAAATTTTAGTTATTCTTGTAGTTATCTTTCAACAATATTATTTACTCCAACAGTCTACAATTGCTAACGAAACAAGAAAGACACGAGTTTGGTTGACTCTTACCTGAGGAGTCTCAGTCGAAGCAGACCTTCTCCAGCGTTGAAACCTGGACGGTGAGGAAATCTACTTGCTCAGAGAGGATTTTAACCTTATCATGTACATTTAAACAACAAAGATAAATGGTTAGTCAGACAATCGTTTTATGAAAGAGTTAAAATTTCTTTTTACAAACCTGCAGTCTATCCATCTGTCTACAGAGATTCGACGCAGCCAACATCACTTCTTCAGCCTCCACAACCCTCTTAGTCAACCTTTCAATCTCCTCCTGCACACCTATAACCCAAGGCTGACGATAATGTAAACCATCAGCCTTGGTTACAACATAATAACATATCAGACAGTTTCGTAAATGATAAACAAGAGAACTATAATGAAAACGATGAAAATAAAAACATATCAGACAGTTCCAACTTACTTCGTAGTTCACGCAAGTGAAGAAACGCTTCCCCGGAAGAGTGTCGGACTCGTCATTCCGGCGAACCTCACTGATCATTCTCCCACCACATGGACACCTTTTAGGAATCCCGTACTGGGAATCGTTCACGTAGTATTGCAAGTCTATCTCCACCTGCTGCCTCTTTGAATTCCTGATATCCTCCGCTGGATCCATCTGCGAACTAAACATGTATTAAAAACCATGGAAGAAGGAGTCCTTAAACCATCTATCGAACTCCCTTAACGATTAAAAACCCTAAATCAAAAAGCCCTAAATTGATTTCAAAACCCTAAAACAAATAGACCCAAATCGATTAGAAACCCTAAAACAAACAACTCCCTAATCAATTTAGAACCCTAAAACCAAAAGCCCCAAATCGATTTCAAACACAATTACTGAAAACCCCCAAATCGAAAAAAATCCGAAAAGAAAATGATCGAAAAAATGAGGAGAGAACCGTAGATCAACTCTATACTGACCTAAGAGGTTGAGAAGATATACCGTAGTCGATTTGATCGAGATTATCGCTGGAAATAGATATCGCAGTCACAATCGCCTCGGAGACAAACGAGAGAAAACAAACCCTAGAATTTTCGGTTTCAAAACAAAATGAAGAGAGCAACGCCGATACCCTGTTTCTCTCTCCCCCACGCGTAAATGAAAGACCAATGACAGAAGGACGCGTGGCGTGAACCCGCCTCTTACGAGTTCATTCGTAAGGCCCGGTTCAACAAAACAAACCCATTTTAAATTCAAATATAATCACCCGGGCCTAAGAACTCGGGCCCGTGATCCGCTGAAGAACCGCCGTTGCGGATGGCCTTATTATCGGCGATCCTTAGAGCAGTTTTTAGGGCAGTGAGACTCAGGTGGAATCCACTTTTTTAAAACGATTTTATCTCTATTTTCTTCCGAAAGAATTGCTTCTTGTATTGTGCATATATCTCATTAATACATGATCACAGTCTGCAATTATTTGGTTTTTTCTATTTTTTAAATCGAACTAAAACATAAAAAATAATAAAAGAAAAAGAAAACTTAAGAGCCAGCCCGCGATATTAAAGCTCTAATAGTTCCATGTGTGGTCAAGACAGCGTAGATCTCTTCCACATATAACAATTGGGTTTGTTTGTTACCGGTAGACTAACCTGCAAAAACATGATTAATCTGTCTTTGGCATGGACATTTATCTTATTCAATAATAATAAAGGTTAATCAGTCGTATAGAGAAATCTTTTAAAGTCTAGGGATATCAAATTTCTTAAAACGAATTATACATTAGCAAAAAAAAAGCAGAAAAATTTTAATGGATGTTTGGACATCTTCAACAGACCTTCAAACTTTCAAATTTAAGGTTTTTGGTTTTCAAACAAACCCAGTAACTCTTAACTTTTTAGGATTTTAATAGTAAAATTTCAGATTTGAATTTTTACTATTTGAATCCTCAAAAGACTATTCACTTGTAATTTTAGTTTTTATATTTACATAATCTGTATATAATTGTAATAAAATTATTTTGTATCAAGTTAATTTTTATAATTACGTTTCTTTAATATATATATATATATATGTTACATATATATTGTTATTGGTACTTGAAATATATAAATGTGTTAAAATTAAAAATCAAGTCAATAATATAAAACTAATTTATGTAAACTAAAAATATTATATATATATATATTTACATATAATTGGAAATTTGTAACTATTTTCGCTAGTTTATATAATTTCGTTTAAAAATTAAGGCTTCTTTTGTTTGATGAAACCATGCTCATAATTATTTTTTTATTAATTTTAAGTTTAAGTGTAATATATAAAATTTTAAAATTTTATTTGAGATTTCTTGTTAGAGTTTCATTATACTATATTTTCTCAAGCAAAAGACATGTATAAACTCAAAAGTCCAGATGGATTTGGATTTTGGTCATTAAATCTCATTATGAAATAATCTATAGAACTACATCAATCAGTTTCGATTTGGGATAAGCATTTAATTTTCTTCACTTTTCTCACATGTGGTTTTAATTGTTCTTACGTCTACATATTGACCATTGAATATTCAATCAGTCATTACTATTTGGCGCGACCTTAAATCATCGTAGAAAACAATCTAGAAGGAGATGTGATAACTGTTAATCTTAAAAAGTTTCTTTTTTTTGTTCAAATCTTAAAAACTTTCTATGTTAGTAAATTCAACGTACCATATCTAGAATAGTGTAATTTTTTATTTTATTGTACCAGCCACCAAGTTACAGGAAAAACAAATATATGCGGTATTCGACCTTCTATATATGCTGTCCAACCTGGAACTGAGACTTAGATATAAAGAGAATCTTATTTATTTGAAAACATCGTAAAATCACAAGAAAAAAATGGTATGTGTGGTATTCGAATTGGACCTTCTATATATGTTGTGTAAATGCAAGTGCAACATGAACAACTGAGACTTATATATAAAGAGAATCATATTTATTTGAAAACATGGTAAAAATAACAAGAAAAAAGTGGTCTCATAGAGTCACAGACCTATAAAGGCTTATTTAATCGATTATACTCTCATAAAGACAATCAAATAAAATTAATATTTAAAATTTGTATAGTCGGATCGTGTAGACTGAAACTTAATTTATATAATTATTTTGTAAATTTACGTAAAGTTAAGTTAGAGTATACCAATTTATATCCTGTCATTTCCTAAAACCACATATGAGTACAGTAAAACCTCTATAAATTAATAATGTGGGAATTTTGAAATTTTATTAATTTATAGAGATATTAATTTACAAAAGTTTTCTTATTTAGATTTTTTTATTTTTGATTTTTATTTAAATAAAAAATAAAAAATAATATTTTACTGTATGTACATTATTTAAATTTTAGAAATTTGACTTTCATATTGTTTTATTATCTTATTTTGTGTACATTTTAATGTTTTATATAATTTTTTAAGTGTTTTACGGTATAATTTTACTGAATATTATCAAAATTTATTGAAATGTTAAGAAAAATAAAGAATTTTCATTGTGAAAATAAAACAATAATATAATATTTAATTTGTACTTATATAAAAATCATATATAGATAGATTATTAATTTATGATTTTAAGAGAACTATATATTTACATAGAAGTTTAAAAAATATTATTATCTTATTATTTTATCGATATGTGTTATATTTAACACCGGCCCAATTTGAAACCGGAAAATTTTATTAATTTATAGAGATTATTAATTTATATATTATTAATTTATAGAGGTTCTACTGTATTTGGTTTCTCTCCTTTTCAGCTTGAAGAACATTTATACCAATAGCCGAGATCCCTCCGACTTTAAAAATTTTTACTAAAGGAAGAAAAGAAGTAACTATAATATCGGTGGTCACTACTTTTCCTAATCACATTATGTCTTGTTATCGAATCTCTTAAACAGTGATGAAGAAACTTACAAATGTGGTCTCACAATTTTGGTGGAGTCCTAGCGGCAATACAAGAGGATTACACTGAAAATCGTGGGATAAGGTTTGTCTCCTAAAAGAGGATGGGGGGTTGGGTTTTAGAGATCTCACGGATGTCAATACAACTATGCTTGACAAGCAACTTTGGAGATTCATAGAGAAACCAAATTCTCTATTTTTTCGTGTCTTCAAAAGTCATTATTTTAGGAATACTTCACCCTTAGAACCGGCCAGATCATACTCGTCCTCCTACGGGTGGCGCAGTATAATCTCTGCTAGATCTCTGGTTAGCAAAGAACTAATCAAAAGGGTAGGATCATGATCTTCTATATCAGTATGGAATGATCCCTGACTCCCAACCACTCGCTCGAGACCAGCAAATAAAAAACAAAATGTTCTCTTACCAGACCTTACGGTGGATTCTCTCATTGATCCTACGTCGCGTACCTGGAATTCTTTGACTTTACGGGAAATTATAGAACCCGCGGATATCAAGATTGTCGAAAGTATACTTTTGGGTAGGGTACAGATAGTAGATCGGGATGGCTGGCACAAAAAATGGAAAATATACGGTTAAATCAGGATATCAAATTGAAAGAGCATACCCAGATAGAGAGCAAGGGATAATGGAGCTTGGCCCAACAGTTACGGATCTTAAGGCATATTGCTGGAAGGTGCGCTGTCCACCAAAGCTGAAGCCCTTCCTATGGCAGTTGTTGTCATGATGTATAGCTGTTAGAAAAAAATCTAAAAGCTCGAGGTCTCAAGAGAGATATAGGTTGTGATAGATGTGGAGCAATTGAGGAATCGATCAATCACGTTTTTTTCGAATGCCCACCGGCGGTTCAAGTTTGGGTTCTATCGAGGTTTCCTTCGCATCCGGATCATTTCCTATGACAATCTTTATTTACAAATATAGATTATTTATTCTGGAGAATTAAACCAACAATGGACGACCATCACTTTGCGTGGATTCTATGGTATATCTGGAAATGAAGAAATAATAAGGTTTTTAGCAATTTGGACATAGACCTTAGAGATACACTCATGTTGGCTATATCTGAATCTTTACTTTGATGAGATGCACAACAAGAAATATTGCAGAAAAACAAGCTATAGTGGCATCTGAACCGGTTTTACCGATGCAATCGGGACGATGGTATTTTACGGCTGGATCATGGAAATCGGAGGACATCTTTTCAGGGCAGGGATGGTATAGTACCTTAGAAGGATTTGACGGTCTTTTGGGAGCTCGAAATACAAGGACAAGTCAATCACCCTTACACACAGAGGTCGAAGCATTCATATGGGCTATAGAGTGCATGAGGAATCTTCGGCAATATAATGTTACTTTTGCAACAGATTGTTCTCAATTGGTGAAGATGGTTTCGGAACCAGAAGAATGACCGGCTTTCGCAAGTTACTTAGAAGACATCAGATGTCTCAAGAAAAGTTTTCACAGCTCGGATATTATTCATATATCAAAGACACAAAACAAGAAGGCAGATAGCTTAGCACGTGGTGTCAGGCAACAATCGTCGTTTACTGTCCATATGCATACTGAGCACCCAATTTGGTTTACAGAGTTTTTATGAGTCTGTAATCTTGTCAACAAAAAAAAAATTGTTGTACACAAAATAGAAAATCGTAGCATTAAAGATATTGACAATTAGGTATTTACTCTTAATTATATATTTATAAAAAAAATCTTTTATAGCATTCTCTTCTTGATAGTGGGGTGATTGGTTGGACTTTATCTTCTTACTTTCTTTAATTCTTTTTAAATCACTAAACTTTACAAAGTATGTTGTAGCTTTATTTTTGTTAATCAAAGCCTACAACAAATTTCTATTAACTTTTACCAATCATGCTTTAGCTTTATTTTTAAAGCTACAACAAAAAATTTAAAGGAATTTTGTTTCTTATGTATTTTATGAAAAGAACTTACATCTTCATTTTTTAAGCTGTAGAAACTGTAAAATGAAAAAAACTACTCATAATATCAATTAAATTTGATTATCATAATAAAAACATCTATAAATATTTAAATTTAATTCTGGGTGTTTTTAAAACTATTAAAATATTTTAAATAACATAAAATATTATTTACATATCACATTTAAATAATAGTAAACTTTGATAATTAGAAAAAAAAATATTAATATACATTATTTTAGTTGATAAGAAAATAATTATTTTTATATATACAGCACATATTTTATTTTTAAATATCTACATTTTATAGCATACAGCTACAACAAATTTAACTACATCAAAAGTTTCTGCAAAAAAAATCTACAGTTGAACTTTACAACTATAGTCAACTTACTTACATCTAAATTTTTACAGGTACAGTTGAACCAATCATCACCAGTAAAGAATTTATTAAATAACACTATGCTATATATCTGACCACAATAAAACTATATATGTTTAGATGGTAAGAAGATGGTTTAGCAATTTCAACTTCCTGATTTACCAAATGAGTTTGGATTGTAATATGATACTAGGTGATGACCCGCACCCTGTGCGGGGTGATGAATTTAAAGAGATTGTAATATATAGATTTTCTAAATATAAAGTTTGTAGTAAAAATAATTAGATTTAAGAAGGGATTGAACGAAATAGAGCATGTTTATAATATAATGATTCTTAAGGTACCTATATCGCTTTAATAGAAGTATATATTATTGAAATAAATTTATAAACAGTAAAAATTAGATTTATAGATCCAATATGAATTTAAGATAAAATATAACATATTCAATAGATTTATTGCTTCCATAATATGAATTATGAATAGAATTCAAAACCGCCTTGCACGGGATGAGACTGTTGTATAATATAATTTTATGAATTCATACTCCATGTAACTTTCAAAATACATATATATGACCATTTATATAAACTCGGACCAAATAGAAAGGTTAAACCGTGAACCGAAAATATATTCGGCAAAAAGGTTGGTATTTTTATTCGGACAAAATTGGGTTTTATCATTTAAGTCACTATAATTATGATGACTAAATTTTTTAATATTTTTATGGGGAAATTTCACTTATACCACTTCGGTGATACCACTTTTCATGTTTACCATCAACCAGTGGACATTTTCAAAAACACCCTAAATTTGTGATAAAACAGCACTAAACTAATTTTTCAAAATATTTATAAAACATATATAAATCCAACCCAAACCCCTTAATACTAAACCCTAAACACTAATCACTAAAGCTTAAACCCAAATGTTTATATTTTTTTGATTGATGG
Organism: Hirschfeldia incana; assembly: GCA_026261945.1. Classification (NCBI taxonomy): domain Eukaryota; kingdom Viridiplantae; phylum Streptophyta; class Magnoliopsida; order Brassicales; family Brassicaceae; genus Hirschfeldia; species Hirschfeldia incana. The sequence goes on from JABCMI010000104.1 coordinate 463,694, forward strand.
TATTTTTGAAAAGTGGTACTTAAATTGTGGTATTTTTGACAATTTCTCATTTTTTATTATATGTAATTTTTACATTTTCATAACTCTCAATGATAAATATTAATTAAATTTATATTAGATTTTCAATTTATAGTTTTATTGAAATTTTTCATAACTAAAGTTAATCATGCTAGTGAAATCATGTTAATCCTCCTGGAGGAATGCATCAAACTGGGACACCAGTTCTTTCTGAACATTCGTATGAATTTTATCCTCCTATCAAAAATAATATAAAACATATAAGTTATGATCGTTAAAAAGATTTGAAAGTTTAAAAATTAATACTTGAAAATAAAGTTTATTAGTTACCTTAACCCTTTCAAAATGCCAGAAGTTCAAGACACATAGAACTACAACAGAAACAGTGGAGTTCCATAAATGATAAAACTCTATAGCTATATCTCTATATGAAACATACTTAATTTCATCAAACCTGTATGCAGGACAAAAATATAAAGTCTGAACACAAAATGCAATATATTGATTTCATTTTTCAGATTAGCCGTCGACGGAGTCTCGAGATTATCTACAGTGGGAAAAAGAGTGAGCACATGGGAGGAATAGAAATCTTTGGATGGGATTTATACTCTCTCTTCACGAATGAAAACTTCATTCTCTGCAAATTCAATACACACAAACCTTTATTTACTTCACCACCGCCGCAATCGAGTACCAGTCTCACCACCGTCACCACCCACACAGCCTCACCACCGTCACCACCCATCTCCACCAGCTCCTCCTAGTCGTAACTCCTCCTCTCCGGCGCCCATCTCATCCTCTTACATGCTCCACTCTCCAGTAACAAAACCGGGAATCAGCTTCCCGTTGTCAAATCTCAACTTCGTCGCCAACGATCTCTCCACTCACCACCACCACCACACCCCAGGCTCTTGAAGCAGTTCAGGATGTAGTTCAGCCAAGATCAGAAGGAGATGATGCACGAGTTCGCCGACCGTATCGGGTGGAAGATTCAGAAGCGCGACGAGGAGGCGTATCACCACCGTCGTCAAGATGATCCATGACGGTGTCGCGGTTGCCGAGAGAGAAAAATAAATGCAAACCCGAGGATGATGGCGTTCGAGGTGGAAATGATTTGGAACGCGATCTACATCGCGGTGGTGGTGGAGGTTCAAGTTACCCATCATTACGGCAATAGCTGCGGGAAACAAATCTAGAATACCATATATTATTAATTTATTTACAAAAGGGCTACTCGGTATTTTTGCTTACATATGATTCACTATTGGGCCTATGTTTTTATTGTGCATGGCAGATCCTTAATATTTGTGTTCTTATAGTATTATGAGCTAATTCACCCTTATTTATTTGTTTAAATGAAACTAATGCTTTAAATATATATTAATTTACCAGTTTAATATAATTATCATAATTAATTTCTTTATTAGTTCTATTTTAATATAATACAGACTATATTTATAAAATTTATTAAAATAGCATATAATTTATTTTGTAATAAACTTTTAATTAAAAATTATAATAATATTATAGTACTTATTACGAAATCAACAAATGCCTAATTACAAACATATTTTTTTTACTAAAAAAAGTTCTTCATGTCTTTATTTTCATAAGAGAAGAACAAATATTGTATGATTTAAAACAAAATCAGCAGATTTTGTTACTACTAAAAACTTAATTTAAACTACAGTTTAATTTGATTTATTGGTTAGTATCCTTTTAATTATTTAAATTTTTAGAAATATAGTATATTTAATAACTAATGTAAATAATCAAATAAGTGTAAAATATATGGACTCAATATAACTATTTTATATTAGATAAAATGGTACTTCTCTTTTGATTGAGAAGATATTCGGTAAGTTAAATCTTAAAATATTAAAAAGAGAAAACTAAAGAGAAATAGCAAGCAAAGAGATATCTTTCATTTGGATCAGTTACGAAATCTTCAACCTGGTCGAAATGGATCGAAGATCTGTATTAAAATATGGTGAATGGGGAATCAAGCTAATGCCTTCTGTAAAACCATTAAGATGGTAATGTATAACGAACATGATACATCTTAATATCTTATGCATGGTTTCACAAGTCCTTAGCTATAACCACTTTATAGCTGCTTGAAGTTTCAGATTAATCTATCCATGCTAAAGTTTAGTCTTTCTTGACACTATTGCTGTCACTATATTTATACATATTTAACTTTGTATGAAAATATATATGGTTGTTATGTGTGTTACAGGATCCAGTTTCTTCTTTATACAAATATTATTTACCTTAAACCATGAGCTGATCCTTTATATCATCACTGCTCTAACTTCGATTAAATTTTATCTTATTCGCTTACTTCAAAGTATTTATTTGGTAAGGATATGTTTTGTATCATACTTTAATATTATATGCCACTGGAGTTATTTAGTCTGTTAGAGAACTGAACAAGATTGTTTACAAAAAAAACAAAACTGAACAAGATCAGTGAGGAAGCGTATGATGTTTGTCCCTTCTATCTATGTTTTGAACTACATATATACATATATACATAAATCTATAAATATATATAAATGATTCAACACGCCTGTTTTTTGTAGTGTAATATAAATATATAATCAATGGTACATTTACCTTTTATATATATTTGTAGGTGGGTTTGTCTATCTTTATTAAATACATTAGAAACTCTATCAATTAATAAACACCACAAATTAATAAATTTTATAGGTCTTGAGTTGGATTAGTGTAAAATTTAACACAGTTTGATAAAATAATAAGAATAATTATTTAAAAAATATTGTGTAAATATATGGTTCCAGTATAAACATAAATTAATAATTAGTGTTCATAATCTTTATGTAAAAAACACATTTTTTAGAACATAGAAACCGGCTGGAGCCCTGCGACAAACCCTAGCCGTTTCTCCGAATCGTGTGCTCCACGGCTACGGTGATCGGAGGTATGGGGTCCTCGCCTCCACCAAACGACCCTGCTCTCCCTGATCTACCTTCCTCTCCATTGAAGTCCTATTCTCAAGTCGTTGCTCCGTCTGCAAATGACCTTGCAAACGAATCTCCAAATGTAACTCGATACTCTCCGGTAGCTGATCTACAAGGAGGTGTTGCTTCCGTTGATCTGCCAGAGGCGCTGCTGTCAGATTCTAAACCTTTGTGGTCCGCCTATATCATTGGACATTTCATGGGGGATGCACCTCATATCGGTAAAGTACAGGCTATTGTCAATAGGATCTGGTCCTTCCCGGATAGACCAACCAAAATTGACGCACAGTTCATCAGTCCTAAGACAGTCTTATTCCGTATTGATCATCTGCAGCTCAGAGATAGAGTTCTGAAAAAGACTTTTTGGCACATTGCTGATATACCTATTGTAGTTCGTGAGTGGAGCCCAAAAACGGCTTCTGCTCAGCCCGATCTCACTGCCGTTCCGTTATGGGTTGATCTCTTTGGGGTACCGGACCATCTCTTCTCTCAGAATGGGCTCACTTTCTTTGGTGACACTATTGGAAGGACAGTGAAGCTGCACCCAAACACCGAACGATGCATTCGGCTTGATGTGGCTCGTCTGCTGGTTGTTATGAACCTGGAGGAACCCCTTCCGGCGAGCATAGAAGTACGAGGATCAGGTGAAGTTATCTCAGTGAGCTACCCGTGGATGCCTCCTCGGTGTCTTGGCTGCCAGAAGTGGGGACATACAGATAAAAACTGTCCAAAAAATAAGAAGAGTAAAGAAAAGCTAAAAGATGAGGAGCAACATGTGAATATTGATGAAGTCGCTAATGAAGCTGTCAATCAGAAAACAGGCTCTGAGACTGGTGGGGAACTTGTAAACGCAAATTCAAAGGCCATCGACATTGAGAAGCCTGTGTTGGAAGTAGCAAATTTGGCGTCTGGTGAAGCCATTGCGCAACAATCCACGACTCAGAGCACCGAGGTGGAGGGAAACGTGCCGCTCAAGAAAACAAATACTTCTGACAATGAACCAGTGGATAACGAAGCTTGGTTGCAAGTCCCACAGGGCAAATCCCCTACTGGCCGACGCAATCATGGAAAATTGGGTAGAGGTAACGAGGAGGAGCTTCCTAGTGCTAGCTCGCCGTCTCATTTCCACTTGCTCGGTAATGATATAGAAGAAGGAGAGGTAAGTTGTGACAGTTCTGATGAGGAGAGCTCAGCAGAGTCCAAGGCAGAAATAGAGAAGAAGAAACAACTGGCGCAACAGAGAACAGGAAAGAATAAAAAGACACATAAGGGAAACCCCAACGCTGCCGCTGGAGGAAAGAAAGATCAAACGAAAGGTACCAAAAACAACAAAGCTAATCACGCCTCCTCACTGAGGCACTAAAATGATGATTTCGTTATTTGCGTGGAACACAAGGGGCTTCAACAAAATGCACAAACATACGGCTCTTCGTTCTTGGATTTCTTCCGCAAAAGCTTCTTTTGGTTGCCTAATCGAAACCCGTGTTCGAGAAGACAACAGTGTATCTATCTTAAGATCTGCTCTTCCTCACTGGAATTTTCTTACCAATTATGATCATCATCGTCTGGGTAAAAACTGGATTTGCTGGGCGGGAAATGTTTATGTTTCTCTCCTGCACAAGAGTACTCAGTGTATCACCGTCTGGGTCACTTCGGACACTGGAGAACAATTTCTTTGCTCTTGTGTCTATGCTTCCAACTTCCTTGCCGAACGGCAACAGCTCTGGCAGGAAATGGTATACATCAAAACTCAGTATGCTCTGCAAGGAGTCCCTTGGATAGTGATGGGTGATTTTAATGAAATTTTGGCATCATCAGAACACTCACGAGGTACTCTGTCAAACGCCAATCTCCGAGGTATGCAAGCCTTTCAGTCTGCTGTTTCTACTTGTAACCTTACTGATCTTGTCTCCCTTGGACCTACTTTCACCTGGACGAATAAGCAGCGGGCCAACCCTATTGCAAAGAAGCTGGATCGGGTTCTTGTTAATGAAAATTGGTTGGATCTCTTCCCTCACTCTTATGCTAGTATTGAACCCTCTGGTGTCTCTGATCATATGCGCTGCTGGGTTCGTCTTGAGACTCCCTACCAGGAAACAAGAGACCTTTCAAATTTTTTAACTTCCTCGTGGATCACCGGACTTCTTGGAGACAGTGGCCACAATTTGGGAATCAACTGAAACCCTCTTCCACTCCACTTCGGCGTTGTATCGGTTTCATAAGAAATTGAAGCTTCTCAAGCCAATGCTGCGTAGACTGAATAAAAATAAATTCGGTAACATTCCTCAGCGCACCCGTGAAGCCTTTGCAGTACTGTGTGACAAGCAAAATGAAGCTCTTCAGAACCCCAATGAATCCACTTTTGAGGAGGCAACGGAAGCTATGACTACTTGGAACCATTGGGCAGTGATTGAGGAGAGTTTCTTCCGCCAGAAATCCCGTATAACTTGGCTGCAGCAAGGAGACCAGAACACCCTGTTCTTCTTTAAAATTGTTCAGAGCAGAGCTTCCTTTAATATGATTCGACGTCTTGTCTTGCCGTCTGGAGAGACAATCACAGACCCTCAACAGATTAAAGCGGCGGCTGTAGCACATTTCGAAGTATTTCTTCAGCAGAGTCCGATTCAGAGTGATGAGCTCACTGTTCCTGATCTCTCTGAGCTTCTGGACTATCAATGTCCTGCCCACACTGCACAGTTGCTTATTCACCTGACCTCAGAAGCTGAAATACGCAATGTCCTCTTCTCAATGCCATCTAGCAAAGCTCCAGGGCCGGATGGGTTTCCGGCAGAGTTCTACAGAGCTTCATGGGATGTCATTAAACAAGACTTCGTCGTTGTAGTGCAGTCTTTTTTCATGTATGGGTTCATGCCTCGTGGGGTTAATGCAACTATCCTGACTCTTATACCTAAACATGACGATGCTAAAGAGATAAAGGACTACCGCCCTATCAGTTGCTGTAACATCTTGTATAAAGTGGTCTCAAAAATCCTAGCCAATAGGCTTAAAGTGCTTCTGCCGGAGCTGATTGAGCCTAACCAATGTGCATTTGTCAAAGGTCATCTGCTGCTCGAAAATGTTCTTCTCGCAACGGAACTCGTCAAAGATTACCACAAGCAAACGATCCATCCAAGAAGTGTCCTCAAGCTTGACATTTCAAAGGCTTTCGACTCAGTGAACTGGTCCTTCATCACGGAGGCTTTTCGTGCTATGTGCATTTCGGATATATTTATTCATTGGATCCACACCTGCCTCTCCACTGCTGCTTTCTCTGTATCGGTAAACGGTGAATTGTAGGGGTTTTTCGGCAGCGAACGAAGCCTGCGACAAGGTTGCGCTTTGTCCCCGTACTTGTTTGTTGTTGCGATCAATGTGCTTTCAAAAATGATAAACAAAGCAGCTCAATCAGGGAGTATCGGTTTTCATCCCTCTTGTAGCAAAGTAAATTTAACTCATTTAAGCTTTGCAGATGATCTAATGATTTTCACTGATGGTGCAGCTGAGTCACTGAAAGGAATCTTTGAGGTTCTATCCGATTTTGCAGGTATTTCTGGTTTGGTGATAAAACCCAGCTAAGTCCTCGATATTCATGGCTGGCCGAATAGACCAAGAGTTCAAAAATGCAGTCCAACGCCTAAGCATTCCGACAGAATCCCTACCGGTGAGATACCTTGGTCTCCCTCTCACCACGAAGTCAATGACGCACACAAATTATGAGCCGCTTGTCGATCAAATCCGCACCCGTCTACTCTCGTGGTCTAGTCGCTCTCTCTCATACGCGGGTCGCCTGCAACTCATCAAAACAATCATCGGTAGTATAACTAATTTCTGGTGCTCAGTTTTTCGTCTCCCTAAGAGCTGTCTTACTACTATTGAAGGAATGTGTGCTGCTTTTTTATGGTCAGGTTCACCGAACACGCATACTAAAGCGAAGGTCGCATGGGACGACGTTTGCCGTCCGAAGGAAGAGGGTGGTTTAGGGATTCGACGGCTCTCTGATACGTCGCATGTCTTTGCGTTGAGTTTGATCTGGCGTTTGCTCACGAACTCTGGATCACTTTGGGTCGCTTGGACAAAGAGCTACCTGCTGCACTCGCGGAGCTACCTGCTGCACTCGCGGAGCTTTTGGGATGTTAGTGACAAATACGCAGGATCATGGATATGGCGGAAGCTTCTGAAGCTTCGGGACCAAGCATCATCTTTTCTACGATCAGAGATTGGAAACGGCAAGAACACTCTGTTTTGGTTTGATAACTGGCTCAGTGTGGAACGACTTTTAAATATTACAGGAGATCACGGAACACAGGTACTTGGCATTCCCCGCTATGCGGCCGTCTCAGAAGCGGCTTCTGGTGGACAATGGAACATTAGACGGTGTCGTGGCCATCACCTACTGGCGATGATGGCCTGCATCTACTCTGTTTCAGCTCCGGCGGAAGACGCATCTGTGGATCGTTCGTTATGGCGCCATGGGGAAGAAAACTACAGGCCGAATTTTTCAAGCAAGAAAACATGGGAACAACTGCGTACTCACCATCCTCGACTAAACTGGACCAGAGTGGTCTGGTTTCAGCAAGGCATTCTTTGATTTTCTTTTATCACATGGCTGGCTTTTCTTGACAGACTGGCGACAGGAGCAAGGAGCAGAGCTTGGGGTCGCATCCAGCCGTGTGTCCTCTGTGGGGAACCGGACGAGACTCGCGACCACTTGTTCTTCGCTTGTCCCTACTCTTTTACAGTATAGATTGATCTAACCGGATTTCTGTTGGGTTCTAGAGTGAATCCGGACTGGTCTATCACCATTGCTTCACTTCTCCCCCCCCTCGCAGGAATGAGATAGATACATGCCTCCTCAAGCTTGTTTTCCAAGCTACTATTCATAGTGTTTGGCGTGAGAGGAACAACAGGCGCTATCAGGGCGACCCGCTTAGCTCATCTCAGGTTGTTCGTTACATCGATAAGACTATCAGAAATAGGATATCATTCCTTCGTCACCGGAAACAAGCCTTCTACAGCGCCATGATTCAGAGATGGCTCTCAAGGCCGCCCCCACCATAATCTCACCTCTGTTATTTTCTATGTTTTATTTGCTCAATTCCTAAACGATAAACCTTAGTGGCCTGTATTTTTTTCTTTGTTGATAATCAATTTAAAATTTCAACAAAATATATATATTGGATAGTTTGTTTTTTTATTCATAATGAAATTTATCTTTATTATTACTTAATATATCTAAACTTACATATTTTATTTTTCATTTTACACTTATACGCATTTTAATTTACTGTATATCGCAAATAATAAAAGAAAAACAATATAACACTTCTATAATAAAATCTAAGTAATACATATAGAGTAAAATTAAGTATTCTTCGTATGTATAAATAAAAACCATTTAAAAAATGTGTAAATATAAAAAGAAAATTTTATATAAATTAATAGTCTATATATTAATAAAGTATCAAAGTTCCATCATTATTAATTTATAGAGTTTTAATTTGATTTCTAATTTCAGATAGTGTATTTATATACAAAAAATATGCAATTATTATGTTTAGCATGTGAAAATATTGCAAATTATATATATATGATTCTTACAATTGAATTTGGAAGGATCCCACTATATCCATGTTAGGATTCAAGAAAATCATTGAAGGATAAGGAATGAGTAAATATATTGTTCATTTTTACAGTATGGTTATTTTAACATTTAATAGTACATTTACTACAATTATGTCATGTATTGCACGTGTTAATATTGCAAAGAAAATATATGATTCTTACAATAGAATTTGGAAGGATCCCGTTAATCCATTATGTTCGTGTTAGAATTCTGGAAAATCATTGAAGGTCAAGGTATGGTGTTATTATGTTGTTCGTTTTATAGTATGATTGCTTCAACATTCAGTATTATATTTACAATTTAAGATGTGTAGTATGTAGGTATTCATCATGGGAAGATGGTTCTTCGTTCTGATTATCATTGCTCTGAGTAATGTTCAATCTTATTAGTAAAATTGTTCACACGTTCATGTTCAAGTAAATTATTCCATAATCAAAAGTGTTTTCTTATATGATAAATTAAAAAGTGTTTTACATAATCAAATTATTTTCTTTTCAAAAATAACAGATATTATCTTAAATAAAATTAAACAATAAAACTATAAAAAACCTCGTGGAGTTAGCCTAGTGGGTATACGGGTTGTGGCTGCAAGTGCGGCTCATGGGTTCGATTCCCGCAGACCACTCCTGGATGCCTTAAGTGGCAAGAAAACCCGGAATTCCAAAAGCCTCGAGATAATTAGTCTGGACGAAGCCTGGAATAACCTTGATTATCAAAAAAAAAAACTATAAGAAAACCACTCTATCTTTGCTGTGTAATTACTGTAGTGGGTGATTCGGGAGTTTTGTTCACATGTTCGGACTGCATGCGGTTGAACACTCTTTTACTAATTAATAAAGTCGATCAATCTATACTATTAAAACAAAATTCGATTTTAATTATTTAGGATTCTGCCCTTAAATTTTTATCATATTACAAAACAATACATTTCTTATTTTTAAATTTAAACAATATCATTTAATACAAACAAATAAATGACTTGCAAGATAAAGTAGGGGAAATTTCCACTATACCACAAATTTGATATCACTTTTCATATTTACCACTAATGAATGACTATTTTCAAAAATATCACAAATTTATGATAAAATAACACTAAACTAATTTTTTTCAAAATATTTATAAAACATATCTAAACCCAACTCAAACCCCTTAATACTAAACCCTAATCACTAATCACTAAAACCTAAATCCAAATGTTGGTATATTTTTGATTGGGGGTATTTCTGAAAAATGGTACTTAACTTGTGGTATTTTTGACAATAGTACAACATATGGAAAACTATATATATATATATATATATGACATATCGATTATTATTTAAAGTTTTAGTTAATCCTATAGTTATTACTTTTGACAACAATCATTATCATTTTAAGCGATTTTGGAAATATAAATATATCTAAAACAAATTTCAAAATTATGGTTACCAAATGTGTCTCATCAGTAAAAAAACTGCAATATTAATAATATTAAATAGATATCAATTTTGAAAATCTTTATACAATTCAGAATGCTCAAATGTATTCTTCAAAAATACCAAAAAAAATAAATACTAAAATGGTTAAACGTGTTTTTCTATCTATATTATTAAATTTGAAGTACTAATATGATTTAAAACTTTAAATAACCTTTTAATCACATCTAGTGTAATTTTTAACTCATAAATATAATTAATTTTAATAAATTAATTTACAAAACATAATAAATATGAGTTTCCTTATAAATTGTAGGTATTACATTAAAGTACCTAAATTTAGCTTATTTTAAAGATTGCAGTCTTCAGTTATTTAATACTTAGCAAAACCGATTTTATAAATAGCACATCTATATACAATCATATCTATTTTTCATTTTTTTGAATATTCTCAAATCTAAATTAGAAATTATTTATATAATTATTTGATTTTGTTTGATCTATGTATATGGCAGTTCACTTTCACAATGTAAATTTTCACGTGTAAAATTTTTTACTAATTTTTCTTTTACGTTTTTTTACTAGATTTACATTATTTTGAACACATTGAGCATGACAACTGTAGATACTAAGATTTTTATACATGAATTTCATTTATTTAGTTTTTCATTTTGTTCAAAATAAAAAATCTAAACATTTTTTTTAGTCACTCAAAATAAATTCAAATCGGTCTTAATAGAAGACCAATACAATTACATTAATTTAAGTGGATAAAATTATCGAGAACTTAAAATTAAATGAGTTTAAACGTTTGATACGTAAATTTTCTCATCTAAAATGAGAGGAATTTATCATTCTTAACAAACGATTTTATGAATTTTGATTAAATTTTTACAATGTATAATATCTGGCATTTTTAAAGCGCGGATCAGAATCTACTTGGTACTTAAAAAAATCATGAATGGAAAGATCAGCTGTGTGCCATACAATTACGTAGGTCTGGCGTTGGTGGCCCGTTCGGTTTCGATCATGATGATTTGGATTTTTGGATTTTCGGTGATATGCTCATAAACCCCATTCGGGTTTTACTAATTATCATATTGGATTCGTTTTGGTTCCATCTGGGTTTGGTTCAGATCGGAGGTGACCAATGTTTAAAATCGTCCAAAAGTTTTCTTTAGACATCAAAAATTGACAAATATAATTTTCCAAATATAGAAATTATTTACAAATCTTAATAAAAATTAGTTGAACTATCTAAATTAATTAAAAAAATCAAAATAACAATTCAAACAAACTACATAATTATTTTAAATATTCTAAAAATCTAAATCACCTTAACATATATAAAACCATTAACATATTTAACTAATTTCAGATATCTTCGGATCATAGTTTGGATTCCGGTTTGGTTTTGGTTATAACGAACCTCAAAGTACTAAATTCATAAGTCCCATCAGGATATTTTTGTATAATATTTCAGATTCTATTTCATTTTTTCAGTTCAAGTTTAGGTAGATACTTCAGGTTGAGATAAAAACGCACAGGCATACACCTACGTGTGTCCTCCGTCTTTGATCCGTCTTCCATTCCAAACTATATCACATGTCTAACGGTCAATAAATTTATTCAATAATTTCTTGTTCGAAAGTGCTATATCCTTTATATATATATATATATATATTAAAAGAGAAACATTGCAACATTTCAGATGGTCATGTGTCATCACCACAATGATTCTTATAATCCTTAAAGAAATAGGTTAGTCTATCTAAATATATAATAACTATTTTACTAAACTAACTATAAATTAATTATTAATGATTTTCATTCTTTCATTAATTAAAATTACAGAATTGCCTAATTTGGCTAAAGTATATATGAAAATTAATAATTTTAAATAATAAAGATTTGATAAAAGAAAGTAGTGTATCTACGATTTTTTAAAGTTTAACTTATTAAAATAACTTAAAAAAGCCCATTAACCTTATATAAAAAATTATATTTTCCGTATATTTCGTATTTTGAATTTTTAAAAACAAATATATAATTACTAAAAATGTAAGTCTCAAACATTTAAAAATTTGTTATGACAAGATAAACATGATTTAAAAATCACATAAGTAGAAAGACTCCTTTAATAAATACTTACAATTAAATATATTCATATATATATATATATATATATATATATATATATATATATATATCTTTTAAATTAAACAATATACGATAAAAGTACATAAACATTTTAATTTTGAAATTTTCTTTTACCCTCTTTTGATAAAATATTTGAAAGAGATTGACTACTTAGTATATAAATTTTTAATTTTTCACTGATTTTCTTAAGAAAATTATAAATTACTAAAATTATAAAACATCACACAATGAGAATTGTTATCAGTGATTTAAATTTTATGTCATAAAAAGATACAAATAATCAAAAATATGAGTAGGATCATTTTTTAATAGATATCATATTAAAATATAATATCATCTAACTTTAATTTGTTACCATATAGAATAGAAAAATATTTGTTGGATCAATAAAATTATTTATTTGTTTGCACTAGTTTAATTATATACGTAATAGTTACTGGATTTTTAATGCTCAATATATTTCTTATTTAATATTATTTGAAATAATATATTATAAATAAAATAATTATATTAAACGTTGCAGATTTTAATCTATCTATATTATTATTTGAGAAGTAATTTTGCTGATTTGTCATGTTCTCTATGATTTTAAGTAATTTTTCTTATATGTAATGTTTTTATTATGTTTTAGATAAACCACTGATTTATTATTTGTTTTTAGTTAAACCACTAATTTATTAATTTAAAAATACCCTAAATGAATCTTATATACTGTTAAAAACGACTTTAATTTTCATATTATTAAATTTTTATGCTATATTAAAATTTATTTAGTTTTTATTATTTTTTGCGAAGTGATTTTTCATGACAAAATTTTCACGTTGAAAGTTAGAGCGGTTGATATCGTTTATATTCTTAATGAATAATTATATAGCTAACCAATAAATAAAAACGAATTTTAATTTCAGTTTTGAATTAGATAATTGATCAAAACTAATAATGATAAAAATTATCCAAAATCTAAAAATTTATTTTAAGGTAAAATTATAATATATATATATATATATATATATATATATATATATATATATATATATATATATTGTGTTGTTATCTGAAAAAAAATATTTTAATAAAAAATTAAAAATTAAAAGACAGAAAACACATAATCAAGTAAATTTTTAATTTTATATAATTGAAAAAATAATATATCTTAGAATGAAAGATAACTCCTAAATATATTGTAATATACATATACATTTACAAACAATTATAATCATAAAAATTTAGATGAAAATTTTCGGAACATAGTTCCACGTTAAAAGTTAGAGCGGTTAATTTCTTTACACCCTTAATGAATAATTATATTTCTTTTATTCATTAGATAATTAAATAATATAATTATAAGAACCTAATAACTAATTATTATCTCTGCAGTATAATATTGTTCACTTATATTTATATCGTAAAACTTGTGTACTGCATTTGTTTTATCATAAATAATCATCTTCGTAGCCACAAAACTTAATAGTTTAACTAAACAATAATAATAATTTGGGTAGCTTGGTATAAACGTAAAAGAGCAAGTAGGAGCAGAGTAGCAGACATCAGATAAATGGTCTAACCTCATTTATATGTTTGGTTTTATAAAAAGTTAATTTCAGTGACGAATGTGTATTGATTAACTGACGTGAATACTAATAGAGATAATATAATCATGTATATCTATCTATTTAGTATACTATTATTTATGAAGTGATTTTGCTGATTTGTCATTTTCTTCATGATTTTAGCTAATTTTGCTTATTTATCATGTTCTTTTTAGCTTTTAAACTAAATCATCAATTTATTAATTTAGACAATATAAATATTTCAAATTTTCTAATTAATTTATTAAGTTAAATAATATAAATATTTCGAAATTTCTAATTAAAATTATGATTATAATTATCTTAACTCCATCTTCTCCATGATTTAACTAATTATACTTATTCATCATATTTTTATTAGTTTTTAGATTAAATCATCAATTTATTAACTATGTACTTTTCATATTATTTTTTAGTTGGAGTTCTATGGTTTTTTTAGATTGAAAGATTATGAACAAATCAGTTTTGTTACATACAGTTTGGAATTATGAATTATTTCAGAAATTATTCACGTATATGTTTTATTCCTATTTAATCTGTAAAAAATATTCTTAAGTATTTAGTTTATAGAGTTGCATATATAATTATGTCATAAATATGTGTTTAATATTATTTAGAAATATTATTATTGTTTAATCAAATACTATGATGGTAAACATTCTATCAAACCAGCATGATAACTACATGGATTAAATTTAAACATCTTAGTGTTTGTAAATCTTATTTTATTTTTTTTGTCACAGATATTATTTTACTTTATTGAGTGGATATTTGATATGTAAATTATGTTCTTATGGTCTCATAATTTTATAGCTTTTTTTGTGTTAAGAAAACGTCGACCGAAATAAAAACTGAAAAAAAAACCCAAAGTGATTAAGAATATAAAGAAAAAAATTATCATGATGTTTAAATGATAATAAATATATATATATATATCAATAATTATTAGTAAAACGATTATGCTCGCATGTGCGGACAGAACATCTTGTAATAAATAGTGATATCACTTCAATTACACTAAAGACTGAATTACTCTCTCAAATAAGAGGTTCAGTTATAGTACTTAAGGATTGAATTCACATGGAGCTAGGAAACATAAAAGACGTAATCTGTAGTGACTATGCTAGGTTGAATAGTTTTAAATATAAATTACATGTTGTGAGCAAGGTAGTTGCGAGGTTGCTCGATCTTAGAATATCGATCGATATTTCTTTAGTTATGTCGAACGATTACTCTATAGGAGTACTGATCGATATGGCTCTGATTGAGTTGATATAATGCTCACTAAGATCTTAGCCCGTCTTTCGTGTGTCGCCAGAGAATCTTAGCTTA
The DNA here is from genome assembly GCA_026261945.1 of Hirschfeldia incana. NCBI lineage: Eukaryota > Viridiplantae > Streptophyta > Magnoliopsida > Brassicales > Brassicaceae > Hirschfeldia > Hirschfeldia incana. The sequence continues at coordinate 478,821 of JABCMI010000104.1, forward strand.
TACATGATGATATCAGGATATGATTAATGAATTAATGTGACCCTAATTCATATTCTAGTTAGCTACTCTAGAAATAAGCATTAAATTCATCATGGACAATGAATATCACAACTTAACAATCTATAGTTGGGGTTAATTTTTCATAACTATTTGAACCATAAATCTAACAATAGAATCTACTCAGGCATAGCCAAGCAGTTTAGGACAACAAGGTAATAATAGAAATTCATAAATATAAGTTAGAAGACCGAACACTTAAGTTCCTTAGGATAACAAATCTCTTTGCAACTTTCTTCTAGATCTAGAATTCTATAACCTTTTGCAAGTAGTAGAAAAGAACTTTATTAAGAACAATGAAAAGTAATCAAAGGAAGTAAAAGCACTTTTGAAGTATCAAAAGCACAAAAAACACATCTTGCCAAAACACTTGGGCATAACTATAAATTTCATTAGGTTAAAAATGCATCAAAGACAATCTTGTAATTTGGGAATGTCTTGGGCTTCAAATCAGTTGAGGTCAAACTAGTCTTCTTACGCGGCTCGATATTGATCGATGGTACAGGGTATACATCGTTCGATTAGTATCTCGATACGTCGTTTTCTATGAATGTGTGTCGATCATTAGCACAAAATATGCATATATTGATCGCTGAATATCGTTTCCGGTCTGATCTTGACGGTCAGCTCGGATAAACTCTCCTTTAAGCTCTAAAAAGGCACTTAAAACATCACTTTACTCCAAAATGCTCTTGAGCCTGAAAACTAATTTAATAGACTCCAAACATATATATATTTATAATAAAAACATCTTTATACCATGGGTAAAAACAAGTAAAATCTATGATATATCAAATAGTTATATATAGTATGTACTAATTTAATAATTTATATTTATTTATTAGATTAGATAATTGAATTTAAATAATATAATACAAATTTTGGCCAAAAATAAATAAGACAATTCTAATATATATTATGTTTTGATCTGAAAGTAATAGTTTCAATCATAAATGTTAAAATAAATAAATTCAATAATAATCATATACATTAATATGAAAAACTTTATTTTATATATATATATATCGCCGATTTCATATTTTAAGAGTAAAAACATAACTTATCATACTAATTATTGAAATAATATATATATATACATAAAATATCTATAAAATTATTATGCACGTGTGAGCGGGCTAACCATCTAGTTTATTATTAGTTTCTAACTGATTCACTAATTTATTAATTTAAACAATACCCTTAATGAATTTAATATATAATTAAAAATGAATTTTATTTTAATAATATAAAATTTATATATTATTAAATATTAAAGAACAGATTCTAAAATAATATAATAAAAGAAAAAATTTAAAAAAAATAGATAATTCTCATATATGATGTGTTGTTAAATGAAAACAATAAATAAAAATAAGATACAAAAAATTATAAATATTAATCAAGAAAAACATTTATATAAATATATTTTCTAAACTATTTTTATGATATGAGTGTATAAAAGTTTAACAAGTAATAGGTATATATTAGTATAAAACATATTTAACGTATATAGATACTTTGTTGCTTGATTTAATTATTTAAAAACATAAATAATATTTTAAATTAATAAATATTAATAAGAAGATTATATATGTATATGCGGACAAACATTTAGGGGGGTGTATTCGAATTAACATTTGAGGTGATTTGATTTTTAATAGAATTTCAGATGATTTAAATAAGTTACAGAGAGTTAGGTGGTTTTTGTTAAAACACTCTAGAATATCACCTAAAATCATGAGATTTGTGTTTCAACTTTTTTAACTAAGAAACCCCACTCAAACACCATAAAATCACCTAATAACTTTAAAACTCCACAACTTAAAATATTCTCAATAATAGTGGATTTTAGAGTATTTTATGAAATGTCAAGTTCAATAACAGTGGATTTTAAATGAGTTTTTGAAATTCATGTTTCAATAACAGTGAATTTGTCATTTTAATACAAATCACTTAAAATTCTCAGTTGAATACACCCCCTTAGTCGTTACTATAGGAGATGTGAAGATGTGAGAAAAAGAATCACATCGAAATCGTCAAGTACCAAGCTCACGATACGTACGTGTGATGTAATTCATAAATGTGAACGGAATTAAATATTCAGTTTAAGTTTGAAAAGAGTAAGAAGACTTTGCCCTATTCTTTTGACTAGAATTTTGCATAATATGCCCTTATTATGCCATGCGGCATGCGCTAACTTCTCTTTTGCTGTAATAAATCATGTAATATACGATATTATCATTTGCAAAATTTTAAATAATGGTACATATGCCGTTTTTCATATTAGTCCCATCTACTTCAAGTAATCAAAACAAACAAAAACACCGATTCAACGATGACGATAGAATATGAGGTACTTCAGTTCTACCGCATTCTAGAATGCCTCCGAAACTACTATGTCAACTAATTATGATAAAGCGTTTTGGTTTTTGCGAAAATTTGTTGATCAAATATTATCGTTATATCAAAATTTCACAAGTCTACTTTCCATTCAACTGCACGTGAGAATCATTAGGTGAATATTTACCACTCATATATATCCACCACCAACTTAACTCAACCTTCAGAGACTTATTTTCTTTAAACAATACACATTTATATTATTTAGATATATGAATTGTCTCCATAATCAACAGATCGTATATATTATTCATCTTAGGTCGGCTGTAATCTAAAAATATTGCATGCCAAACATTGCGCACAAACCAAATGAAATAACAAAACAATTAAAGTTTGATTGCAATAACACTTTTATAAGCGTATACAATGTTCTAAAATTAAAGCAATTGTATTTGTCTTTGATCTTATGCACCGATTACCTTTTTACCTTCTCACATGACACTTTGCCTTTTTGAGCAATCATTCATTCACACACATTAAACATCAAATAATTCAGTAGGCCCATCAAATAAACACGGCATGAACGTGAATAAAGAGCATCTTCTTATCTAATTAACATTAACAGAAATAAACCTAAATTCTATTAATATCAGAGATGTGTACGAATTGTTCATTTGTTATATTACGTCACAAAAGTAGTTAGCCTTTCCCTTTACAAGTTTCTATGGTTCACATTCGGCAGCATCGATCTCGCTGTTTGTCAACTCGTGTTTCTCTATAAATTCACCTTCTTGACTTCATCTTCTCTACATCCGATCCTCACCATCTCCATATCTCTTCATTCTTTCTTCCCCCCTCCCGGTAAATCAATATGGCTAAGTTCACAAGCATTTTCATCATTGCTCTCCTTCTCTGCTCAACTCTAACCTACGCTGCCAGGTTGACTCCGACGACAACCACCGCCTCTTCTAGAGAAAACTCCATCAAGGTTCGTTAACTTGCTTCTTTTTTCATACATATAATAAATCGAGGCTCCAGTGGGAAGATAATTACGCGGGAACGTGTGTCAAGAGCTATATCAGGGTTCAAAAGTCAGAAATTGTTTTCTTACAAAAAGAGTTTTTTCTATCATTACTTACGAAAAATTAAACTAATATCTTGAACCTCTCTATGTGTGTGTTTCACGACATAAGCAAATAGCAATGAAAGTGTACAAAAACGATTCTAGATTAGATTTTCATACATATATATTAGCAGCTCCTTATACCCTTAGGTCTTTATAAGATTTCGTCTATGATTCTAAAGAACGTACAAAAAGAAAACCTCGGAAAAATCTGCATGCATGGTCCTTAGTAGATATCATTTTTGATTGTACGTGTAATAAATTCTCTGTTTATCACAATGTTTTTCTTCTTTTTTTTTGTTTTATACTGGAAGGAGTTTAGAAGTTAACAGTGGCGTGCGGATTTTGTTTATTATATTTAGGTAACCGAAGAAGATAATACTGAAGAAGAAAGCTGCAAAGGAGTTGGAGAAGAAGAATGTTTGATTAGGCGAACTCTTGTTGCTCACACCGATTACATTTACACTCAAAATCACAAACACTAAATTTATATATTAAACAATAAATTATTAACTAATTACATATTAGTAAACCCTATCACTGTACGTTCTGTTCTATTTCATTTTTGTTGTAGCTATTTTAGTCTTTGTTATTACTTCGTTGAGAGTTATTATTATTCACACTCCTTGTATTATTATGGATTTAAAACAACTTTCAGTATTTTTTTGTAAGGTTGTTAAAAACTTAAAGTCACAACAACGAGTTTATTCCATTTCGAGTTTGGTTGTAACCATCAGCTGTATTTTGTCTTAAAGTTAGACAAGTTGACTGGGAAAATAGTTGACTTTGATAGGAACGTCTCTATCAGAAGTTCTGACTAGGCCAATAGAGTATGATATGTCAATTATGGGCTGAGATTCGAGTTCCTGTGTTTTTTTTCTGGTATTTGTGTGGAGAACGGGAACTGATCGTGGAATCAAAGACTCTGTTTCGAAAGATATGTTAGCTTCGTGATAATAAATGGACTAGCCCACATCCTTTATTTATTTTTTATTTTTTTTTCAGTTAATCCTATCGGATGATTGATATCAGTAGAAATATATTTAGTGTTTTCAAAAGTGTAGCACCCTAGCCTGACCGAATTTGAATATCTCTCAACTAATACCAAGAAATAGACCGATCGTCTGGTACAGTCAGACATATTAATCACCTGAACCGAAGTCTAAGTTTTGATAAATTAATTTCCAACAGAAATCAAATTAGAATCGCCATGGAAGCATATGTCGAGCTCCAAGAGACTACCACCACGCTATCACCAAGTTTAGATTTAATTGATAAAAACACATTATCACACATTATTTAAATTTCTAAGTCGAGTTTGGTATAATAATCAGTCTGAATTGACTTGGCTCACTAGTAAGGATGTATATGGACGCACTGAAGGTTTCTTAAGAAACACTAAACGACATTATTATCAGATTCTACACAATTTCAGTTCAGGTGGTTTTTGGATCTTTGCATGATGATCCAAAAAGATTAATGGATTGCCTTCTAATAAATCTCAAAACATTAAAGAACAAGTTACCTGCAATTTCATCTTCGTATTGCATCTAAATACAACTATCCCAACATCCATAACTATCCCAAGTTATCAATGAAAAAAGGTCGGTAATCTGGGAACATCTCCTCTGGTAAAACTCCTTTATTCTGGTCAGTTTAAAGATGAATCCTATCACTTCTATGCAAAAAAACGCTAAAATGTCAAATTAAAACTTTAAAGATAAACTCCAAAGTTTTCGGTCTATAACATAGTTTGTCGTTATTTTCTAGAGAAATGACAAGCTATTTCTCCAAAAAAAGTATCGTATAACATCAAATATCTCCCAAACTATGACCATGTATATCCCATGAATTTTGGAGATATAGATTTTAAACTTCTTTTTCAATGATATATTGCACGAGGTCATAATTTGAGAAATATTTGGTGTTTTATGATATTTCTTGTAGGGAAATAGTTCGTCAACCCTTCTATATATGTTTTAATTAAACCATATACAATGAGTACAATGAAAATTTTGTTCAACTGTTAAATTAATTCCTATGGAAGATATTGAATTTTTAAAAAAAATTCACATGATATGTTGAATCTTCTCAATAAAACTCACAAAGTAGAGTCCAAATCAATTACATGTCATTAGAACATTAGTTATCAAAACTGTTAGTATTTTTAATTTACTTTACCATTTCAAACTTATTATTTTACAGAAAATTAATTAATTTAAATATTTTATATTTATTATTTTTTGTTTTATAAACAGAAGTTTGTTTCATTTCATTTGAAATCCGAACAATTTTATATTATTATAAATTTTTACTATTTTCAATAAAATGAATTTATAAATTTTGAATTTTTTTGTAAGCTAGAGCCCAAGTGGTTATTTATTTGTTTCTTATAAAACATGTGTTTCTATTTTAATTGTTAATATATAATTATAAAGTTGGAATATGTATTAGAAATATAAATATAGTGTTGAATTTTTTTTTGAAGAAACCATTATAAGTATATAAGTTGAATGTATAATTTACAAGTATAGAAGTTGAATGTAGAAGTATAGAGATTGGAAAAAGATAATGTAGAATCTCACAAAGTAAATTAGAAGGAACTAAATAATTAAACCAATGTGAATAGTCGTAGAACTGAAGTTGGATTGAGCTTTTTTTCTCTCTTTTTTTGTCAGCAACATATTTTATTAAGAGTATAAATGATGATACATTGGTATCATGCTGAGAAAAACAAATCCAAAGAAAACAAATTAACATAATTTTTTTTTGGAAATGCTTAATCTTATCCGCATGTTGGCTTCAAAGAACATAACAAAACACATTAACTCTAGATATCCTCCACTCAAGAAATGGTAATCTTAGCTGTCAGCTGCGTCATCGTTGCGAACTCTGTAGAATCGCCTCCAATCCTAGCAGTAGCAGGTTTGATCCCTTTCAATAGCTTTAACGAGTGACCATACCAACTCAAGTGCTGCTTCGACTCAATCGCCTTCCTCCTTCATTTTCAATCTTCGAAAATTACTTGAACAGAATACATCAATGTCTTCAGGGAAATTTTGACTTAAAGATCTTTACTGTCCACCAAAGATTTTGGATCAATCAAACATGAAGTTATCCAATCAAAAATATAATATCTGATTTAAAAAAGATTATCTGACTGAAGTTATTTTAGCGGGATCAAAAATCGAGCTTACATAAAAAACACCAATAATGCTGATTAAAAACCAGAAGTTTTTTACTGGATTCAAACCAAATCAGTAAATAAATAAAGGAAGAAGAATATCTACTATGGATATAGGTTGATAATCACAAAAAAAAATAATTTAAATTACGAAGAAAATTTGATATGTGAAAAGACAATTAATCTCTCAATCAAAATATTTTATATTGCAAGAATGAAAAAACAAATATGTGGGAAATGTATGTTTTTGAAGAGGAAAAAAAAAGAGAGAAAAGAAGTTTTTTTAGTCGTTTAAAAAACAAAAGAAGCTTTTCAACAAACTATATTTAGTTGGATTAATCATATCCTATTTAACCAAGGATTTGAATGTGATCCACGATGAATGCAGTATAAACGCAGAAAAAATGATATACAAATTGTTGTGCATTTAAATATGCATAAAATATAAAGAAATCTGCTTGCATGATAATTTATATGATAAAAATTGTTCTGCAAGTAAAAAAAAATGAAGTAGTCGAACACATGAGTTCAGTGAAGAGCTTATTTGCAAAATAACCAAAAATTAAAGAGAATTAGATTTTGGAAGTGAGAGTAGAAAGATATGGGAAGAGAAAGTAGGAGAAAGAGTGGAGTTTTGTTTATTTAGTGAATTGTGTTTTTTTTCTTGGTTATATTTTTGTAGAGTATATTTGGATTAATTATATCTTATTTAACCAAGGATTTGAATGTGATCCAGGATAAATGCAGTATAAAGCTGAAAAATGATATACAAATTGTTCTGCATTTTAAAGATGCATAAAATATAAAAAAATCTGCTTGTATGATAATTTATATGACAAAAAATTTGTTCTGCAAGTAAAGAAAAATAAATGAAGTAGTCGAACACATGAGTTCAGTGAAGAGCTTATTTGCAAAATAACCAAAAATCAAAGAGAAGTTAGATTTTGAAAGTGAAAGCAGAGAGAGATAGGAAGAGAAAGTAGAAGAAATAGTGAGGTTTTGGTTATTTAGTGAATTGTAGTTTTTTTTTTGGTTATTAGGCTTAATTTCCTTTCAATGAATGCTTGTTTATCTTCTTTTTTAACAACTATTTCTTCTTATTCATCTTTAAATGCTTCATATATTCCATGTCGTTCCTTCAAAAATCAAAAGTCTTCTTTAATTCAAAGTTTTTTTCTTATTTTTCATTTTTATATAGTATTTTGAGATCAATTTTCTTATACAAATATATAAAATGATATATATGAAGAGAAAGTAGGAGAAAGAGTGGAGTTTTGTTTATTTAGTGAATTGTGTTTTTTTCTTGGTTATATTTTTGTAGAGTATATTTTTTTTGTAGAGTATATTTGGATTAATTATATCTTATTTAACCAAGGATTTGAATGTGATCCAGGATAAATGCAGTATAAAGCTGAAAAAATGATATACAAATTGTTCTGCATTTTTAAGATGCATAAAATATAAAAAAAAAATCTGCTTGCATGATAATTTATATGACAAAAAATTTGTTCTGCAAGTAAAGAAAAATAAATGAAGTAGTCGAACACATGAGTTCAGTGAAGAGCTTATTTGCAAAATAACCAAAAATCAAAGAGAAGTTAGATTTTGAAAGTGAGAGCAGAGAGAGATAGGAAGAGAAAGTAGAAGAAATAGTGAGGTTTTGGTTATTTAGTGAATTGTAGTTTTTTTTTGGTTATTAGGCCTAATTTCCTTTCAATGAATGCTTGTTTATCTTCTTTTTTAACAACTATTTCTTCTTATTCATCTTTAAATGCTTCATATATTCCATGTCGTTCCTTCAAAAGTCAAAAGTCTTCTTTAATTCAAAGATTTTTTTTATTTTTCATTTTTATATAGTATTTTGAGATCAATTTTCTTATACAAATATATAAAATGATATACTCTTCACACACACACACACACACACATATATATATATATATATATATATATATATATATATATATATATATATATATATATATATATATATATATATATATATTAAATTTCAATTGATATACAAATATATAAAATGATATACTCTTCACACACACACACACACACACACACACACACATATATATATATATATATATATATATATATATATATATATATATTAAATTTCAAAAACAATTATTTATATTTAATTTACATATTCATAAAGTTCATATAATTAAGTTGTAGAACATTTTTAATCACATTATTTCTTCTCTAATATTGAAATGTGTGGGACAAGAAAATTTTATAGCAAACATTAGAGAAGTTAATGCAAATACATTACGGACAAAAAAATGTTCCATATTAGTCTTTTTTCAGTTTCATTGTAGGTTGTAATTGTATTTACTTTGTATGTAATGTTTAATTTTTTTTGTATTTGTTAAAATAATAATAATGATATTAGAATTTGCATTTTTGTTATAGATACTTAATTTAAAAATTTATTTTCACATTCAGTTAAATAAGATAATTCTATAATTTAGTTTAACTATTTAGATTCTTTAATTTAGTTTAACTATTTAGATTTACATTTTTTTTGAATAATCTATTTGGTTTATATCTGTTCTTAACTCAAACCAGGACCGAGAGATAATATCAGCTTTGTTTTTTTTTTTCCGTCTAGAAATTATATTGAAATGGCCCAAAGCTCACGATTATAAAGCCCATTAAACAAACCGGGTCCAACATTACAAACATTACAATTCGGCCCAAAGCCCACTGCGCAGGAAACCCTAGCTTCCGCAGCCGCACCTCCATTCCACCACCGCACGGCCTAGTCGGAAAAGAAACAGGGAGGCTCCAATCGAGGAGAAATCTGCTCGGTGAGTGCGACACACAAACCAACCGCCTCAACTTGATCTTCACCGCCACAGCGCCGCCGGAATATACCCAAACCGAAACTGCGTTTCGTCGGATCTCGGAACCAAACCGAACCCCCAACGAAACCACCTCCGTTCGACACAATATTGTCTTCACGCCGTGCTAGATGTTCGATCTAACGAAATCTCACCGGTCTTTGAACTACTTCAACCCCTAGACAACAGAGAAGCGAACCAGAAAAAACAAACCCCAACACCTAACCTCACCGTCGATTCTTTTTCAGGGTAAACTCTCCATCGACATCTCAAACCTTTACCGAGACACCACCCATAAAAACCGGAGCATAAAGGACCTCCAGCTTCCAAACAACCTAGATCCAACCGTTCCCCTGAGTAAGGAGCAACGGCGGTTACAGAAGTCGGCCGTCCTCATGTGTAAGGAGCCACGGCGAATACTAGAACCGGACTACCGCCTCGACGGGAACGCGATGCCGGGAAACTTAGATCTACACAAAAGGAAAAGAAATCTTGCCGAGAGGGGAAAAAAAGGACAAAAAGGAACCGGGCCGACGGTGGCATAGAAAACCCACCCCGTCGGCCGGCTAAATAAAAGACGCGGAGGGAACTAGAGAGAAGGCGGATGATTTTAGAGAGAGAAGGGGGTGGTCACGTAAAAGAACATATATGGGTCTTGTCTCATCCACGTCACCACCATATACACTATATCCATACCATATTTATCCACAAAATAATGTCCCACGCTTGATCATTATCCAAACATCCGAATCCAAAACATTCAAACCAAACCCATACCCTTTTTCCAAAGTCAAAAACAATCATTTTCTTCTCCAATTATAGAAAAAGAGCAAGTTTACATGGAATTTGTCAATGTGATATGTGGATCCAAGAATTACCAAACAAAACGCACAGAAGTGTAACGTAGTATTGAAAGAGAAAAAAAAAGGTTCTTGTCTTGTAGCCTGATCAGTTTCTCGGAGTCAGTATCCATGGAGCTTCAACAATCTGTAAACAGAGAGACAAACATAAACTATGAAGAAGTGATGATTTCACTCTCACGAATCTCCTCGTCTCATTTCCCCTCTCTCTAACTTTCTCCACGTAACTCTCCACTTTACCATTCGCCCTCTCTATCAACACTTCTAACAACGATCTAACCGTCTCAAACGTCACCTTCCCGGTTAAATCCACCACGTATTTCCGGTTACTCGGTACAGACAACGACGACGTTACCCCGTCGATCCACGTCCGGTCCGATCCCGGTTCTGCCGTTTTTCTTCTCGACGCTCTCACGAACGTTTCAACCGCGCCATTACATACCGTTACAAGCGTCTGCTTAACCTTGTGTTCGTGTTTCGGATTGGTTAAACCGGCGAATAAATCGTCGAAAACGTTAACGTCCGTTGTCTTGTCGAGATAAACCGAAACCGCCGTGCTCACGAAACGCTGAACGCAATCGCCGATCAGCTTCCTCCCGTCATCGGAGCAAACTGCGTCGAGCAATTTCGACTCGCCGGAGGATGATGATGATGCGGAGTAGAGCGCGACGACCAAGTTTCTAGCGAAGCTACCGACGATAACCGAAGCGAAACCGGTCCCGGTTTTAGTGAAAAGCTTATCCATAACCCGGTCCATAAAACCGGACCCGGATTCATCTAACCGGTATCCTCTGAGCAACCCGACCGTCACGGCTTGTGTGAATCTGATCAACGAGGAGTTGAGCTCGTCCGAGTTCGCGAGTTTGGAGATCTGTTTCAAGCTGTTAGGTATTTGGTCGGAATCTGATTTTAGAAACTCCGTTAGATCCTTGGTGATCAAGCTAACCGCTTCAGCGGAAGAAGAGGCTGCTTCGATGAGGTTGAGAAGGAGAGTGAAGAGTTTGGAGATTTGTTTTCTTCTGTGGGAGATGGAAGGAGAGTGATAAACCCTAAAGGCGCCGTAACCACTGAGTGCAAGTAAGATCCACTTCTTGTTCCTCAGAGCAAAACTGAAACCCTTTTTGCCCAAAGATAAATCCATAAAAAGTAATACAATCGAGCTTACAACACCATTTCTCTCTCTAACTTTAGTGGGAAAAAGAAAACAGAGAAAGCAGAACAGAGGAGAAGTGTATATAAAAGGAAGTGGCTAAATCAAAGATTCTTGGAGGAAGGAGGAATTAAAAAAGAAGGAAATTTTATGGTAAGAGATTCGAATTGGATAAGAATTCAAGTCATATGACGTCAAAGCCAATGACACAAATGTAACAAAATAGAGAGAGAAAGAGCTTGTATATTATTGCGCTGCATATATCTGATTCTATCAAGTAGTAGTAGATATGATGGAGATGACATAGGTGTGTAAGTGAGAAGATTAGGTATTCTTTTATTGCAAAGTCTGGGCATGGGTGGTTGTTGGAGTATGATGATGATAAAAGTCAGTTATGGAGTCTTTAAAGTTCAACACCTTCTTCATATCCTGAATCCATTTTATATATAATAAAGTGAACGGTCATGCCTGAATCGTGTAGAATTTAATTGATGTTCAGATATACATACACAGAAGCACAGAGAAAAATATATAACCACCGCAATTCCGCAATTTTTTTTGTTTCATACGTAAAAAACATTATGATGAAAAAAAAAAGAAAATGGCTTTATTTTTCCCTTTCTATTATTAATAATTTAATATCATTCGTTCAAGTTGAAGCCAATGGATTATAGCGGTGCGCTTTTCTTAACAAGGTAATAAAATGTATGAAATCAAGAGAATATAAAGCGGAAAAAGAAGATATTAGCATATGAAATCGCAGCGAGACATGTGGTTCCATGTGGAGGGTGTGAGGTGCTAACGCCTTGGAAAGAGGCGAGCCGTCGCGTCTCTTTGAAGTTTCAGTCACCGTTGTAAATAGAGAACGCCTTTCCACGTGGCCTAATTTTCGACGCATGGCATGGTAGTGTCTCTTTCATCTCATGATAGTACACGTGTGTCTCCTTTCGTCGACCCAATATATCAAAGCTCCAAAAGGTTGGGGAGTAGTAGACTTAACGATTAAAGACCACACTCTCTTTACAAGCCTCAAGAATGTGCTGCGAACCTGAACACGGATCCGATTTGAAAAGCCCAGACCTGATTGTTGCAGTTCTAGAGTCTAGAGAAATATCCAATCAAGATATAGGTGAAGGTGCTCAGACAGTATTTTAGGTGATATTTAATTTGAACCAGGCCAAACGGCATGGATATCCAGAAAATACAAAGTTACTTGTTTTTAAACCATTTTTACCTAACTTTGAATGATTTAAAGTTGACAAAAAAAGAATGATTTGAATATTTTTAAGCAAGTTTGTTATAATATATTTGGCTCTGATTTTTACAAAAATAATATAAAAATTCGATCTTCATCCGTGTGACTACACGGATGTATATTTTATAGAATATACAAACTTTAGAAAACAAAAAATTTAAAGGTTCTATCTTAACTACTTTTATTTATTGTTTAAATATGTATTTAATCATTGTGTTATGCAACGGGGGCGTCCGAAAAATGTTGTGAGTCATAAACATTATATAAACATTATAGTAAGAATTTTACATTGAGCTTTCATTTCAAATAATTTGATCAGTTAAATAATCAATATAACAATAATAGATTTGATAGTCCACAAAAAATTAAAGTTTATATGTTGGATAATTCTATTTCTAGTCTTGTATATCTGGTTTATACATAACTCTAGTGAATTTATATGGTTTTGGGTTTGTATGAGATGGTACTCCTATAATTATGGTTTTGAATGTGTATGAGTTGGTTTGATCTCTAGTTTTGCATTTAAATTTTGTATGTATGTCATATTTCTTGTTTGATTAGCATTGGACCCGCACAAAAATATGTTTAAAGATATTATAAAATTACATGCCCATTTGTGTATGTTTTTTATATAACCCCATTTGTGTATTATATTAGATTTAGGAAGTTAATTATGAAATAATAAATTACGCCCTCCGTTCCTAAAAAAATGATAGTTCTAGAGAAAATTTTTGTTTTTAAAAGATAGTTGTTTTATATTTTTCAATGAAAATTTTGTCAACTAATAATAAATATTTGTGAAGTTCAAAAACATTGATTGCATTCTATAAGATTTTATTGGATTAAAAATATAGAAAATATAAAATTACAGAAAACTATGTATTTATAACTAAGTTTTACTAATATGTTTTATTAAAAAGTGTGAAAATCTTAAAACAACTATCTTTTAAGAACAGGAGGAGTAATAAATTGCTATTTGTTAAGTTAGGTACTCTTACATATATTATTCAAATTAATATGTAATATATTATATTGTAAATAGATTTTTAAAAATTTTAAACATATAATAAATTTTAAAAATTTTACAAAAATATAAATTGGTTATCAAAATCCGAATCGTATTCTCAAAAGTCCAAACCGAACACGAAATTCCAAAGAGACCCGACACCAAACATAAACGCCCACTTCTAGTCACTATTATATATCCAATATGTGTCATAATAGGTTACAAAAAATATGTGTATCATATAATTAATCGTATTTTATACATACCATCAAATAAGTAATCAAATAACTAATAATAATTTCTATGTACATTCATATAAACAAGCACATATTATATTTTTAAATTTGATGTGAAATATAAAAACCATACTTTAAGTTGGTGTTTGAAATTAGGCTTTGTATTGTATTTTTCTTTTTTGTATTGAAAATATTTTTACAATGGTTATTGGAAAATATTTTAGTAAAAATCATTTTTTGAATATATGTATATTATTGAATGAATTTTTGATGTAAATAAATTTTAAATTATTATTTTTATTTTAAATGTGTATATCAAGTAACATAAGCCCATTACTTTTTAATATAAAGTAATGGACCTCTAACTTTTTTAATAACATAGCCGATTTTTTTCCTAATATACTATTATTCATGTTTCCAAACAACACTATATTTATTTTTTACTACTGTCCATGTTTCCAAACAAATCTTAATGGTAATTCTACTTTAATAAGATAGATACATATCAATTAATTTATTTGTGATTTTGATGCTCATTACACATACATATCAATTAATTTTGGGTAAGGAATATAATTGCTTAATATTAACTATATACATATATAATATTTAACATAAATATATAATTATATTTTAGAAATATTTGCAGTGATGATTTATCTTTAGTTTTAACTTTAATACTGCAATAATCTGTATTTGGATAAATATTTCCAATAAGAATCAGAGAGATTACTAATCATTAAAATCATAAACTAAATATAAGATAAAAGTAATTATGATATTATCAGGAGATATTGTTACTAAAAATCTATTCATTAATTAAATGTCATAAATACTATGATATATAAGTGTATATATTAAAATATTTTTTAAAATAAAAAGTGAAATTAAGACATGATAATCAGTGTATGGCATACCTAATTCAATTATTTTTTATTAGAGAAAAAAACAAAACGTGTAAACTATGTAATAGTAATTTTACTTGTCTAAGATCTTATTTTGTAATAAAAATTTTACTTTCCTAAATCTCTTTTAAATCTTAAACGAAAGATAATTGTATCATATTTTTGACACATGTCTCGCATTCATGTTAATTAATAACTTTAAAAACCAAACTTTATATAATAAAATATTATAAATCTTTAGTTTATGAACTTCTTACTATTTTGATAATAAATGGTTTAATAGTTATTTTCTTATTATTATTATTATTTTAGTTACTAGATTAAAAGTGTTTCTATGTGAAGCTTACAATGTAAATTTTCAATATATGTATATATATATATATATATATATATATATACATATGTTCCGTACCCGTTTGCTTAAAATTTTAATTTTGTTGTTTCCTGTCGTATTGATAGACTCTGAACTTACATTCATGGTTATAGACGGCTTAAATTTTTTTTATAAATTTGGGGACTGAATTGTTTATATAAATTTGGAGGCTTAGTTATATGTGAATTTATCAAAAAAAAATAAAGGGTTTGATGCGGCTCAGGACCGGCCCTCGCTCGTTCCAAATCAGCTTATTTTTTACTTTCTATTTTAAATAACATATCAAGTTTCAGGAAGTTAATAATCAATGGCTTACATGAATTTCAAATATTTTTGCATAATAATTATCATCACATGGTGCTGTTTTATTTACAAGCCCTGCAGTTTCTCGAAAGAGAGCGTCCACAAACATAATTGCAATTAAACGGATAATAAGGGTCACAGATCACACAATAATGCATCAACACTAAAGCCCATCGTTTCATTCTTTTCTTCTTCTCGCGCTTACCTGAGCCCGGCCGTGGCACATTCTTCTTCAACAGACAGCGTTTAAATAAAACTTAACATCTTATGTCTGGGGATTGGAGAATCATTTCTTGTAATTCACTGGCACATCGTCGTCATCGTCTTCAAGATCACTGAACGTTACATCTTCATCCTCATCCACAACATGTTTGGTTACTACGGTGGAGCTAACAGTTCCTGCATTATCTTCATCCTTCAACCAATCATCATCATCATCTTCGACTTGAACGTCAATAACTCTAGGTGAAGATCCAGTGACTGGCTTGTCTTGGGGCGCTGGTGCTGGTTTTTCTTCAATGACAGGCTTGTCAACAACTTGTATCTCCTTGCTCTCGATAGGGTGCTTCTCCGTCTCAACCTCAGATGTCTCACTCGAATGTATTGTTTCGACAGAGATGGTCTTGACTGGCTCTGGTGAAGATACAGTAAGTGGTTCCTCATTGGCACTAGAAGTTCCTGTATCACCACTACTCTCTGGCAGCACTACTGGAGATTTGTTTCTCTTATGCAGCAGTTCATGAGATAACAATGCCCTTGATTCAAGTACCTTTTATTGAAAAAAAAGGGAAAAATACATCAGAAAAGTCTCACAACTCATTTCCGAATTATTAGTTATACATTCCCTAAACATTGCAAACCTAACTCAAATGCTAACTATTAAAGTTCATTATCAACCCCAATAATCTTCCATAGCTTCAAAAACTTGAGAACAGATGAAAAGACAGTCCAAGAAGAGAAGCAAGCTTACCTGAGGAGTTGAGAGAAGCAAGGCATCATGTTTGCTGAACTTAGGATGCATAAGAACAAAGTAAATCCTCCAGAAGCAATACTCGCTCATGTAAGCTGGGCAAAGCTCGATCCTCAGAGCAGCTAGACCCGTCGCAACCCTTTCCACGGCCAGCGCGTGCTCATACTGAGCATCAGTCATCTCAAAGTCTGCAAATAAATCAGAATAAAAAAGACGCTTAAAATCACAATCAATAAATGATAATCACAACAGACCAAATACCTAAGTGTACAGAATCAAACCTATCTATAAGATTCCAATTACATCTGATTAAAATTTGTGAAGTAACATACCATCGAAGTTATTATCCTCTTCAGGGAAGGGAAAATCAAGCCACGTCTCAGGATGAAGAGCAAGATCCTTGGCGAACCCAACGACTTCCTCCGTCACACCGATCACATCTCCTCCAACACCATCACGCTCCTTCGAATCCCCTCCTTGCCAGAAACTCGAAGCCATCTTCGTGATCTCCGATACAGGCAAGTTCCCCGATAGCTTCGAGATCCCCGTCTTGAACCTACCTCCGATCTCCACGAAATCGCTCCTTATCCCAGCGATCAGATCCTCCTCCGCGAGATCCGAAGACTTCCGAGTCTCCTCATCCATCGGATCGGAGGAGGAAGAAGAAGAAGGAGGCGGTGGCGCGAGGAAAGAAGCGACGCCCCATAGCTGACTTCTGAAGGTCTTGGTGAGTTCAGAGATGTCTTCCTTCACGCCTCGTGGTGACTGTGATTTCAACGCTGAGGGTGAAGAAGGTTGATCGGAAACGGGATCTTCGATCGGTTTGGAATCAACAGTCTTTTCTTTATCGTCATCGTCGTCTTCGTCGATCTTGAGAGAATTCGCAATGGATCTGGCTAACCACGCCATGTTTTCTGGATCTTTTTCTCTCTCCCTATGATCTCATCGCGACCATAAACTAACCTCATTGACGACGCTAGTTCAATCTTGAACTAAATGGGCTTTAGAACAAACGCCCACTAAATTCAAGTTCCAGCCCATCTCTTTTTTTTTCTTTGTTTCTACGTAACTAACTAACTAAAGCTGTTATAGACTTATAGTTTATTTGCAACTAGTATTGAGCCCATGCGACCCATGCTTCGCATGGGGATATTATTTCTTACAAAAAAATTTTACAGTTTTATATGACTAATAATGTTATATGTATAGAATAACTTCTATTTATAAGAAGGATGTGTTTATCAAGAACAAAAACTTCAAAAAATTGATATGCACATCAATTTCATTGTCTTCTAAATTAAATGACAAAAAAGTATAATGACTATCAAAATAAATTATTATTTTGGTTACATGTTTTTTAATCAAAATAGCACATTGATACATAAACTTAAAGTTGCTGCATTCAAACAAGGCGGCTAAAAGCACTGAACCATTTTCTATAGATTTGTTTTGAAAAGTTGAATCTTAATTACATTTTTAAAAGCTTTTACGTATAAAAAAATACTTAAGATATATACCAACTCATAAACTTATGGTACACAATATCATAATTTTAAATGTAATTTAATGTGTTTACCTTTTCACATAAGAATAGTTTTTCAATCTGAGAAATAACTCCAAACTTCTATGGTTTGAAACAAAACTCTGATTTTTCACCATCTTGTGATAGATTAAGCTGCTTCTATTCTAATAAATCTTAAGCTTGTATCATGCAAAAGATAAATTATAGAGAAATGTTCAGAAAAAGAGGAGAATGAAGTTAAATAATCTTTGCCACACTCAAAACAAAAAAAAAAACTATAGAAAGATGAAACTGTCGAAAAGAAGAAGAGAAAGAAATAATTATAGAAAATAGTAAATGGTTACTTGAATCTTGTAAGAGATGTAGCAGTTGACACTGGGAGTTACTAAATTCATTTTTTGAACGTGTGTTTGAGAAAATAGAGGGACTTTTATCTGAAATCAAACGTGGATTAGTTATGGATTAATTATGGTTTTGCAAACAATTACACATGTCACAATTTTATTGCTCAAGTGACTTGTGATTTAGTATATAAGGGATGTTCTAAAAATCATTAGGCGGTAACTAGGCGAGGCCTAAACGTTAACAAATTATTATAGATTTTATATATTTAATACATTTTTATAACGTATTTTAGTTTTAAAATTAAATTATAAAAATATTTTTTATGAATTATCAAAATTAAATAGACAAATTTTTAGATTTTTACCAATATAATTGCTTAATTTAATATATTTAGCCAATATAGATTGATTTAAACTAATTTTTATCAATTTAAAACGGTTTTAAGCAATTTGAATCGTATAAATCAGTATAAATCAAATTTTAAGAAAATCGTTTCGGATAAGACTGAGTTCCCGCCTAGGTAGAGGTCTAGGCGGCGCCTAGACCGATTTTTTGAACATTGGTTAGTTGGAACTCTAGTTAGTTAGTTAGACATGATTTTTTATATCTTATTTAGAATCTAAGGCTATTGAAATTTTCATTTTACAAAGTATCTCAAAAAAATTCTTAAATTGTGATTTTAAGAAACTTCCAAATGATTACAGTGTTTTGATTGAATATTTTAGTTGAAATAAAATGTAAAAAAAATCTCATGGTTTTAAATAAGATTTTAGAATTGTTAATCAAAATGATGTTAAATTTTTGAATTTATCTAAAACTAAAAATCAGTTTGGATATTTTGTCTTTATGAATTCTGTTCAGTACTATTTTTTTGGTCGGATACGGTTCAGATCTTTGGATCCATGTCTCATAGTCCATACAAAAGCTCTCACATCATCACTGTGATATACACAAAACCACTCAAAACAGATATTTGCTTAGCCTCGTTTGCGAAACAGACAACCGATCTACGCCAAGCATGCGTGTTTTGGGGAGCAATGAATAGATGAGTAAATAGTTAAACCGAGAATATGTACCCGAGGCCCATACCTAGTCGAGACAAAACCTCTCACATCAAAACTGTGATATACACTAAAACACAGGGATTTGCTCCCTCTGGTTTGCGAAACAGACAAGCGATCTAAGCCAAGCATGATTTTTTTTTGAGGGCAATGAATAGCTAAGTAAAATAGTTGAATGTTTTCAGTTGTCAAATCCCACTATCTTTTCAATTGTTCATTGAAACAGTGAATACACTGAATAGCTAAGAGACCAATGTATGGGGACTTCTGGTCTCCACCACGCTACTTATTACACAAGAATCAGATTCACATTGTACTGTACTTTGAGATGTGACTCCATGGAAACAATAGTGTTTTGATTATTCAAGAATCACTATTTTTGTACTTTTTAAAACATTGTAAGACAACAAGGGAGGCCTTGGAACAAAGATGAACTAATAATGATATGATGAATAATGGAGCAATAAAGACATTTTTCTACTAGTTTCTTAATTTAGGAAATATAATAGAAAAGGAGATTCGAAAAGCTGAAAGAGGCTACAAGTTTCTGGTCAAAAGATTTTGCTTCTTTCTTTCTTTTTCTCTTTTTTTTTTTTCTGTTGTGAGTGGTCAAAAAGCAAAACAACCTCTTACAAAGGTGGTCTCAAGTAGAGAGATAGTTGTTGTAGCAAAAATTTCTGAAACTGATGTAAATCAAAGGCGGTAACTTTACACAGATTTGCTAATTCCCCATTGTTTATTGCAAACAGAACCATCATTAAACCGTTACAAACCAACCATCCTTAACCGGCTCAGCTTCTTCTTCCATGTATTTCCATCTGCAAATTGCTTGCTTTCTCCTTTGAATTGTTACTGCTGAATCTTCAAACCCTTCATCTTATATATACACATCAGGCTAGGGGCAGGGGCAGATTCTCAACTCTTTGCATATACTGTTTCATTGGTATCATCAGTGCCAAAGAGATAAACTTTATGCTATTGAATTGTCCTTGTGAGTCTGCACTTGGAAATAAACATGGTGTCTGAATAATGCAGACTACACAGCTTGAGTAGCTCAGCTGACCGCTGCTTCAACGCCGGATCACACCCGCTCTGAATCACGAGCAACAGCTTCGCAGCAAGACCCACCTCAACAGCAAGAGGTGAACACTCCTCTGGTGCCAACTTACAGACAGACCAAAGAATCGACAGCGCGTAGTTAGTGCAACTCTCGGTGACCCTCATCAGCACCTTAACTGTGTAAGGAATGGTGTTTGCAGAGTCTTTGACAGCAACTCTTCCTTCCACGTCTGAACACAAAGCATCAAGCACAAACAGAGCTGATTCCAGACAATCCGGGTCTAAAGACGGTAAGATGTCGACTAATTGAGGCACTGCACCAACTCTAACCATCAAGCTACGAACTTGTTTATGAGCCGAGATCGGTTTGAGCAAACCAAGCGCGGGAGACACTCCGTACCTATGTCTTTTATCCTTAACCAATCTCATTAAACCAACAAGCAGACTATGACTCGAAACCAACTCCGGTCTAAACCCTTTCTCCTCCACCAACCCTCTTATCAACCTAACGCAGTTCACTTTCGTCTCGTTCGATCCATCGTTCAACATATCAACGATCAGAGAAACCTTAGCGGGCTGCATCAGCCCCGACTTGGAATCGGAATCAAGATCAAGACTGACAAGAATCGCAACAACCTCGGATCCAACAGCGTGGGAAGTGAAAGGACCTAACAGAGAAGAGATCACAGAGACGCCTCCTTCTTCCACAACAGTCTTCCTCGCCATGAGATGAGCCACCACGATCTGCTTAAGCTCGCTCAGCGCCTGAACCCTAGCCTGCCCTTTCGCTTTCTTCAACGTCCCGAGAACCTCAATAGCTCTCCCCTGAACATCCTCGGAGCGTTTCTTCATCAACACGTACTTCTGAGAGAACCAGGTGTAGATCAGATGGTGAAGCGTCCTGTTGGGAGTCACCGCGTCGTCCCAAAGCTCCTGCATTGTGGTGGGACACGTCAAGTGGCCGAGGCTGAACCATCTGTGGATGTTGGACCTCTCGTAGGTCTGACCCGTGCACAGGGTCACTGGATCTTGCATCGGCTCCAAGGAGATTGGGCAGATGAAAACGGAGGGCACGTCTTGTAAATCCAGCTCCTTTATCATGGTTTTCAGATCTAGCTTCTCGTCGGGGACACCGCCGCCGTT
Organism: Hirschfeldia incana; assembly: GCA_026261945.1. Classification (NCBI taxonomy): domain Eukaryota; kingdom Viridiplantae; phylum Streptophyta; class Magnoliopsida; order Brassicales; family Brassicaceae; genus Hirschfeldia; species Hirschfeldia incana. The sequence continues at coordinate 500,571 of JABCMI010000104.1, forward strand.
AACTCCGCCGAGTAGTCCGTCTTTCACCGCCGTGTCCAGATCTAGGATTTGCCCGTCGCCGCCGCCTTCGAATCCGACTAACCCGTCTCTCTTCAACGGCTGAAACATCGGCATTTTTTTAACCAAGAATCTAAAGAAAAATAATCAATTCTGTTTTACAGAAACTCTCTCTCTTTCTCTAACTATCAATTTTAGTGCGACATTGATGGTAAAACAAAAGGAGGGCTAAAAGACAGAACAGAAACGCATGTCTTAATCTCACAAAGACACAATCTTTCCTCCTTCCTCCTCGCTTTGCCTTTTATTCAAACGGTCAAAAAAGAAGGTTTTTTCACTCAATTATAGTTTTTAATAATTCAACATCATAAACACATGATTGAAGAAGAAGCTCAACCACACCCAAAAAGAAACAGAGATAAAAAGATAAATCATGAAGAATGAGAAGGGATGAGAGAGAGAGAGTAAACGTTGAGTACAAACAAATCTGGTTTTGCACTTTGCTACCAGAAGGTTATTAAGAAAGGAAGAGAATTTGAGAGAACCCAGATGAGATGACGAATTCGTGAGAATGTGACGAAGAGAAGAAACAAGTACCCCTTCTTTTGTTTGTTTTCTCTTCTCTCTTCTGGAGTTAGTAGTGAGTGATTGTCTTTGTTTTATTTTTCTTGAGAAAATAAAATAAAATAGAAAAAAAAATAAAAGGGGAGAAATTAAAAGATTTCTTGAAAGATTCGGGTTGAAAAAAAATAAAGATAACGCGACCGGTGAATTACTGGTTATAGCCGGTTACTTTAGTCCTCTCGACTCGCGCACCACACGTGCAAGCTCCACCACATGCTCCCACCTCTCGGTTTTCACTATTTATTACTTTCTTTTACCATTGAAAAACTCAGCTGGTAACTTTTTGATTCCCAATTTTGTCCCTAGCTTTGTAAAGTTCTTTTTAGAACAGCTCTAATAGTTTTATGATAGTACTCCATCCGTTTCACAAATAGTGTCACTCAACCTCTTTTCACACATATTAAGAAACTCGTTAAAATGCATTTATATTTTCATTAATATTACGTATCTAACCAATAGTATTTTAGATAAATATGTTTATTTATAAGATCAATGCATTTACAATTAATTTTGAGCTGAAAGTTTATAAAAATTGCATTGGTATTGTAGAATGACACTTATTATGAAACAAGAAAAATCAGCTAAAATGACAATTAATATGAAACAGAGGGAGTACTAAATATTTTTATTAAAACTAAATTATACATTTAAGTGAAAAATAGAACCAATACTCTCTTTTGTTAAAACTAAAATAAAATCATTGTAAAATGTAATAATAAATGCAAATTTATATAAACAACCAGTCGTAATCAAGAACTAATAAAATTATTCCCTTAAATAACATGACACTATAAAGAAGATGCTATTGGTCTATAGAGTGTGGAATAATCACTTTATTTGTGTAAATAAATTAGTTTAGTTTTTCGTGACAAGGGTTTTGGATATAGAACCAGAATATTCTTTAATTAGTCAAAAGACAACAGTGAAATTCTAAATCCTCTTGTTAGCTTTTTTTTTCTTAGTATCCACGCTAACTAAGGATAATACTTTTCCAAAAGTTCTAAACAAAATTAGTCAGAAATAAGGGTAAAATAGTAAATAAAGGAGCAGAGAAAATCGCGCACATAGTCAAAAAGCCGAGATAAGTTTCACTAAACTCCAAACACCCACGGGGAAGAGTAACCCGTACAGGTCGGACACGTGCGACGTTAATTTCTATGTTTTGTTTACTAAATTAATCATTTTATTTCACCTTTTATCATTGTTATTTACACCATCAATTCTCGATTTTGCTAAACAAATCCTACCATTTTATTATTTCTGTAAATACAAATTCTTATCGTTGTAATAACCAAAAGAATTGATATTAACTTATACAAATGGCAAAACAAAATTTAAATTTATTATTATCACGCTAACTTCAACAAGTCTTTATGGAACTTAAAACTTAGTTTCATAATTTTGGAGGATTATTGTTAAAACACAAAGAATAGATTTGTATAAATAGAAAAGTAAAGTAAAAACTATATTTAGAGGAAAAACGAAATTCAAAAAGAAAAGAGTAAAGAGAAAAAAGCATAGAGTAAGTGGGGACCACAAGCAAAAGCTCCAGCTAGACACTTGACCATGACAGTGTCTTGCTTTGACTGTAAGCCTCGATCTATCCTCAGTCTAATCTTTGTTGCCTTTGACTGTTCCTAGCTCCACTCATATCTCGACACATGTTCACATCTGCTCTTTCCCACCCAAAACCGTAATTAATGTATAATTATTTTCAATTTTTTTAATTTTTAATAACATTTTAACCAAATCAAGATACTTTAATAATAAGTGATATTGATGGGAGAGAGAGATGAAGGAGAAATCTGAGAGACCATGTGTTGTTTTGTTGCAGTTGGGTACTGACCCATAACTGCAAAGTTTGCTGTCCAGAAATTATTATTTGATAAATAATTATATTAATTACTGGACCCGTTTTTTGAATAATGAAATTACAGATTCAAATGATATGATTTTTTCAGAGTTGTTAATGCTCAAATTTGTTTCCTTTGTGTTTATGATGAAGTTTTGCTAGTCAAACAAACATTACTAAAGTGGACCGGCAAGTGTTTAAATGTGATATGACGTCTAATCAAGTTTTTAGCATTGGGAGAGGGATGTGAGCTTGATAGAGATATTATTAAAATAACAATAACAAAAAACTTGATTTAATAATTTTATAATAAATTATCTCTTGTGAGGAGTAATACGCACCGAGTGCTACTGCTGGTGAATGGTGGTGAGTGGTGACTACGGGACCTACGAAGAAAAAGCGTAGCAATTTCAATGAAAGCGATCTAACAAAATTTCAACAACTGTTGGTTACATTCTGGTTATTGGAATGAACAGTTTCAAACAAGTTACAGTTAACTAAAACAAACAATCAAATTTACATTTTTGTACATTTATTTTCAACTAAATCTATGATTAAGATTATCATTTAAATATCATCGTAACATTTCTCATCAAAACAACTTAATAGAAACATATGAATATTTTCTCTCAAAAAGCATATGAATAATCATTATTTATCTGCTATGAAATGCATAAAAAAGGTTCGTGTTTTGATCATTAAAAATCGGCGTCCATACATCTCTATGAATATTACGTTTGTCCAAACAAAAATACATTATTATTATTATTATTATTATTATTATTATTATTATTATTGTTTAACTTTTTCATTCCCTAAGGAACCTCAACATAAAAGTCAAATTGGATTTATGATAGGCCAGGATATGATGAAAAATTATATTTAGATCAAGTCCATAAACCTGGGTAATAAGGTGTAAATACAAAATATGATGCAAATAGTCAAGTGTGAATTAAGAATATGTTGAATAATTAAACCTTAATCAAACGCATAGAGTTGAACCATCAGATCATGGAGTTTATTCAATCTGGTGATGCACCAAGATAGATATTTAACTGAAAATACAAAGTGAGGTTAGTAACCAAAATATATACTATCTCTGTTTCACAATACTTGATGTTTTATCTTATTGCACAAAAATTAAGATAATTAATCTTTTCAAAAAAACATTTTAAAATAAAATTTTATAATCAGCTAACCAATTATAAAAGACCGTAAAATCTAATTGGATGAACAGTTCCCAATAAAATTAAAATTAATCTTAAAATATCAAAACTTCGTCTAAACTGAAACAAAATATTTTCTCCAAAACATCATCTATTTTGAAATGGAGCGAGTATAAAAATATGATTACGAAGAGATGTTAATTCTTATTGGTAGCAAAATTACATCTTTCCAAAAAAACATTTTAAAATAAAATTTTATTTTCAGCTAACCAATTATAAAAGACAGTAAAATCTATTGCAAAAAGATTAAGATAATTACATCTTTCCAAAAAAAACATTTTAAAATAAAATTTTATAATCAGCTAACCAATTATAAAAAAAATCGTAAAATCTAATTGGATGAACAGTTCCCAATAAAATTAAAATTAATCTTAAAATATCAAAACTTCATCTAAACTGAAACAAAATATTTCCTCCAAAACATCATCTATATTGAAATGGAACGAGTATAAAAATATGATTACGAAGAGATGTTAATTCTTATTGGTAGCAAAGCATCACAATATATACATCAAATGTATGAGACTGATGAAGATGTACTGTTTTCTTTGATTGCTAATTTGAATTAGCTTCTACACCATTTCGATCTGAACACGGACGTAAAAGAAAAAAGATATCAACATGAAATTTTTATATAGAGAACAGGAAGAAAAATTGTACTCCTATATAATTAATCCATCTGATTACATGGAAAAGTTTCGCAACCTTGAAAAGGGTGAAACAATCGTGAAAATTTGCAAAATTAGAAGCACGAAGGAATCGAGAAAGGTATATACTCCCCTGCGCATTGCTATAGGCGTATTCTATTATTATCATTCTTTAGTAATTTAGGATTGTTCACGTGACGCTCTAACCTCTAAATCTATGTCTGTAGAAATCTATAATATGTATACACATGCAGCATGAAGCATCTATATTTGTAAATTATACACATACAATGATACAAATTCAGTTTTGCTGATACCAACTATTTTCTTTTCTTTTTTGCTATGAATGTAAATATTCATAAAAAGAAATAGTCAGATTTACAAAGTTGAAATCTAAGAAGCAGAACCTCTTTGGCAAAAAATAATAAAAAACAAAGTGGAACTAAGAAAATACTATATGTGCTGCACAACCATAGTGACATAAGAGAAGAAAAGTGCTTCCTCTTCCTTTGGGCTGTGATGATCGTCTTGATATTGCGGTCTATGAACCTGAATACTTCAGTTGCAGTGAGCGAGCCTTGATTATGGATACCAAACTATCTTCATACATATGTTTCAATATATTATTTTATTCTAATCTACCTTAGAATTTATATACACACTAGTGTTATCACCCCGTGCTTAGCACGGGGTAAATCTTTTTTGGATATAAATTTTTGAGAAATCAAATTATAATAGTTTTACTTTTTTGTTTTTATCAAAATGGAACTTATATAGACACATTTTCTGAAGCTGGATATTCCTAGAAATATCATATTTGATCCATGTCTATTTGTAATTTTTTGTAACTAAGTCTTCTTTAAAATAAAATTACCCAAAATTAATATACCTAAAGCCCCATAAAACTAAACATGTATATAAAATAGTAAATTTCTATATAATAGACTTACAAAAAGTTTGCAGATAGGTTAATATGCTCTGTTATAAGAAAAAAAAAATAGATGTGAAATAGTCAAGCCATAAAAAACAAATTTGTAAATACCCAATTTGACTCACATAGTTGTTGATCCTCTTTTCCCTCGGTAGAATAGCTATTGCATCATTATTTGTTAGTCAATGGATATGATTTTTTCAAAGCTGGAAAAATAGCAATTCGAGTAACATATGCAAGAGAATCAGAGAATAACCGAAGATACCACTTGTCTTCAAATGTGTACGGTTTGTTTGTATGTTTGTAGCAGAGAAGGTTTCTTTATTTTGTTTCTCTTATTTAGTCTTCCCTATCTGTTTATGTTTTTTATTAATTCAGAAGTAAGATAAGTCGTTTCATAAAGATATAACATAGAAGGAACAGATTTGCAAATACTCATTTTGTAGATAATGGAGTTGAGATACTTATTGCTATTTGATTGCTGCAAACCTTTGATTTCCATTCTTTTATTGAAACTTTAAGTTTTGAAACAGAAACACATTCAAGTGCCAGTTTTAACCTGAAATGAACAAAAGAGACTATTAATTGAGAATGAGATGAAAGTGAATATAAATTAAGAGTGATCATTTAGAAAATATAAAAAATAAAAATAATCATAAATTTGAATGGAGTTTGTTTTTGATCAGAGGAAAAACTCGACAAAAGGAGAAGGAATTTTTGAAGAAGATAGTAAAATCAATAAAAAAACAAGAAGTAAATAGACAATAAAACAGTTGCACGTAGTGGTGAGAAAATTTAGGGATTTAGTATTTTGAGTTTTAAAAATTGAGATCAGAATTTCTTTTAATCAATTTTTTTTGGTAAACAAATTCCATGTGTCGTATTCTTCTTCGTCATGCGACTTGCGCTTTAGTATATAAAAGACTAGGGTAAACCCGCCCTACATGCGGACGGACGAGTAAATAAATTAATATTATAATTTTATAAACTTTTTTATTTATTTTTAACTAAAAGTAGTATTAAGATTCATTAAAATTTACAACAATTTTACTATCCACTAGAAAATATATACTTATCTAATTATTATAAAATCATATACAAAAAGTTACATAGATTTTTTTTAAAACATGAATTGGAATAAGGGGAATGTGAAGCTACTTCTCTCTTATTTATATATTGTTTCAAGAAACGATTTTTTTCTTGTTTATACATTTTTCTTAAAACTAACAATTTTTATAACATAATGAAATAACTTATTCAATATAACTTAAAATACTTTAAGATAAATAAATAGATTATATGAAACTATAATTACTATTTATACATATATATATATATATATATTTGTTAGAATTTTATATATGTATTATTATATATGAAAACGAAGTTAACTATGTTATTAAAATTATTGATTAGAAATTTTTGTTGGCAAAAAGAAATGGAATTGAACTTTTGAAACCAAATATGTCCGACTAACATATAAAATATAATCCTTACAATAATTATATTATAGGCATAAATTATTTCATTTTATTATATATTTATAAATTTTAAATAAATATACATATTAAATTATTTAAACTCATATTATAATTACTCATCATTCGTGTAGATGTGAACAATGAAGATGTTCGTAACTGAATTTATATCTACTTATAAAATAAATTCTTGTTTCAGAATATTAAAATTTTAAATTTATTAAATTTCTTATGAAAATTTCAGTCGAAAATATTAATATATATAATTTGAACTATTTAATGAATTAATGAGATGTATCATAATAAAAACATCTTTTACAATGTCGAAGTATATTATAATACGAAAGTTTACTTAACCCGATTTGCTTAATTAATTAATAAATTAATTTAGTTAATGAATCAAGTTACTTTTCAACTGAATGATTATATGTTTCCTAAAGAAACTGAAATGATCTGGTTTTCTTAACCAATTGGTTGAGTTAATGAATTTGTAAAACTTTGAACCAAAGCGTTTCTTTGTTTTTGTAACCGTGTGACATGTTTACATGTGTGCTTACAAACCTAATTGTTTATAGCTTTCTTTTCCTTCGGAATTAACGCCGCCACCGTCATCATCATCCTCTCATTCTCGTATTTTCTCTTCTCCTCCTTTTTTTGTCCTTCCCTCACTTCTCTGCTCCGTATGTTACGCATATAAGAAATAGTGTTGTTATAAACCTTCGTGAAACCTCAACGGAAAAATATTTCTCCTTGTGGGTTCATCCTCATCATTATTGATGTATCCTTAATTGTACTCCTACTCATAACCACCGCATCCAAATCCTCCCACAACTGTCACATCACACCGCACCCCATCTGGAGACTCTTTCACCTCCTCTAGTCGCTCAGATCCGCCTCGCATGTAACGCCACACGATTCTCAGACCACTGCTTCTCTTCACACGGGTCGGGTCCCTCTGATTCTAAACCAAATCTGTTTTGTACTGCTCACAAAGAGTAAAAACTGCAGCACCGCACCAAATTGACGGACGGACGTCACTGTGATGAGCGGAGAGGTCATGGGCGCAGCTCTGGCTTACCATTACAATTGCTTATCAGGTCCCAAACTGGCAACAATAAGAAGCAAGTAGTCGACAACTTCTCGTTAAACTCACCGGATTTTCGGGAGAGCTTAAGATTGAGAAGCTTGAATTGATGGATTTGAGGGAATATAACATACCTTTTTATAGTGAGGATTTAGAAAAATAATTAATGGGCGATGCATTCAAGGAAAAATTGTGGTAGGAGTGGAGAAGATTGGTTAATGTGTCGTTTGGGTTCATTGAAATTTTGTAACGCCTGAATATTAATAAACGCCGGTGACGTGAATAGGTAAAGAAATCTGGTAGTGTTAAGAATTGATGGAGGCTACGGGGAATCCGAGGTTGGCTACGACAAAATAGAAAACGACGCGTTTTGAGTCAGACTTGCTTATTTTCCACGTGGGTTTTACAAAGATTCATTTAAAAGTCCGTATGCAATCTAAAGCCCAAACGAAATATAAATCATAATAATTTAAACACAGAGTTTTGGTTAGCAGGACACGTGTCGCGCTCCTATTAACCAAGTTTATGACATGTCTGCTCTTTAAGAAGAGAGTAAACCCAACTTTATAATAATAGATTTGAATAGTAGGAGATTGTTAGAGATCCCAAACATCAATCGGGGTACCAAGCACAACAACTTGTGTCTATTAGTTCAGTTGGAAAATTAAGGTTACACTTGATAAATATTGTTTAATCATGAAATCGCAAAAAAAAAATGTGCAAAAAATTAAAATCAGAGGAGTAAAAACTGCATATTAAATGTTTATGTGACTATATGAATTTTGCTGAATACAGAAATATATATTTAAGTTATTAAATTATATAATGCAGTTTTAAATTTATTAGAAAAATAAAATACCAATAATTAAACTTATTATTACAAAATGTGGAAATAAAAAAACTACTTTTTAGAAATATTTAATTATTTTCCAATATGTTTTTAATAATATATTACATCTCATCATGATTTTTGAATTTCTAGTATATTTTTATTAATAACATAGCTATTAACCATTTAAAAATATTGCTATTTATTTAAAAATTTAAATATTATTATCATATAATTAAATAATAAGAAAATGATGATTTCTTAAATAATCTAATAAAATCAAGTTCTTATTTAATAAAAAAATTATTTGTATTTTTGTCAATGCATTTATTTTCATTCTATAATTTTACATTTTTTTTGATTTGCCAAAAAAAACGTTTTAACTATATGACTAGATGATAATCCGCGTCCTATCCGAGTGATCTTTTAAAAATATATTGTATTTAAATATTATAAACAATACTTTTTGTTATCAATAACATTTTTTTTACATTTCATTAGAGATGGACATTCAAGTACCATTTTGTTCGGTTCGGTTCGGATCCTTGCAGATTTTGTTTGGTTTGAATTTTTGCAGTTTTTTTCGGGTTTGGGTTCAGATAAAGTTCACAATACACATTAAATTTTTCAAAATATCAAAATAAAATAATATATAATATATAACATATCAATTTAAATAATGTATAACAAAATACATGAACTTAACATAAAATTGGTTTATCCTAAATATTTGTATTAAAATAAATAGATATAAAAAGTATTTTAAGTATCATTTAGCTATTCCAAACATGCACTTATAACTATTTTTATATATTTCCAAGTATTTTTGGTATATTAGAAGCATCTTATACATTTTGTATATTCTGATCTTAGATATAAAATTTAAAATAACTAATATATTTAAGTATATCAGTTTAGTTCGGATATCCTCAGATACCCGAAATATCATGGTTCGGATCAGGTTTTGTTTTGGTACTCTAGATACCAAAATTTTGAACCCGTTCGAAAATCTAACCAATTTTGGTTAAAGTTTGGTTCGGCTTTTTAGATTTGGATTTTTTCTCAATCCTACATTTTTATTGTAACAAAATTTTAGATAAAAAATGATGATGGTTTATATTGATTTTAGATATGCAATATTTTTTAATCAAAACACATTTTACTATGTATGTAACCCATTTAATTAATCATTGGATAGGTCCATTTAAGGAAAAATGGACTGAATTAAAACATGTTACCATTTCAGATTGTCAATCGACATTTTCATATATTTTATGTCGGTATTGTTACGATTAGAAAGGGGGTTAGGGTCAGCAAATCAAATTTTTTGTGCAATCAATGTTCTTGTTAGAATATTTCAATAGCTTCTACATAAACATTTGTTATATCAATCTGTTGTAAGATTTTTGAATAATATTAACTAATGAAATCTTATACTTGTTAGCATAATAATTTTTTTTCTAAATTAATACATTTATCTTATTAGAGTAAAAGTACTTTTAAGAAGTGCTTCAAAACATAACATCATTAAAAAAATACAATATTGTTTGAAAACATAGACAGAAGTATATTAAGGAAAAAAAATAATATAATTGTTACAAAAGTCAGAAACACTTTCGTGTGAAACTTAATATGGAGCCCACATCATTCATAACTTACAGTAACAATTGTCGAATTTTCTTTCTATATAAGAAGATGTAATGCGATCATTTTATGTTACCCCTTCCGATTGATAATAATAACATCTCTTTTCTCTTGATATACAACTTCTTTCTTCTTTTATTTTTCGTAAGTTTGCTATATATTATAAATTATGATATTCATACTATAAATAACATACACATTTTACGTAACATAAAATAAACAATATACTATAATTAAAACACGTTATCAACACGATCACTCTACTATTAAAATTTTCTTTTCTGATTATTATGTTTGGAGTGAGGCCTCCATTTATTTATTATGTTTCTGATTACCAGAATGCGGCCCTACTAGGGCTGGAACGGATCGGGTATCCGGGATGTTTTAAGGTATCCGGATCCGGATTTGTATCCGGCGGATCCATGTTTTTGTTATCCTTATCCGGATCCGGGGTTCTCGGATATCCGGGCTTCGGATATCCTTCTAAAAGTTTTAATATCCGGCGGATATCCGGATCCGGATTTGAATCCTTAAAATAAATAAAAATAACATTAAAACATATAAAATATTAACAATAATTGAAAAAAATAAAAATATGTATAGCATTTTTAATTATATCTATGCAAACTATAACAAAGTTAGTATAAATGTGTATATATATTAGTATAAAAATAAAAATATAGTATAAAATCTGTTTTTATACATATATATTCCTATTTTTAAAATAATTATCAATAAAAATTACGGATCCGGATATCCGGAGTTAAAAATCAAGATATCCGGATCCGGATTCGATTTGCACGGATCCAACAATTTACTATCCGGATTCGGATTCGGCCCCTCCGGATATCCGGATTTTCGGAGCGGATCCGGATCGAATCTCGGATCGAATCCGAATCCCGGATAATAATTCCAGGCCTAGGCCCTACCGCTCCATCTCTTATTTTTAATTTTGCAATGGTTGTTTAAGGCACCATATTGGCCGGTATACCGCCTAAACATTTAATTTATCATTTTATAATATATAACTCTGTTATCATAATTTATTGTTCTATAAATCTGATCACCTTAATGTTCTCACTTTCAAAACCTGATAGATAATTTTATCACTATATTTATAACTAAATATACTTAAGGTCTCACCTATATTTATATATATATGTTTAAACTGATAAATTCTATAATTGCTCACTAATAATTTCAAATTTATTTTACTTTCTTTTTTTACTTTCAACGGTCGTATACAAATTTAAACAACAACAACTAAAATAATAATAACAATAATAATAATAATAATAAATTATAATAATAATAATAATAAATCACTTTTTAAACGGCCAGTTAACGGCTAATGAATAGTATTTTTCATCTATAAATACAACTCATTTTCACTTTACTCTCTCATCCAAAATATTTCATCTTCTATCAAATATTTTTAAATCGTTCTCCTCCGATTTTCGTTGCAAAAAAAGATTTGATTACTTTTAGTTTTCTGTGCGATTTTTATTTTTTCGTCTATGTATTTTATTTTTGTTGGAGAAACCACTCATGAATATTTTGGCATTAACATCGCCTTATGTTTGTTCGCATTATTTTTACTTGTAAATGTGTGTACTATCAATGTAATCGATACTATATAAAATTAATAAAATTATAATAAAAATATTATTTTGTGGCTTAGAAATTCAAATGGCAAACACGGAGAAGTAGAGGTGGGCAAAAAAACAAACCGAACCGAAAACGATTCAAACCAAACCAAAGTCTATTTCAAACCATTCGGTTGAATATTTCTCCAACCCGAATGGTTCGGTTTAAAACCAAATCGAACCGAGAAACCGATGTGTTTTTATATTTATTTTAATTAAAAATATTAGTAATACTAATATACTAAAATTTTAATTCTAAACAACATATTTTCCATTACTAATGATATAAGAGACATTACTAATGATTTGTAAGCTTTTTTTTTTCATTTTAGTTAACTTTTATTTCTTTTAATTCATATATACTTTTTGTGACATTTTTGTTTATGTTTCAGTTTTATATTAACTTTAGTTCACATAGTTTAAGTTTACATAATTTATGTTTTAGAATATGATTTCTTTAAAAAATAAACCTTTTTAAAATGATAAAACAAACCGAATCAAATACAAACCGAACCGAAAATAAACCAAACCGAACACAAACCGAACCAAATTAACTATGGTTCACTTCAGTTGGAAAAATACTAGAACCAATCTAACCAAACCGAACTGAACTCGAACTGAACCGAGAAAATAACCGAAGTGCCCTTCCTTAAAAGACACCTTGATGAAAGTATTATTTATGACTATACCAACATGAGAGATCCTAAAGAGCTATGGAAGTCTCAGAAAGGTTGTTTTGATCATCAGAAAAACATAACGCTTCCATTTGCTCGAGACGAATGGCAGAGTTTGAGATTCCAAGATTTCACAAAGTGATGAATTACAATTCTGTTGTATTATGAATTGTGGCCAAATTGAGATATTGTGGTGAGATGATCACGAATATCAAATGCTTGAGAAGACGTACACCACATTCCACAAGAGCCACATCACCTTGCAGCAACAGTATAGGTTGCGGGGATATACCAAATTTTCGGATTTGATTGTGGCACTTCTCATAGCAGAAAAGAACAACGAGCTTCTGATCAAGAATCACATGACTCGTCCAACTGGTTCTTAAGCACCCCTAGAAGCAAACACATTAGATTCAAAGAAACCAGTGAAGGAAAATAAGGCTTTTCGGGGTCGCGGTCGTGGTCGTCAAAACTACCGTGAATGTGGACGAAAGTACAATCCACAAGATAAGAATTCATTCCAGTGGGTCCGCTCTGAACAATCCCTTAAGGGAAAAGAACACCTAGGAAGTACCTCCCAGAAGCGAGAAGATGCTTGTTTCAGATGCGGTACTAAAGGGCATTGGTCTAGTATATGTCGTACCCCAGCACATATTTATGATCTATACAAGAAGTCCGTCAAAGGAAAGAAAGGGAGATTAACTTTGCGGAACATTCTGAGGGTACAACGCACCTCGATGTGTCTGACTTCGTGAATGATTTCGAGGAGACGGCTTTCAATGAAGCTTAAGTGTCTATTATGTGACTCTTGAAATTTCACAATTATACCATAAATAATTGTTGCTTGTGGAAAACTAATGTGTAATTATTGTGTGTTTTTCACCTAATCATGTATAATTATTGTGTGTTTTTCACCTAATCATGTATAATTATTGTGTGCTGAATATTTGCTAATGATGTATAATATTTTATGAATAATATTATCTTATGTTAATTCTTCTTGTTTGTCTCAGAAATGGACATTACAAATGGAACATCAACCAAGATCAAAGCTCGAGATATTTGCATACCAGATAGTGGAACCACGCACACTATTCTGAAACACAGAAAATATTTTTCTGAACCAAAACCGACAAATATCATTGTTAACACAATATCGGGTCCTGCAGACTTGATTGAAGGGATTGGTAAAGCCCACTTTAAATTACCTAATGGGACGATATTCTCGATAAAGAATGCGCTATTTTCTCCAAATTTTAAAAGGAATTTGTTGAGTTTTAGTGACATATCTTCAAGGATTTGATACTCAGTCTGCAACTGAGAATGGAAAGAAATAGACGTATATTACTTTTAAGAAATCAGGAAAAGAAAAAGTGTTGGAAAAACTATCAAAACTCTCTTCTGGTCTGCATCATACATATATAAGTGCCATCGAATCACACTTAGTGATTAAGAAAAATCCTGAAGATTTTACACTATGGCATGATCGTCTTGGTCATCCAGGCACCCGTATGATACGAAAAATCATCGAGAACTCACATGGTCATTCGCTGAAACCCCAAGAGATTTATCAGGAGAATAAAACGACATGTACTGCATGTTCTCTTGGAAAGTTAATTATAAGACCATCGCCAACCAAAATAAATAAAGAGTTACCAAAGTTCTTTGAAAGAATTCAAGGCGATATTTGTGGACCTATACATCCACCTTGTTGGACCATTATACTATTTCATGGTAATGATCGACGCGTCAAGTAGATTGTCACACGTTTGTCTATTGTCCTCTCGAAATGTGGCATTTGTGAGATTTTTATCTCAGATAATCAAACTAAGAGCTCAATTTCCTGATTATCCAATAAAGAGAGTTAGACTATACAACGCTGGTGGATTCACTTTCCAAGCATCCAATGACTATTGTATGGTAACCGAAATTGATGTTGAGCATCTTGTTGCTCATGTTCATACACAAAATAGTTTGGCTGAATCATTAATTAAACGTCTGCAATTGATTGCAAGACCATTAATCATGAAATCTAAACTCCAAACTCATGTGTGGGGACATGCTATTTTGCATGCAGAAGCACTGATTCGGGTGAAACCAAGTGCATATCATAAATACTCTCCAATACAATTAGCAATTGGACGAGAATCAAATATTTCTCATCTTAGAATTTTTGGTTGTGTTGTATATGTGCCAATTGCACCTCTCTAACGTACAAAGATGAGACCTCAAAGGAGATTAGGGATATATGTTGGTTGTGATTCTTCATCAATTATACGATACCTAGAACCGCAAACTGGTGATGTATTCACAGCATGTTTTGCTGATTGCCACTTTGATGAAATAATATTTCTAGTTCTAAGGGGAGAAGATAAACAAGTAGGAAAAGATATTAAATGGTGTGTGCCATCTTTGCTACATCTTGATCCTCCTACAAAACAGTCAGAATTAGAGGTCCAACGAATTATGCAATTACAAAGCTTTGCAAATCAATTACCGGATGCTATTGCAGACACCAAATCGGTTACAAAATCACATATACCAGCTGCAAATATTCCTGCTCGTATAGAAGTACCACATGAATGTATAATAGAAGATAATACACGAGAATCTAAAATACTCTTGAAGAGCGGTAGACCTATTAGGTCAAAAGATAAGAATCCTAGAAAAATAAAGGAAATAGAAATACAAAATCTTTCCAATGTTGCAGAGAAGTTGGGAGAAATGAGCAATGCAGTTGATGGCAATGTTAAACATCTTGATTCTGAATAAAGTCATGAGAACTCTATTAATTATATCCATAATACAAAAGTATGGAATCCAAACTAAGTGAATGGTGTTTACGATTCTTTCTCGTACTTTGTTTCAAAGAAAATATGTGAAGAGAGTGATGACCCAGAACCAAAGTCTATATCTGAATGTCAAAACAGACTTGATTGGACAAAATGGAAAGATGCAATACAAGTCGAACATGATTCGCTTCACAAACGAGAAGTATTTGGGTCTATTATAGTCACACCTAAAGCTGTAAAACCAGTTGGATACAAATGGGTTTTCGTTCGAAAACAAAATGAGAATAATGAAGTAACAAGATACAAAGCTCGCCTTGTAGCTCAAGGTTTTTTCAAAGACCTGAGATCAATTATGAAGAAACATATTCTCCTGCTATGGATGCAATCAAGTTTAGATTTTTGATGAGTTTAGCGGCCAGTCAAAATCTAGAAATGCGTCTAATAGATGTTGTTACTACATATTTATACGGATCCTTGGATACCAATATTTATATGAGAATCCCTGAAGGATTTAAAATGCTTGAACCATTAAGTTCTAAACCAAAAGAGTTATGTGCAATAAAATTGCAACGATCATTATACGGCTTAAAACAATCTGGACGTATGTGGTATAATCGTCTAAGTGAGCATTTAACCAAAGAAGGGTATATAAATAATCTTACATGCCCTTTTGTTTTCATTAAGAAAATGTCTTTCGAATTTGTAATAATTGTTGTATATGTTGATGATCTAAATATTATTGGGACCCAAAGAGAAATTCAACAAGCGTCTGAATATTTAAAAGGAGAATTTGAGATGAAAGATTTCGGACAGACAAAGTATTGTCTTGGTCTACAGATTAAACATACTCAAAAGGGTATATTTGTACACCAATCTACCTATACGAAAAGAGTACTGAAACGATTCAACATGGATAAAGCAACTCCATTAAGCACCCATATGGTCGTTAGGTCATTCAATATTAAAAATGATCCTTTCCGACCACATGAGGAAAATGAGGAGATACTTGGTCCTGAAGTGTCGTATCTAAGTGCAATAGGAGCTCTTATGTATCTTGCAAACTGTACTCGGCCTGATATATCATTTGCCGTTAATCTTTTGGCGAGATTCAGCCATCTCCTACACCTAAGGGAATGGGATCAAATATATATTTCGCTATCTCCAAGGGATAATTGAGTTAGGATTATTTTATCTTAACAACTCAAGCGGAGAAATGGTTGGCTTTGCAGATGCAAGGTATTTGTCTGATCTCCATAAAGTTCGATCACAAACTGGATACGTATTCACAGTTGGAGGAACTGGTATATCATGGCGCTCCTAGAACCAAACACTTGTAGCCACTTCCTCGAACCATGCTGAGATCATTGCTCTCCACGAAGCAAGTAGAGAATGTGTTTGGCTCAGATCAATAAGTCAACATATCCATTCAAGTAATGGGATCAACATCAGTTTAGAACCAACCATCTTATATGAAGACAATGCAGCATGTGTCTCTCAAACAAAGGAATGATATATGAAAAGTGTCAGAACCAAACATATTCCACCGAAGTTCTTCTCATATACCCAAAAACTCGAGAAAAGGAAAGAAATTGAAGTAAAGTATGTTCGCTCATGTGATAATGCTGCAGACCTTTTTACAAAGTCATTACCCACTACGACATTCAGAAAACATGCTTACAACATTGGAATGCGACATCAACAAGACCTACAACAATAGTCTATTCAAGGGGGAGCTTCTCAGTTGTACTCTTTTTACCTTGCTATGATTATTCCACTGTGTTTTTCAAGAAGGTTTTTAACGAGACAACTAAAGATTCACAATAAAACACTAATGATAGTGGTTTCCAAAGGAGAGTGTTACAAAAGTCAGAAACACTTTCGTGTGAAACTTAATATGGAGTCCACATCATTAATAACTTACAGTAACAATTGTCGAATTTTCTTTTTATATAAAAAGATGTAATGCGATCATTTTACGTTGCCCCTTCCGTTGATAATAATAACATCTCTCTTCTCTTGATATACAACTTCTTTCTTTTTTTATTTTACGTAAGTTTGCTATATATTATAATTATTATATTCATACTATAAATAATATACACATTTTACGTAACATAAAATAAACAATATATTATAATTATAACAAGAATTAAGTTATTACAAAAAAAAAAATTAAGGTATATTATATTATGAGAAACTATATACACGAACTATCTTTAAAATATAAGAAAAGTTATCAATATAATTTACTAAAAATATCATTTAATCATAAAATAAAATTTAAACTATATATTCATATTGTAAATCAAAATTAATTTAAAATAATTTTATATAAATATTGATTCAAAATTTGATTTTTGCTAAAATATTTTCCAATAATCATTATAAAACATATATATATATATATATATAAGAAAAATACAATATAAATACCAATTTTAAACACCAGCTTAATTATGATTTTTATATTTCACATTAATTTTTAAAATATAATATATTTTATTAATTAAACATTGGTACATATAAAATAGTATTAATTATATGGTGACACGTATATAATAAATAACAGTGACATGAAAAATAAATAGCAACATATTTTTGAAAAGGTTACATATGAAGTATCATATTATACATTTATATTTATAAGTAAAACAAAATAAGGTTTAATACAAAAATAATAATATAATGTTCTCTACTTACGATAAAAAATAATAATATAATACAAAAACATATATATATATATATATATATATATATATATATATATATATATATATATATATATATATATATATATATAAAAGATAAAAAACACTTGTGCGGAGGCACAGCTCAAAATCTAGTTAGAGATTAAAGTAATCACACAAATCAAAATAATAGCTCTTGTTTATTTGAAATATTGTTTTAGTAAATAAATCAAAATAATCATTTTATTTATTGTATATGGTATATAATTACATATTAATGATACTGAATACATATATAGTATATTTAAATATATAGTATATTTAAATATAAATATTTATTATTGAGACTTTCAACTCATATGGTCTATTAACATTTTTATGTTTAATGTAACATAAAATTTAAACTATTAATCCCAAAAATATTGATGCTATATTTTTTGATGCAAATATCAAAGTTATATTATTAAGATCTCAATACCTTTTCAATGAAAATTTTAAAATCAAAATAGTTAAGTGTGTTTTACATGGTATATAGTTTAATTATATGATAATATATATCTATTAAATTAAATTCATATTAATATTAATATGATCTTATGATGTATCTTGTTATATAAAAAGTAATTAAACCATTGATCTCAAAATTTTTAAAATGGGAATTCTCAATGTATATATCAGAAAACAACATTTATTGATATTTAAAGGTGTCAGCTGACACCCCATTCATGTAGGTCTGCCACTGGTTTTCTCTTTGTGTAAAATGTAAATAGATTTTTAGAGTATGACTCGACTATCGACCACCAAGAAAAGTAGTGTATTGGGCCGAAAACAACAATATTCAAAAAAATAACAATACTAATCAATTGGGTTTACATTGGGCCGAAAATCTTATATGGGCCAACAATATAACACTAAGCAATTACTTATTCGTAGTTCAAATAAAGCAGGTAAAATGAAGTCATTAGACTCATGATGTACTAAGCAGTTTGATAAAACAAAAAAAAATACTGACAATGCACTAACCGACGTCTCTTAAATATTAATCCACCATGAAATTGGCGTTCATATTTTATGAGGTAGAGTAGAAATGAGTTTCCAGCAACACATTAATAAATTTAAACATCTTATTACAAGAAAATGTATTTAATTACCCAACTAGACACATTTAAGGTTACATCACATTCATAACTTTTGTTGTTTGAAATTCGTTTATAATTCATCTGGACTTTGTCTTCTCTTTGATCGTGTCTAACTGTCTGGAAATCTTTGAGCTTTTCTTCGTCTTATATCTCTTTGATTACATATAATCTTATAATAAAAGGTTTAAGTGTATGTATGTATGTATAAATATCATATCTTTGAATCTCAATTCTTGAAAATCGATCCAGTAATGAAAGGAAGAAGCATAGAGAAAGAAAACAGCTTTGTATGGTTGGTAAAGGCTCCTTTCCGTATCTTGATCATGGCACGTGACGCATACATACGCGGCATTACGTCTTGCACCGGCACCGGAATCTTTGCCGGCGGCGGATCTTCTGGTTTTGGTCAGTTCTCCGGGAACTTCCAAATATGCGATCCACCTAGCACCGCTCTTCCTCGGAGCTTTACCTTGTCGTCTGCGGTAAGCGATCAAGGGTGTCCGACAGGTTATGGGCAGCTTACGACGGCGGCGAGACAATCGTTTCCGTTAGATCGCCGGAGGAATTATAGATGTGTTGCCGTGATGGGACGAATTGACGAGGAGGTTTCTTGTGGTGATGAGTCTGAAGAAGATCATTGACCAAAGAAATAAATGATAAAATATGCTGGGTTTAACGTTTATTTCAATATGAATCTACCAAAGTAAATCTCAAGTTCTGTATGTGATGTATAACAAAGCTCTAGGTGATTCATAATAACATTTTACATTGCATATTGGAAGTCGATATCAACTCTTTTTCCTTTTAGTTAAAAGTTGAAACACAAATGGCACAAAGACAAAGAGTATCATAGTGCCTAGAGACAGATTATTTTTTCTAAAGTTGAAAATATCAGTTGACCAACCAATCATTTTTGGCAGAGTAAATGATGTTGCAAACAAGTTAACTGTAGACACAAGTACAATTTTCAACTGAACTCAATTGTTAAAAAAAAATTATGATGAGGTATGTATTTTCAATTGGGATCTTTTGCAATTTATATTACTTTAGGAACAAGTACAATTTTCAACTGAACTAAATTGTTTTTAAAATTTCTTTGGACGAGGTATGTATTTTCAATTGAGATCTTTTGCAATTTATATTATTTTGTTCCATACTTTGTTTACTTTGATTTGATTTGATCAAACTAAATAATTTTGACTATATCCCGGTTTTGCTATAGGAACTGCATTGTGGTACCAATCTTCGGGATTATATTGCTGATTTTAGCTTGTATGTGTAGCAAATCATTCACATCACTTGTTGTATTTTTTTGTCATTTTCGAGTAAATTTTTTAAAACAAAAAAGCAGCCTAAAGTGGGTATATATGTTTCATGATTTAGTTGTTTAACTATCCTCGTTACTGGTTATTGTCGTCCTCTTGCTCCTAATTCTATCCGACATTCCTTTGTTTGAATTAATGGAACACTAACTATTTGGTTATCTTCTCATTTTGGTCTTGGAGGTTACATTTCTCAAACACATACACATAATAATTCAATATCCACTAAGAAAGATGGGTCTCAGTTACAAAAAGATGGGTTTCAGTGAAGTTTTGTACATCTCTGTATGTAAGTTCTTAAACTATTCCATTTTTGGCACCAATTGTTATATCAATACTATTAAAACAGGAGCAATTTTTATCTACTTACAAGTAGTCTAGGTTGAACAATTATATTTAATTATCTTTCATATTATTTATACTTATATTTAACTTAATTAATATTAAATATACATTATGCCTAAAACTAAGGAACTAACTAACTAATCTATTGTTTTCTAAACTAATGAATTTAAAATCTATTAATACGAAATTAAGAAAATAAACAATTATATTTAGTTATTAATGTAATAAATTATGATATATGTCTATTAATTTGTATATATACAGCTATATATAAATACAAATGCAAAAAAAAACAATTTCTTAAAAACCGTCACTAGATATAAAAACAAATTCTTATATTTAGAGTATTAAAATTTGAAATATATATATATATACATATATATATATGATAAAAAATATTAATAGTTCGATACTATTAATATTTAATATACTATGAAACATGTTAGTATTGATATTTTTATGAATTTAGTTTTGGTTATTCAAACAAATGTAATATATTTATCAAATATTAACTAATTCAACAAATATATTAAGACAATTATATCATAAAACATTACATTAACATAAACTGATGCAAGAGAGTATGGATCAATAGTTTAATTAGTTGTAAAATTTAATTATATATATATATATATATATATATATATATGTGTATAACAAACTTAAAATTAATAAATTTTACATTTTTAATGTGAATAATGAAATTGAATTTTATATATAAAATAAGTCATAAACAAAAAAAATATCAAAAAAAAAATCTAAACATGTGAATAACAAAAGTAAACTAACTAAATAAATGAATATTATATTTACAAACACAAATCAGTAAATTTGTAATAGAGGTATGCAAATTATTGATGCTCAAATATATTTCGTGTTTAGTATGCATCATCTCAAAAACAAGATGAAAATTTAGTTGACTAAAAATGTATTAAAATTGGAACATCACTTTCATCATATATTCACCATTCATCTAAACATTCACGAATATATATTAGAATACTCTAACTATAATAATAATTTAAGTCAAACCGGATTGTATATTGGGTCATCTATCATTTCAACCGGTAGTTAAATTCCGGGTTTTAATTGTTGTTATGGGTTTTATAAGATTTTAAAATAATATTTTTTTTGAAAACTAAACCGGATTATGAGATCACAAAATTTGACAATTTAACAGCGGGTCGGACCGGATTTTAAAATACTCAATATAATATTTCATTTATAACATCTAAATATAGATACGATAAAATATAAATTTATATAAAAAATGGATTGTTTCAAAAAATTATCCCGCGGTTTGAAACCGCGGGTCAAAATCTAGTCAATACTATTAAAACAGAAAATTTTTTATCGACTATGTTTTGAACTATCAAAAAAGTCTTTTGTTGGTCATATTATTTATATTCATATATTCATATATCTAATTTAATTATCTTCCCTATTATTTCTATTCATATATTCATATATCTAATATAATTACAATTAAATATACATCATACCTAAAATTAAGGAACTAACTAACTAATCTATTATTTTTTTAAACTAATGAATTTAATTTATATAAATACTAAGTTCTATTAAAAATAAATTATAATATTTATTCATTGATGTAATAAACAATTATATATATATATATATATATATATATATATATATATATATATATATATATATATATATATATATATCTATTAGTTTGTATATATATATAACTATTTATTAATCCAAATGCAAAAAAAAAAAAAAATTCTTCAAAACCTCACCAAATACATAAAATATATAATTATTATATTTAAAGTAATAAGATTATATATATATATATATATTAATAGTTAGCTACTATAAATATTTAATATATGATGAAACATGTTACTATTGATATTTTATGAATATACTTTTAGTGGGTTATTAAAACATACATGTAATAAATTTATCAAATATAAACTAATAAATATAAAATAACTTAATTTATTTATTAAATATTTTATAAATTATAAAACATACATTCATGAATTTTACCACATACTTCAACGTATTAAAACAAAATAGTAAATTAAGATATATAAAATAATAAATAATTAAATATTTAAATTAGAATATTAAAAATAATTCAATATAGTATGATATGGGTTGAATGAAATATAGTTAATTTATATAATATTAAAGTAAAGTTTGACCAATATAAAAATTTAAAAAAACACTATAATTTACAGTTTTAAAATATAAGTAAAATTAATAAGGACAGGTTATATAAATGAATTATCTTAGTTTCATAAAATTAATATAATTTAATTATATATAATTTTTTTTTTAAATCATTGTATGACATTTCAATTTTCAGTTCATAAATTGTTAAAAAAGCTGATTCCGTATATCCGGCTCGGAAAAACACAAGTATAAATATATTAAGTTATTTCAAAATAACTGAATGGTTTACATATCTCTTAAACCAAAAAAAATGAAAAAATCATAATGGAACTGAAACCGAAATCTAAAAAGAAAAACAACCTAAAACCAAAACCGAACATCATGTTTAAATATATTGGTGAACAAAAAGACGAATTAAATGAATTTGTCAACAAAATATATATAGATATCTTATGTCCCAACGAGAATCATCAAAATGCAAACTTTTAAGATTGATAATACTCTCAGACATTTAACAAACCCGGAAGATCAATGCATACGATGATGACAAAAAGAAAAATTTTGCCCACCCTTTGAAAGGGCGGGTCAAACTCTAGTCAATACTATTAAAACATGAGAACTTTTAATCGACTATGTTTTGGACTATCAAAAAAGTCTATGTTGGTCCATTATCTAATAATCTAATTAACTTAACATATTATATATATATATATATTCATATATCTAATTTAATTAAAATTAAATATATATCATGCCTAAAATTAAGGAACTAACTAACTAATATATTATTTTTATAGAATAATGAATTTAATTTATATAAATACAAAATTTCATTAAAAATAAATTATATTTTATTTATTAATGAAATAAATAATTATATATGTCTATTAATTCATATATATACAACTATATATTAATCCAAATGCAAAAAAAAAAAAATTCTTCAAAGCCTCACCATATACATAAAAATATAATTCTTATATTTGAAGTAATAAAATTAGATATATATATATATATATATTACTACTATGCTACTATTAATATTTAATATATGATAAAACATGTTACTATTGATATTTTATGAATATACTTTTAATGGTTTATTTAAACATACATGAGAACTTTTTATCTACTTACAAGTAGTAGGTTGGACCAATTCATTTATTTAATCTTTTATTTTTTATCTTACAACTAACTTAATTATTATTAAATATATACTATATTCAATCTATTATTTAAATATTTTCAAAATAAGATATTTAAAAAGATATTCTCAAGTATTATTTTCCAAGTTTTCATTTCACTAATATTTTTTATATCTTTTTATTTAAGATGTAAACATAAATTTATTTTTAATATTTAGTTTCAAATAATAAAATGCGTAATTAATATTAAATAAAATTATTAACGAATATTAATTTTTTCATTATAGAATAAGAAATAATATTCCCATAGCATTTATATTAATTTAATACATCAACTAATTAATATAAAGTAACTGAAATTCATTTATTAAATATTTTATGAATCATAAAACTAAAGAATAACATAAATTCATGACTTTTACCACATACTTCAAAGTCCTCTTTAGTTGACTACTTCCTCTTCGAAGACGGTTTCACTAACCCGGGAGAGTTAGCTACTGCCTCAGCATAGTCGCAGTCCGGGAAAGGACTGCTCTGCGAAGCTAGTAGGGAAATTAACCCGGGAGTGTGTGTGGAAATGGGATCTATGGTTTGGGTTTAAGTTTTCCTTATGGTTTAGGTTTATGTTTTTAGTTAATGGGGTTTTGCTTCTCTATTTAAACTAGTTTGTAGTTAATACTATCAACTACTTCACACAGAGAAGTGAATACACATCAAATCAACTACTTAATACTATCAACTACTTCAAACAATATCAGCAAGCAACCAACCACCACCGATTTAATTCCACTGTACTTTTCTAAGGAAAGCTAGTTTTACTAATTAATACACCTAGATCAGTTCAGTTGTCTTTACAAATAATATTTATAGTTCTAGTTATAATTAATACAACTACATCAATTCACGCAAACAAATCCCAGTCTACATCACATCTAGAGATGGGTTAGAACATTTACCTCTCTCTTTCAGTCGAAGCACACATTCTCTAGGGTACCCACCTGGACAGTGAGGCTTCTAACCTGTTCCTGCACAGGGAAACAACAAGACAACAGTGTTATACTCAATAATATTAAAGTAACAAAATAAAGGAAGCTATTGAATTTACCTGAAGCCTCTCAATCTGGTTATTGAGATTCCACACCCCCTTGATAACCTCCTCAGCCTCTTCCAGACGCTTCCTCAGCCTTTCCAACTCTTCCTGGACACCAACCACCCAAGGGTGACTATAATGCAACCCATTATCCTTGTTGACAACAGAAAACAAAATATTAGCGACTGTTTGTAGTTTTCATTAATTCTTAAGAGCATAATTAAGGAAAAAAATACTTACTTCATAGTTTATGCACGTAAAGAACCGCTTTCCAGGATGACTGTCGTAGTCTTCCTTCCCCCGAACCTCGTCAATGATTCTCCCCCCGCAAGCACACCATCTTGGAATACCGTACTGTGAATTCTCGACGAACCCTAACATGTTGCAGTTGTGCTTCTGATTCTTTGAATGTCTCCTTTCTTCTGCGGGATCTATTTGTACCAGAAAACGAATTGATTAGAACAAACTAATGAAAATATTTGATTAGCCAAACACAAATAGATAATTCTATTCACATACTTACGAACCCTAACAAATAAACCCCCATTTCGAAGATATATTGACTCTATTAAACCCTAACAAAGAAACCCTCAAATCAATTTTCGATCTCAGACTCTATGGAACCTTAACAAAGAAATCTCCTAAATTAAATCCCCTACAGATCGATTTAGAACCGTAAAAACAAACCCCCTAATCAGATTCTCCTCCAGACTCTATTGGAGGAAAATCCCCCAAATCCGATCTCAGACTCTCTGGAACCCTAATTTATTCCCCTACAGATCGATTTAGAACCGTGAAAAACTAATCCCCTTATTGATTACTCCTCCAGACTCTATTGGAGGAGAAACCCCTAATTTCAATTCTGATCGAATCTTAACAAAAAGAGACTGAGAAGAGAAAGGCTTACAAAAGACGGTGGGGTCGATGAGAAGACACTCCCTGCTCGATTTGATGGAGAAACGACCTCTCGATCGTCTTCGTTACTCGATCACTACAAATATCACCGCATAACTCAAAAACCCTAGCTTTTGGAAGAGAAGAGGAAATGAGGAGAATATCGCGAAAGGGGGTGCTTTTCGCGTCGTCAACGCGATCCGCTCAAGCCAATCCGGGTGCTCCACGTGTATTGAACTCGCTTATCACTCTCGCGGCCCGGTTCACTTAAAATAAACCATTTTTCATTTTCTTTTTACAACAAAAGCCTATGAAACCCAGCCCATAAACCTCTTTTAATCACTTAATGTACATGCCCTAAGAAGTTAGAACTTGTGCTATATTTTTGGATTTTTTTTTATTTTTAAGTTGGTGATTCTTGTTTTTTTTTTGTTTGTCAATAAACTTGTTTAGAAAGAAGATGATTCTTGTACATTCATCTTTGTCTCTGTTGGTCCATAGGTCTTGTCTCCCATTTAATTAATTTAGGTAATTTGTAACTTGATCAATCATCATCGCTAAAGTCCAAGAGATTAACAATCATCAACGACGTTTCTTGCACGAGTTTGGTATCGAATTGGTTATGCTTTGTCTTTAACTCTGATTAGTTAACTGTTCGAAGGGTGTTTGAACTCTAAATCATTTGTAAAGCGAATAGAAGGAGAAGTAGAGACTCATGTCCTAAACAGATATGGGCGAAGGAACAAGTCTATTGGTTCATTTTAAATCCGACAGATTCTCTATTAACAACGGGAATGAATTTAAGGGTTGAGAGAGATCCGAGTTAAATAAAATGATAAACTATGTTTACAGATAAATAGATGACTTAGTATGATTACATAAGTCCAGAAATTAGTGTACTGGTGGGATACTGAAAACTGTTATAGAATATAACAGTTCTCAAATCCCACAGGACACTAGTTTTTGCAGCTATGTAATCAAGATAAACCATTTTTTCATGTTAGCTTCACATTATCCTAGGAAGAAAAAAGACCAGAATGATAGTAAGGCAGAGAGAAAATGGAGATGTTACGCATTGTGAGTCGGCTAGACCTTTAGATAACAAATGAAATATATATTTTAACCTAATGGATTGGTATTTATTTATGCAGCAACTGGGCCTTTGATATTCTACCAAACCTATCCCAATAAGATATCTTCCTGCTTGGCAGAAGTTCCGTATCTCCCAGAAAAAAATTGCAGAAAACTGTAAAAGCCCTCAGACTTCAACCTCTTTGTTTTTTTCTTTGGCTTAATATTTCACTCCCCAACTTACTCCGAGAACAGAGGTGATGAATTATTATGGTAATACAAGTCGAACATGAAAATGTGAGAGATTACAAAGCATTCATTAAAGCTCTCTTTCTAAGTAATGCTTTCAACATTCTCAAAAAACAAGTAATATATGTTAAATCTCAAGACTGGATTGTTTCTTCTAAAAAAATTATCTCCTTCTGTTTGTAGGATTTCTTCGCGTGAAATTGCCAGATTGGAGTGTACTCTCATAGTCATTGGAAAAAACTATGCAAAAGTTCGACCTCCCTTTGTTTTACTTAGCAATTCTTTTTTTCTTTAACTTCTAGGATTGGTGTGATGTGGTGTTGTGGGAGGTTACTTTCTTCAGCACTTGTCTGCTAATATGCAGATAGGAATCGATGATACTTGTACAACCCTGTATGTAAGCTTTGATATGTGTAAATTTCATTTCTTGCACTCTTGTTATGGACCACCTTATGCGTATCTTGGTTGGAATGAGTCCAAAACTGCTTATGTAAAATTTGCAGCCGGGGCTTTTCTAGCGAGTGTCTTTGTATCTGTTTGGAAGGTGGTCAGGGCTTTGGACTGATGATTTTTTTTTGCCTGACAAAAAGACACCCATATCAACATGCCCGTCTCTAAGGGTGTGCAGAAGGAGCTTTTGCACAGGGTCCAAAAAAAAATTAACCAATTTTAGGTGTAATTTAGGGTTTTTTAAAAAAATTTAGGGCCCTTTTTCACACAATTTTGTGCTAATACATATAGAATATGCACAGGGTCCACCTAGAGACTGAGACAATCTTTGTCTCTTGGACCATCCGAGAAGTTTAAAAAAACGAAGTTCACGCAAGGAAGAGCTGGAAAAGTTTACCAGAGACATTACTTAAAAAAAGGCGGTGATGGAAACTCATTTCTTCAACCGGTTTTGGCTAATGCGAAGGAGAAAAACAGAATCAGCGTAAATTCTTGTTATAACTTACAAGAACTTTAATCTGTTTTTTTTTTGTTGCTTGTGTACATAGCATGCATATATACTTACTGAAAAAGTCCTCATTTATGGCTGGATCGTTAAATCAACAAGATCTCAGTTTTTATTTTACAGGTAGTTTCTCATGCTAGTTTTGTATGGTATATTGTATTAAGAATTTGCTTTTTTCTAACAGGAGATTTTCAATTCGAAATACATGATGCTTTTGTAAAAAATAAATAAATGATCTTGACCAATAAAGAGTATACTTTTCCACACCATTGTGTAGTCATCAATGATGGGAAGCTCAGTCTAGATCAACATCAACTTGTATAATTGAATATGATGTATGATATAAATATAATTAAAGATGGAAAAAGTCTATCTTTTTGGTGATGGGTGAAATTTCTATAACATTTTAATTCGAATGATTCCACAAAGTGAGTTGGTTCTCTTCTCTCACTTGTATTATCTTTTTGAAATTATAATTAATCTATAAGATCAAAGATTAGTCCATGAGAGAACATGCCTTTTGTCTCCTATACATCCTTTATTATCATCATTACCATCAATAATCCTATATTTATTCCATTTCACAGCGAAGATAAGTAGAGGTTTTCGTTATCAAGAATTGGAAAAAAACCTCAGATAAGAGCATAGCAGAGAAGAAGATGTATCAAGATCAACACCATCCCGTTGGTGCTCCTCCTCCTCAAGGTACTTCCCAATATTGTTTAGAATCTTTTTTTTTGTCTCCTGGTTTCTTGAAATGACGTTGTGGTTGTGTTACAGGGTATCCTCCAAAGGAAGGATATCCACCACCGGGATATCCTCCGGCAGGTTATCCCCCACCACCGCAGGGATACGGTCAGGCATATCCAGCACAAGGTTATCCTCCACCGCAATATCCTCAAGGTCCTCCGCCTCAGTATCCTTATCAGGGTCCTCCGCCACCACAATATGGCCAGGCTCCCCAAAAGAATAAGAAAGACAAGGACTCAGGATTTGTTGAAGGATGGTGCGTTGACCCAATCTCTTTATCTCTTTTTTGCTTTGTGTAACACGGCTTTGATTGGTTGCAATCCATGGACCGGTTAACTACTGGATACTGGATAGTACCACTCTTTGTTCAACATTCATAAACTTTGGTCATAAACATATAGACCGTTTCTATGAAGAAAAGAACGGTCCAGTCCTTAAACGGATTAGTTCGCTCGTCTAGTGCAACAATGAAAAGTCTATGTTTACTTCTTTTTTTTGGTAAAAGTCTATATGTTTACTTGTGAACATTACTTATATGTATGTGTGTGTGTGTTTGTATTACAGTTTGGCTATGCTCTGCTGTTGCTGTCTCTTGGAAGCTTGCTTTTGATAGAAGGATGAGATGATATTTGCCGTTGACCTTCTTCGGATGTCGTATATTCTATTAAAAAAAGACGTGTTTGATAAAACATTTAGACATGGATACCTATGTGTGTGTATGTATGTGCGTTCACGTTTTGTGTTTGGTTCTGTTCTTTATTTTTTGGGCTATTATCATTTGATTAATGTCTTGTTTTATTTTATTTTATTGACTATTATCATTTGATTAAGGTCTCGTGTCATTGTTGTAAAAAATAAAAGCATTCATTTTTTTTCAGTAGAGGAACAGAAAATAAGCAACTCGTTTTAATTTTCTCCTAATTCTCATGAAATGTAAAGACTGACCGACGAATTAATCTGATTTGAACTCGATGGCATAGCCAAACATACACACTTTTGACATTAAGTTACTCATCGCAATATCGCATATTCGCATGTGTAATCATATGAGAGAAACAACAAGAACAAAACTTAGGACACCTTTAAATTCACCCCACCATTTATAACCAATTACACTGCCATGTAGATAATTAAATAAATAAATACTTAAATTATTTAAAAATAATTAAAAATAATAAAAATGCCAATTTTAACGACGTTAACGCCGTCAACTAAACCTTAAAATCTTAATTTCGAATTATAAACCCTAAAATTTAAATATTAAACTCAAACTCTAAACCCTAAACCCATATCTGATACCCTAAACCTAAATCCTAGACTCTAAACCCAAATCGTAAACTTTAAATTCATACCATATACTCTAAACCCAAATCATAAACCCTAAAACCAAATTGTATATCGTAAACCCAAATCCTAGATCCTAAACCTAAACCATAAATCTGAAATCTAACGCCTATAGTGTCTAGGTTTAGGGTTTGGATTTAGGGTTTGGGTTTAGGGTCCATAATCTAAGTTTAGAGTATACAGTTTGAGTTTAGGATTTGGGTTTACGGTATAGAGTTTGGATTAAAAGTTTATTGTTGGGGTTTAGGGACTAAGATTTGGGTTTAAGATATACATTTTGGGTTTAGGGTATATAGTTTGGGTTTAGAATCTAAAATTTGGCTTTAGGATATAAAGTTTAAATTTAAAATTTAAGTTTTAGAATTTATGGTTTAGATAGCGGCGCATGCGTTGTTAAAATTGGTGTTATTCTTTTTTTAACTATTTTTTAATTAATTTAATATTTTTAATCAAATATTTACATGGCATTTTGATTGATTATAAAAAGTGAGATGAATTTAAAAGCCTACATTTACATTTAATACGTGACAAAAAAAACTACATTAAATACAAAGTAATTCCTATTTACAAAGAGCAAACTTACAATCAGGTCAAACTAATTAAGAAAACCCGTCATGCACAACATGCATCGGAAACGGAAATCCTTTTCCCATTCGCATAAAACCACGAAATATTTTCAATTTCGGCATCAAATCTAAAATAAATTTTATTAACGGTCCACTATTACTCAGAACATTTAGTTTTTGTCTTCAACATTGATCTAAAGAATGAACCACCCATTAGTTCCTTCTTCCGCAATTTAAGCTCCTACTTGCATTAGGTACATGAAAGATGATTCATAAAGGTTTAAAATGGGTATGTTATACATTTTAAATTTATGGGCAATTCTCCTAAATAGAACTTTTTCAATTTTTTGGTCACAAAATAGATCATAAAGAGAAAAATGACTAAAATGTTTCATTTAATAGGTAAAAATACATAAATACCTTAAATATATCAATATAAGTAAATGAATAAAAAAATGTTTCTCTATAATTTCAGATTCCAAATTTTATAATTTTTTTACTGATTTATTTCAATTTTTTTTCTTATAATTCGAAAATAATTTTTTGAAACTATTTTAAAAATTTTTATTTTCAAATTGATAATATTTATTTTTTATTTTATAAAATTTTAAAGATTAATCCAAAAACTTCACATTTAACTCTAAACTCTAAGGTTGGATTAGTCAACCATATATAAGTGCATATTTACCAATTTAATAAAATATTTTGGTTATTAGAGTATTTTTGACAAAAAAAATTTAGCGCCATCCTAGGGTATTTCTCTAAATTTATTGAGTGAAATAGTAGATTTGTTGTTCTGTCAACATTTGGTAATTGTGTAATTGTTGTTTCGAAACCTACCAGCCTAGATTTAAATATACGTCGCCAAATGACGTTGATGTGTCCTAGAGGCCCATCAGTGACAAATAAACTCGATTGTTTTACATGGGAGTTAAGACAACCTTGTTCTAAAAGTACATATATGTGTATGTATCTAATATATATGTTGTAATTGCGGAGTTATACACACACATATATGTGTGTGTACTTTTAGAACCCCAAAACTAAAACCCTTGAATAAAGTTGTTCTAACTCCTACATAATACAATCGAGTTTATTTGTCACTGATGACCCTCTGAGGATAAATTAGATTGAGAAATTGCACTGTCTACACATAAAACTATGACTAGTTAGCTATCTACCTTTTTACACTGTTTCAAACTGCTCGGAAAATTACATGGACGTTACTATCCTTTTCTATAGTGACTCTCCACCTTCAGAAACCATCTTCCTTGTTCAGAGCACTCCAACCACGACAACCATCCTCTTCTCTTCCTTCACCTCTGCCATCTTTTCCTCTGCTGCAGTCACCTTCGGATACCATGTCTCCACTGCCGAGCGTCTCCACTATGCGTTCTTCTCTTTTTTCTTTCTCCGTCGCAACTCGCCGCTGCACCGTTACCGTCACGACTCGCTGCAGCACCTTTACCGTCATGTCGAGATCTTTCATCACGCAAAACGTTCTATGCAGTTACCGAGCCGCTCAACACGAGCTTCCACCATCACAATCTCTTCGTCTCTGCGAACTCCGAGCTCCTCGGCTACCACAGATTCCGCGGCGCGTCGACTCAGGGGCAATTTACTCAAACCTATAATGGGGTAAAATGTCTTTTGACATAATACATAACCCACAAAAATACCTCTAATGGTAGATAGTTAATTTCCCTATAGTTTTAAGGTATTGACCCAATTCACTCAATTAGATTTCCATATATGAATACTTCCAAATTGTAAGAGAACAAAAAGAGCAAAAAATATTTGGTAATTGTTCAAGGTGACTAGATATTTGTTACATTGGTTTGAAAGATTGTAAAAAGGTTAAACACAATCGATAATAAGATTTGGGCAACCATATAAGTTATTTGAAATCACATCAGCCTTTTTTACAGCTACCGACCATATCATCAAAAATGGAATAAGGTCTATATATTGGATAGGTTTTTATAGGGAAACTTTTATCCATAAAGCAAAAATAAATATTTTAACATAATTTATTATACTAAACTTTTATCCAAAAAAGCATTTTTTTAAAGATAATTTATTACACTCAAATTTAAATTATATGAAAAATAAATTAAAATAAAACTATAAGCGAGAAAACTCCATAAAACACTTAATGAAATCTAGAATTTGAAATGATTTGATTTTTAATAAGTCTTTATATGATTTCATATAGTGGATAGTTTAATATAATTTTTGCCATCATCTAATAATATCCATGGATGATTTTTGTTAAATCACTCTAAAATCATGACATTTGGATTTTTTTTTAAACAAATAAACTCCATCGACGACAAAATAACTATAAAATCCATCTAAACTATATAATCACTTCATAACTTTAAAGATCAACAATTTAAAAATATTTTTAATAATATTAAATTTCAGCATATGAAATAAAATTCAGTAAAAATGGATTTTAAATAAGTTTCATAAATTCATGTTTAATAACAATGAATTTTTCATTTAAATACAAATCACTTCAAAATCTCTAAATGTTAATATTAAAAACAATTACTGAAAAATTGCGGTGCGGTCGTAATTGTAACGAAAACATATAAATACATAGATGTATGTATATATCTATTTTATTAAAGTAGAAGTACCTTTAGGATTTATTCGGAAACATGGATAGTAGTAAAAAAAATAAATATAGTGCTGTTTGGAAACATAAATAGTAGTATATTAGGAAAAAAAAGAGTAATGAGCTATACTATTAAAAAAGTTAGAAGTCCATTACATTATACTAAAATGTAATGGGTTTATGTTACTTGATATACATATTCAAAATAATAATTTAATACTGATTAATATCAAAAGTGTATTCAATAATATACATATATTAAAAATGATTTTTACTAAAAGATTTTCCAATAACCATTGTCAAAATGTTTTCAATATAAAAAGAAAAATACAATACAAAACCTGATTTCAAATACTAACTTAATGTATGGATTTTTATATATCACATTAAAATTTAGAAATATAATATGTGCTTATTTATATAATTGTACATATAAAATATCATTACCTAATTATATAAAATATTTATGTGATCGCAAATATTACTTATTTGATTGTATGTATAAAATACGATTAATTATATGATGACACTTATTTTTGTAACCGAAGATGACACATGTTAGATATATAATAGTGATAAGAAGTGTGCGTTCATGTTTGTTTTCGGGTCTCTTTGAGATTTCGTGTTCGGTTAGGATCTTTGCGAATTCATTAAATAAAAGTAGTTAAGATAAAACCATAAAACTTTTTATTTTAAAAATTTTTATATACTATAAAATATATACTCGTGCAGTCGCACGGATCAAGATCTAGTTTTCATTATTTCAGCTGCAGTACGGTCTTAAGAATTCAGAATCTAAGTTCGATACATCTTCATGAAAAAATGTAAAAAATATTTAGGTAATTTTCAGAATCGATTGACATATAATTAAATTTGTTCTAACTTATAGATCTAACTTATAGATCTTTTGAGGGACAGTATAATTTATTTAAACTATATTTTATCAACAAATTTTTTATAAGAATCTTTTGCATTGAATGTAAAGTGGGTCAATGAAAACAATAATCTCGTGCTAATCCCTAACACTTTCCTTATTTTGAATCAGTGAAAAGTTATCTTACTCAGAGAAGTTTTTTTTTTTAAACTAAAGGGTTGAACCCGGATCAGTGATGACACAGACCTAACCTCTGGGTGGAGGTACAGCCCACGGATAGATCCTCTCCTAGACATTCAAATGAGCCGAAAGCAATAGTCCATATTCGTGTGGCCGGTGGGGTTTGAACCCGGGTTCGCCGTATTTGGGACTCAGAGAAGTTTCAAGACAAATTTGCAAAAAGAAGAAAGTAAAGGGGCCGGTCACCAACAAAAATGTCGAGAATTCATCCTCTGCCTTAAAACTGAAGCGAAAACAAAGGTCAAAGTTCTTGGGTTTTTTTTGCTCCCTCCTCCTATACATGTCCAAAAGTAACAATTACATTTTGAAATTTCTATAGCATTTTAATTCGAATGATTCCACAATGTGAGTTGGCTGTCTTCTCTCACTTGTAATATTTAAAAAGAATATAATAATTCATCTATAAGATCTAAGATTAGTCCATGAGAGAACATGCCTTTTGTCTCCTAAACCTCCTTTTACAATCATCATTACCATCAATAATCCTATATTTATTCCATTTTCACAGCGAAGATAAGTAGAGGTTTTCGTTACCAAAAAAGGAAAAAACCTCAGATAAGAGCATAGCAGAGAAGAAGATGTATCAAGATCAACAACATCCCGTTGGTGCTCCTCCTCCTCAAGGTACTTCCCAATATTGTTTAGAATCTGTTTTTATTTCTCCTGGTTTCTTGAAATGACGTTGTGGTTGTGTTACAGGGTATCCTCCAAAGGAAGGATATCCACCACCGGGATATCCTCCGGCAGGTTATCCTCCACCACCGCAGGGATACGGTCAGGCATATCCAGCACAAGGTTATCCTCCACCACAGTATCCTCAAGGTCCTCCACCTCAGTATCCTTATCAGGGTCCTCCGCCACCACAATATGGCCAGGCTCCCCAAAAGAATAAGAAAGACAAGGACTCAGGATTTGTTGTAGGATGGTGCGTTGACCCAATCTCTTTATCTCTTTTTAGCTTTGTGTAACACGGCTTTGATTGGTTGCAATCCATGGACCGGTTAACTAGTGGATACTGGATAGTACCACTCTTTGTTCAACATTCATAAACTTTGGTCATAAACATATAGGCCGTTTCTATGAAGAAAAGAACGGTCCAGTCCTTAAACGGATTAGTTCGCTCGTCTAGTGCAACAATTAAAAGTCTATATGTTTACTATTCTTTGGGTAAAATTCTATATGTTCACTTGTGAACATTGCTTATATGCGTGTGTTTGTATTACAGTTTGGCTATGCTCTGCTGTTGCTGTCTCTTGGAATTTTGATAGAAGGATGAGATGATATTTGCCGTTGACCTTCTTCGGATGCCATTGTATTATGTTTAAAAAGACGTGTTTGATAAAACATTTAGACATGGATACCTTTTTTTTTTATCAACATGGATACCTATGCGTGTGTATGTATGCGGGTTCACGTTTTGTGTTTGGTTCTGTTCTTTATTCTTTGGCTATCATGAATTGAAATTTTACTTCAGGTCTTGTTTTATTTTATTGACAACAGTATTATCATTTGATTAAGGTAGTCATTGTTGTATAAAAGCATTCAATTTTTTCAGTAAACAGAAAATAAGCAACTCGTTTTATTTTCTCCTAATTCTCATGAAATGTAAAGGGTGGCCGAAGAATCTGATTTGAAAAGAAACTCGATGGCATAGCCAAACATACACACTTCTGACATTAAGTTACTCATCGCATGTGTAATCATATGAGAGAAACAATTATTACAGAGCAAGCTTACTTTTTTTTAGCAAGGTTACATAGTATAAACTACATTAAATACGAGTAATTTCTATTTACAAAAAGCAAACTTACAAGTAGGTCAAACTAATTAAGAAAACCCTTCATGCACAACATGCATCGGAAACGGAAATCCTTTTATCTCACCACGATTTTTTCCCATTCGAACAAAGCCACGAAATATTTTCAGTTTCGGCATCAAATCTAAAATAAATTTTATTCTAACGGTCCACTATTGCTCAGAACATTTAGTTTTCGTCTTCAACATTGATCTAAACCAATGAACCACCCATTAGTTCCTTCTTCCACAATTTAAGCTCCAACTTGCATTAGGTACATGAAAGATGATTCATAAAGGTTTAAAATGGGTACTAGAGATTGACCCGTCCTCAAGAGGACGGGTATATATTTTTTTAATTTTTTTGCTTAGTATAATTTATATGTCTGTGTTTCTACAATCATATTTTTATATTTATGTTTTTATAATCGTATTTATATTTTGAAAAATTTAATTTGTATATTTGTGTCGCTGATAAATTTAATTTTGATATTTGTGTTTTTAATTTTTGTTTTGAGAAATTTATTTTTTGTATTTGGGTTTTATAACCATATTTATTTTTGATATTAATTTAATTTAATTTAATTTTTATAACTATATTAAATATACGAAGTTGGATAATTATACACTTGTGCCATATTTATTTCAGAAACAATTTTAAAATGTTGTCCCCATAATTTGCATCATATTAGATTTTTTAGTAGTTACCTAAATAATTAGTCAAAGGATATTCTTACCAAAAAAATCTGACTTGGAATGGACCCAAAAATCAAAGTCTTATACTTTATTAGATTTAGCACATACTCAAATGGTTCTTAAAGTGTTATATCATAAAACCAATATCAAACCCAAATCGCACTATAAATTGAATAAATTTTTTGTTAATGTTTGAAAATATTAATTTTAATATATTTTTAAAGTAAAATTACATTTAATAAATATTTTTAAAAAGAATAACTTATCTAAAACCTGTTAAACTAAATGAGTTTATATGAATATTATTTCTATAAAAAATATTTAAACTCTATTTTAACATCATGTTCTTTATTAATTGATAAATTTAAAAGGATTAGGAAACCAAAATTTGAAATTGAGCTAAGAATAATATATTTCAAACCTATACCATATATTTAACATTAAACACAATAATCATTGAGCTAAGAGTAATATATTTCAAACTTACATGCACATCTAAGAGTAATATATTTCAAACCTACACGCACATATATAATTTATATATTACAAACAATATATTTCAAACTTACACGCACATCTTTCGGTGGCCTACGGTTAGTTCAAAAAAAGGAATATTACGGTTATATGAAATTTGTTGTTTAGTGGAAGTGGTTAGTTTAGATGCAGTTATAAAATATGTTAGACCAAACATTATCAATTGGTCAAGGTGGAAAATTAATAGTATTGATTAGCACATACTCAAATGGTTCTTAAAGTGTTATATCATAAAACCAATATCAAACCCAAATCGCATTATAAATTGAATAAATTTTTTGTTAATGTTTGAAAATATTAATTTTAATATTTTTAAAGTAAAATTACATTTAATAAATATTTTTAAAAAGAATAACTTATCTAAAACCTGTTAAACTAAATGAGTTTATATGAATATTATTTCTATAAAAAATATTTAAACTCTATTTTAACATCATGTTCTTTATTAATTGATAAATTTAAAAGGATTAGGAAACCAAAATTTGAAATTGAGCTAAGAATAATATATTTCAAACCTATACCATACATTTAACATTAAACACTGATGTAAAATACAATAATCATTGAGCTAAGAGTAATATATTTCAAACTTACATGCACATCTAAGAGTAATATATTTCAAACCTACACGCACATATATAATTTATATATTACAAACAATATATTTCAAACTTACACGCACATCTTTCGGTGGCCTACGGTTAGTTCAAAAAAAGGAATATTACGGTTATATGAAATTTGTTGTTTAGTGGAAGTGGTTAGTTTAGATGCAGTTATAAAATATGTTAGACCAAACATTATCAATTGGTCAAGGTGGAAAATTAATAGTATTGATATTATACGTTTTAAATTTATGGGCAATTCTCCTAAATAGATCATTTTTAAGTTTTTGTCACAAAAATAGATCATAAGAAGAAAAATGACCAAAATGTTTTATTTAATAGGTAAAAAGACACTAATATCCTAAATATATCAATATCAATAACTAAATAAATAAATAAAAAATATTTGTTTTTAATTTCAGATTATGTTTTTTTAGATTCAAATTTTTTTTATAAATTTTTTTTATTGATTTGTTTTTCAATTTTTTATAATTTGAAAATACTTTTTGAAACTATTTTTCAAAATTTTTATTTTCATATTCATAATATTTATTTTTTAGTATATAATTTTAAACTTTAATCCCAAAATTTCATATGCATGTATATTTACCTATTTAATGAAACAATTTAGTCATTGGAGTCTATATTTGTGACGATTTTTTTTTAGTGCTTTCCTAGGGTATTTCTCTAAATTTATTGAGAGAAATAGATTTGTTGTTCTATTAGCATTTGGTAATTGTGTAATTGTTTGTTCGAAACCTACAAACCTAAATTTATCTATATGTGGCCAAATAACGTTGATATTTAAGAGCATCTCAATTGAGAGGTTTTAGTTTTGGGTTTTAAAAGTACATATATGTGTATGTCTCTAATATATATGTTGTAATTGAGGAGTTACACACACAAACATATATATACACTTTTAAAACCCCAAAACTAAAACTCTTCAATAAGGTTGTTTTAATTTTCACGTAAACAGTTTAGTTTATTTGTCACTGATAGGTCTCTCGGGATTAGATTTCCATATCCCGATACTTCCAAATTGTAAGAAAAAACAAAAAAAACCAAAAAATATTTGACTATTGTTCAAGATGAATAGATATTTGTTACATATATTTGAAAGATTGTAAAAAGGTTAAACACAGTCGATAATAAGATTTGGGCAACCATATAAAAGTTCTTTGAAATCACAACAGCCTTTTTACCGCTACCAACCAAATCATCAAAAATGGAATAGATCTAATTCCTATGTATATATATATATAATTGGATAGGTTTTTATAGGGAAACTTTTTTTTCCAAAAAGAAAAAATAAAGATATTAAGATAATTATTACACTAATTATCCAAAAACAAAATTTCTAGGATAATTTATTACACTTAAATTTAAATTATATGAAAATTAATTAAAATAAAACTATAAGCGAGAAAACAATAGAAAACACTTAAGGAAATTTAGAATTTGAAATGATTTAATTTTATATAGTGGATAGATTAATATGATTTTTGTCATCATTTAATAAACTCCATGGATGTTTTTTGTTAAATCACTTTTAAATCATGAGATTTGGATATTTTTTTAAAACAAATAAACTCCATCGATGACAAAATAGCTAATAAAATCCTCTAGACTATATATTCACTTCATAACTTTAAAAATCAACAATGTTTTTTAAAAAATAATAACATTAAATTTCAGCGAATGAAATCAAATTCAATAAAAGTAGATTTTAAATAAGTTTTATAAATTCATGTTTAGTAACAATAAATTTTTCATTTTAGTACAAATCACTTCAAACTCTCTAAATATTAATATTAAAAACAATTATTGAACAATTACGGTGCGGTCGTAATTGTAATGAAAACATATAAATACATAGATGTATGTATATATTTTCGTTATTCCAGCTGCAGTACGGTTCTTAAGAATTCAGAATCTAAGTTCAATACATCTTCATGAAAAAATATAAAAAGATATTTAGGTAATTTTCAGAATCGATTGACATATAATTAAATTTGTTCTAACTTATAGATCTTTTGAGGGAGAGTATAATATATTTAAACTATATTTTATCAACAAATTTTTTATAAGAATCTTTTGCATTGACTGTAAAGTTGGTCAATGAAAACAATAATCTCGTGCTAATCCTTAACACTTTCCTTATTTCGAATCAGTGAAAAGTTATCTTACTGAAGTTTCAAGGCAAATTTGCAAAAAGAAGAGGCAAATTTGCAAAAAGAAGAAAGTAAAGGGGCCAGTCACCAACAAAAATGTCGAGAATTCATCCTCTGCCTTAAAACTGAATCGAAAACAAAGGTCAAAGTTCTATTGCTCCCTCCTCCTCTTCTTCGTCTTCTTATTCGTTGTCTCTGCAACAATCTTATTAGATTCAGAATTTCGATCTCCATGTAATCTATTGTTGGATCTCTAATTTCACTAATGCAATTGTAGAACTTGTGGAGTGATTTTGCTTTTCTTTCTCTTTAACCCTTCTCCTCCTCCCCCCCCCCCACATCTCATTTTGTTCTAAATCCTTGTTTGACATAGACAAGAGAAGTAGAGACATTCCAAGTTCTTGTCTTTTATTGTGTGTTGAGAGAATGGGAGCACCAAAGCAGAAGTGGACAGCGCAAGAAGAAACAGCGCTGAAAGCTGGAGTACTCAAACACGGCACTGGCAAATGGCGCACCATTCTCTCCGATCCTGAGTTTACCTCTATCCTCAAGTCTCGCTCCAATGTCGATCTCAAGGTAGTTAACTATTTATAAAGACAACAACTTTAAATTGAAAAAAACTTACATTGTGTTTTTTTGGTTGAAACACATATGACAGGACAAATGGAGAAACATAAGTGTTACAGCAATGTACGGATCTAGAAAAAAGGCTAAGCTTGCTCTTAAAAAAAATCCTTCCTCTCATGATGATGATAACGCTACTGCTCTTACCATCGTTGCTATTGCTAACGGAGTTCAACAACACATTTCTCCTCCTCCTTCTGCTGTTTCTTGTCTACCACCACCACCACCCCGAGATTTTGAAGGACTCTTTACAAGGTTTTTTTTTTTTACTTTTCTCCTTTTAAGTTTCTTGAGGATAGCCCTGAGCACTCTAAAGTATGTTTTTGTTGTTAGTGTGGATGAGATGATATTGGAGGCTATTACTAACTTTAAGAGACATTTGGGTCCTGATGGAAAGTCCATCTTGCTCTATGTTGAGGTAGGTACTCTTTCTATGCTTATTCCTTTTGACTCATCTCTATTTAAAATCATCAAGAAACTTAGTGTGTGGGTTGTAAACCTTTTTTTTAAAGGAGAAACACAATATGCAACCTGATATGAAACGGCTTGTGACTTCAAGACTTAAGCATTTGGTTAATGTTGGAACTATAGTCAAGGTAAGAAAGATAAACACTTTGATTCTGCTTATAGAAATCAAATGTTCTCATGATTCAGTTAACAATTATTGTCTCTCAGATAAAGCACAGATACAGGCTTTGTCGGAACGGAGCAGAACAAAGCTCTCCTCAACTCTTTTTGGAAGGGAACAAGGAGAATGGTGTCCAACAACATCTCACTGAATCACAACTAGATGGAGAGTTGTTTATGATAAAGGGGATGACAGCACAAGAAGCTGCAGCAGCAGCTGCAAGAGCAGTGGCTGAAGCAGAGTTTGCAATAGCAGAATCTGAAGAAGCGGCTAGAGAGGCAGATGAAGCCGAAGCAGAAGCCGAAGCTGCACACATTTTTGCCAAAGCTGCAATGAAAGCTTTGAAGTATAGGATGCAGTGTAAGAAATTCGCTTGTCAGTTGTTCACAAAATATATCTGATTTAATGTCGTTAATGGGTGTATCTTCTTGTTTCTATGCAGGTAGTGAAGCCAGATAATGTCAAAGTTTGAATCGCTGCAGTAATTTTTTGGTGGGGTTAGTAAAAGTGTATATTCTGCAGCTTGTAGCATTGGTCCCTAACTCAGAAAGATTTATGTAAAACATTTGTCCATTGTTATGTTGTTTATCTCTTCTTTGTAGTAACCTCACAGGTTTCTCGTAGAAACTCTGGTTTGAAAGAGAAATAAATAAATCCTTTGATTATATCACCAGAGCTCTTATATTATCCTTCCTTTAGTTTCAATTTATAGTTACTTGATTTTGAATGGTTTAGGAGCCAATCAAAGACCGGATCAATGTTGGTATAGTTCTTGTATGATATTATGAAACAGCAGACTTCTCTATCTGTAAACGACTGAAGCCCCCTGCAATCACAATGGAATATATATATAATATGATCAGATGACTTTTGTGCTGTTTTGGAGTTTTTTTAATTGAGGAAAGAGCTATCTTATACATTTCGTCAGTTAGAGAGCTCCAGGTTCTGTCCATCTTGTTCCCAAGAACCAGAAGAGGGTTACTGAGGAAGCATATATATGCTTACCTCAGCAACATTGATAAGTGATGTCTTTCCTGCATTATGAAAAGCCCTGTTAAAAAAACTAGAGATTTTACCGGGCTACGCCCGGATTTATTTCCTATATGGTAATTTAATTTTGTTTATTCTAGAGTTTGTATTTGACCGTATATTTTACAGTCAAACTGAATATACTATAAAAATTATCAGATAAATTTGCAAATTCTTATATTATTTTTTGTGACTGAAATTTTAAAATTCAAAAAAAGTATTTCAATGTCAAAATACATATAAGTTGGTAAACCTGAATAAAAATAAATTAAATTTAGTT
The DNA here is from genome assembly GCA_026261945.1 of Hirschfeldia incana. NCBI lineage: Eukaryota > Viridiplantae > Streptophyta > Magnoliopsida > Brassicales > Brassicaceae > Hirschfeldia > Hirschfeldia incana. The sequence continues at coordinate 543,801 of JABCMI010000104.1, forward strand.
AAAATTCAATTATTTTTTTATCAATTTATTTGAGTTTTATGAAAGTATGGTTAATTAACCTATGATACTAACATTTTTAACATTAAAACTAACCAGTATATATATTAAATTTTAATTATGGGTTATTTATTAGTATTTGGTGATAAGAAAATAAATAGAAATTCGTACTTAAGTGTTTAGGCAGTGGTGAAATGAAGAAAAATTGAAATCTAAAAGTTTTGTACATCAAAAGAATAATAATATTATCTCAGAGCTATTTGTATATTTCCCCAAGAAAATCCTTAGAATGTAGTTGATTTTTTTTTAAAAAAAGGTTGACAATTTATGTCTTTTAATTGAAAAAATTTAATGATTGCCTTGAATCATTCTCGCTAACTTAAATTCCAATTTAATTTTTAGGCTTGGGAGTTCACTCTTGTAATCTCCATGGTTCATCGTATCGAAATTTCATATTATTATATAATTTACCTCTGAATAAAAAATTAGCGTTTGTGTAAGTAGAGAGTGAATCATATGTGCCTTGTACTTGCAATAGTAGAAAAGCAGAAGTAATTGTTGATTGATTAAACATAATTTTCAAAATCTAAATCATTGAAAAACTTACGCTGTTTAATTTTCATTGTTTAACTTTCATGACTCCAAGTCTTCAACCAATTGCATACAGGAAAAAGAAATCTTAAGAAAAAAATCATTCTGAAAATTTTGCATTGGGCTTATTTGTTTCTGTAAACATCAAAATGTTTCCTCCTTGAGCATGTACTACGTATTTTTTTGCTTCTTGAAGTAACAATGATCCTCTTCGTCCATCAGCGCAAGATTCAGATAATACTTGAAATTGATGTCTGAGAATATAGCGGGTCTTTTCCTGCAAAAAGAAAACAAACTCGTGAACTTTGTAATCAACCTTCATCAAACTGCACCGTACTTCCTTCTGAAGTTTCCTTACCAAAGAAACATATCCTACATTTATAGCAAGCATTAAATAAGTGCACATAAGCACAAGTATCATCTAGATCCAGTTTCACCAAACACTTCACTACTCTTTCACCCATCTCCACATTACCGTCTTTCATGCAAGCAGAAAAGAAAAAAAAAAGCTCCATACAACAGTGGCTTCTTCAACTGTTATGTTATAATTACTTTGGCTTCCTCCAATAGCTTTGCTTTACCCGACACGTTTACCATGCAAGTGTAGTGTCTTATTGATGTCTCAATAAAATACTTATCTCATCATTAAACTGATCAAATAACCAGTTGTCTTCTCTAATTCAGGACAAATTCAAATTTACAGTTATCAAATCTTTGATCACCTTCCTAGCAAGTGACCATTGTTCTGCATGACGCACACATATAACCATGACACAAAATTTAAATAATAACAGAACCAACACAACGTACATATATGTGCAAACTATATGAAAATAGGAGCATCTAGTAATAAATAAGAAAGAATTTCTTATTTAAGCTTCAGAAGTGTACTCAATAACTAAAGAACCCACTAATATGAATATCATGAAGGTTTTGGTTCTAACAAAATGATCCAAAGACAATAAGTTATCAAAACCCATCAACTTATGCATTACAAAATCTTAAAAAAGACTAAGCTCACCATAAAGAGTTTATAAAGAAGTCATGCTTAGGCTTTTATAAAAATTATTTAGTAACTGATATTCAAACCCATCAAAAAGAACCAGTAACTGATACAAAAGATAATGATAACTATCCTTTTTTTTTGAAACATAATGATAACTATCCAAACAATAGAATTAGCTTTTCAAAGCTAGAAAAACACATACGATGTAAGATCTTAACCACCGAAAAGTTGCAAAGTTTGAAGAGTGGAGGTAGTAAATCACACGAAGACTATCATAAAGTAATCAATTTCAACTTGCGAGCTTTAGACAGTTGCATGGAGCGGCCTAAAATTGAACTAAAAAACTGTAAGAGAAAAAGTAAAGAGAAAACTTACTGCTGAAAGATGCTTCGTCAGTGATATCATACGCAAGCTAAATTCCCATGGCTCCACAATACTAAGCTGCAATAAGAAGAAACCAGGTAGGTGAGTACTGCAGGTTCCAACCATAGCGAGGAAAGAGACAGAATGCATATATAACAGTACGAAGAATCGAGAAGAAAAATCTAGGATTTACTAAAATCAAAACGAAGAGAAACCAATTGTGACAGTCCGGAATCACTCTTGTCTGGTAGTATCCCAGATTTGCAGCTTAATTCTCTTCTAATCTACTCAATAGCCCGTATCTTCAAATTAATTATGTCAACAACAAAAAAGAACTTCAGTGACTATTGACCACTACAAAGAGCACTTACAAAGAGATCAACATGGTTCTTGTCATAAGTTGCATGATGGAAGAGAAGCATGCATTTCAAATGACCATTTATCTTCTCTAATTAAGGGCTGGATTCAGATTCAATTTAGAAAAAAATAGATTTAGTTCAAATTACAGATCACATATCCTTTGTTCTCGTAGTAATTCTAACATCAACATCCATAGTTGGTATTGTGAAAACAAATTCATGTGCATATTCAGTTTATCAACTATTGAATTGGAGAAGTGATTGGAAAGTTACCTGATATGGCAGAGGAATGCCGACATCACTGATGAAGAGAACTTGTGAGTTGGAAGTAATGGAGATCAAACAGTGTGAAGAGTATTTCAATGTTGAATATCATAATGGATTTATATACTGAGAATATGGAAAGGGGAGAGGAGAAGAGTTTTCTACATGGTATTAGTTGGAGCAAAGATTTGGTGAAGAAGCTTATATAAGTGGAAAAACAAAGGAAGGTGGAAGGATAGCATGGTCGTAATAACTCCAAGAAACAGAATCAGGAACGACGATGATGAAGTCGAAGAGACGAACAATATAGTCTTTTCTCCTGAAGCTACGACAATATTAGAACCTATTAATGAAAAGATCTGCGAAATTAGGTCGACTAAGAACATGTATGACATGGTAAAATAAAACTATGTGATTAGTTGATTAAATTTGCTGACGTGGACATGCTCTCCATTGAGTATTAAAGACTTTTAATATTGTTAGATTTCAGTTTCTTTGCTTGAAGAAGATGCTACAAAAAGCATTTTATTAAAACGAACAACTGAATCGGTAAAAATCCACAGAACATGGTAATTAGAAATAATTGTCATTGTCACAGTTACTAGGAGACAAGATTACATTACTAGATGAAAGACAAATAATAATCAGAGAAAGGATGAGATTTTCTCACCTACTAGCCAATTGAGAGAAGCTTCCCACCAACCCATTGATGAAGAAACTCTGACAGATATAATAAAAAAAATTTAAAATATTTCTATCGGAACAATTGTAAGTTAGATGTAGTTAAAAATTTTTGTTTACCAGTTCTCTCTAAGTTCTACTCAGTACCGTAAGAATTGAAATGTAATTAGCATTAGTGGATCCCTACACTCAAGGTCGTGGGGGAATATTTTAACAAGACAATCATTGCATTAACTTTTTTTTTGAACAACGAGAGAAGGGGTACAAGATTCCAATAGAAGAAAAAAAAAACAGAAAGACAGAAACTCATCAGACAAGTTAAATAACTATCTGTCTCGTCTTTTTGGTGGCACGTCTTCATCATCATCATCTTCATCATCATCAAAGACCTCTCTGTCGCCGTATATCCTTATTAACCACAACGTCACCGACCCAATTCTCTTATTTCCCCAAATCTAGTCCTAATTTAGCTCCGAAGAATCTTAACCTCGCCGTATATAATCTCTCGGATTATATCACATGTCGGAAAATTCGGTTCCGGCTGGTCTTTCAGGTGAGATCCCGATGTTCTTCAGCTGGAAAGTAGTACTGGTCTCTAGAGTCTAGCTTCCCTTTATTTTTTGGATTTAGTATCGGACATTCTGCTTAACTTAGAACAGTTTCTTGATTTGTCATAGCTTAAGATAACATTGTAGTGTTCCAACCATAAAAGGACAAAGTTTTGCTTAGCTAGGAATGCTTATGTACTTTTGTTTTGACTGTGTTGGATCTGAATTAGGTTGTCTACTGTGGAGATAATTCTTGGAAGAAAGAAATTAAAACAGAGGATGGTGAAGAGCAAACACAACAAAAAACCAACAACGTTATTGCGTTTAGTACTGACAGTTGTGGGATGTGTTTTAACGATTCATCTAATCATCCTATACAGCAGAAAGTACAGTGAAGATAATCTTGAAGTCTCTTCTCAGTTACTACTCCACCATCCTATCGTGCGTGAGCTCGAACGAGTAGAAGAAGAGAACATTCGCATGCCACATCCTAGGAAACGTTCTCCACGAGCCATCAAAAGAAAACCCAAAAGACAACCAACCACTCTAGTCGAAGAGTTTCTCGACGAGAACTCTCAGATTCGCCATCTTTTCTTCCCGGACATAAAATCCAGCTTTGGTCCCACCAAGGATGGTGGTAATGACACATTGCTCCACCACTTCTTCCCTGGGAAGATTTGGTTAGACACGGAAGGGAATCCGATTCAAGCACACGGTGGTGGTATATTGTATGATGAGAAGTCCAAGAGTTACTATTGGTATGGTGAATATAAAGATGGAGTAACGTATCACTCTCACAAGAAAGGAGCAGCTCGTGTAAGTTCCTTCTCTCTATTACTATCTCGTTGGTAGCTCAACTGGACCTAGGGCCGGGTCTGAGATTTTGGAAGCTATAGACGGTTTAAGAAGCATTTCTAAATTGGGACTAAAATTGTTTTTTTTTTATATATATAAATTTGGAGGCCTATTATTTTTTTTGTCAAACTAGAGACTTATTTATATATGAATTTTTTTTAAAAAAAATTGGGGATTTGAAGCAAATGTTTCATCCAGTTTAGTTTAGGACCGGCGTATAGATCCGTCCCGAACCTCTTGTTATTCAAAAAAATAATTAGAATGTGTTTAAAACAGTTTATTGGATTTGTTTTCAGGTTGATATAATCGGTGTTGGATGCTACTCGTCGAAAGACTTATGGACGTGGAAGAACGAAGGTGTTGTCTTAGCAGCCGAAGAAACAGACGAGACACATGACTTACACAAGCTCAACGTCCTCGAGCGACCTAAAGTTATATACAACTCAGACACCGGTAAATACGTGATGTGGATGCACATAGACGACGCAAACTACACTAAAGCAGCTGTTGGTGTAGCCGTTAGCAACAACCCGACCGGTCCGTTCGAGTACTTGTACAGCAAGTCACCACACGGATTCGACAGCAGAGACATGACCGTCTTCAAAGACGACGACAACACCGCCTACCTGGTCTACTCCTCAGAGGACAACAGCGTTGTCCACGTCGGTCCGTTAACCGAGGATTACCTCGACGTTAAACCGGTGATGAAGAGAATCATGGTGGGACAGCACAGAGAAGCGCCCGCTGTTTTCAAACACCAAAACACTTACTACATGATCACGTCGGGCTGCACGGGGTGGGCACCGAACGAGGCGTTGGCTCATGCGGCTGAGTCGATCATGGGTCCGTGGGAGACGTTGGGGAACCCTTGTGTTGGTGGGAACAAGATTTTTCGGTCGACGACGTTTTTTGCGCAGGGGACGTATGTGGTGCCGTTGCCTGGTGTTCCTGGGGGGTTTATATTTATGGCGGATAGGTGGAACCCTGCGGATTTGAGAGATTCGAGGTATTTGTGGTTGCCGTTGATAGTTGGTGGACCGGCTGATACGCCTCTTGAGTCTAGTTTTGGGTTTCCGATGTGGTCGAGGGTCTCTGTGTATTGGCATAGACAATGGCAGTTGCCTTTAGGAGGGAAGGAGATTGCTTGAGAAAAAACGCTTTTCAAACTCTTTTTCACTTGTGTCCTCTTGTGTCCTCTTGTTCTTTCTTTTGTATGTTGTGCTGCTGGTCATTGTTACTGTTGTGTTGTTGTTGTTGTGTTTACAGGTAGAGAGATGGAGAGATTATAGGTCTTTGTTAATAACAGTTCAGTTTGAAGATAGTATGAGTTCTGTTACATTGATTTCAGCTGGTCAGTTACTTTTCTTATGAGAAGGTATCTTGTTTAGTTGTTCCGGTTTAGTTGGATTATCAATTAATTGTTTTGGTTAATGAAATATAGAATATGAATGGTATTGGATTGTTTTTCGATTCGGTTAACTCGTTCCAGTTCAGGTTGGGTTAAATCCGGTTTTGATCTCCAAAATTTTGGCGGGTCAGAAAAACCCGAGCCGGATCCGAATGAGGGGTTATCTATTCTGTTAATTGCGCCAGTAAAATTACGTCACACGCATTACCGGAGAGTTCGAAACTCGCCGTAAGACGGTGAGAAAGTGATGCAGCAGCATCTTAGTTACTTAAACCACAAGTTTCCTTTTTACGTATTTCCTTTTAATCTTAGGGTTTGTGTTTTGCCTTTTCTATTAGGTTATGGATTTCTAATGACGGTTTAGGATTCCTATATAAGGAACTCTCTTATGGCTTTTGTAAGGATACACTTTTGAGAATTAATAAAACTAGCTTTGGCTTTTAACCTTATAAGATTTGATTAAATTCATCTTCTAGAAAGCCTTGAACAAGATTTGATTAAATTCATTTTATTCAAATAGCAGGTCTCTAGAGATTTCAAACCGAAATCCCTAGATTGAGCTGATATCCGTTCTTACCCGCCATCAGGTTGGTATCAGAGCAAAAACATCCCACCACCATCCACGACAAAACAACCAGCAGCCGCCATGCCCCGCGCCAAGAAGGAAACCCAAGCCGAGATAACTCAACGCACCATGGAAGAGATGCAGACACAGCTTGCACAGCTTACACAAGCGATGCAGGGTCTGTTAGCTCAAAAGAACACCGCCACACCACCAGATGACCATGACGATGATGATGAACAGTCCGCTCATGGTGATGACTCAAATCCGTTCGCAGTCCTCGGTACAAATCGAAACAAAGCCCAACCCGTCCAACTTAACGAACGATGGGATCGGAGTTTTAAATTCGAGATACCAGAGTTTCATGGCTCTCAAGTCGCTGAAGAACTTCTCGACTGGATTGCTACTGTCGACGAGATCTTGGAATTTAAACAAGCCCCACTTGATCGTTGTGTTCCTGTCATTGCAATGCGCTTCCGAGGCAGAGCATCAGCTTGGTGGACTCAACTTAAAACATCGAGACTCCGTGTCGGAAAAGCAAAGATTGAATCATGGGACAAATTAAAGAAACATATGCGCAAGACGTTCTTACCATATAACTACGATCAGCTATTGTTTCAACGTTTACAGCATATGCGTCAAGGAAGCCGCACAGTAGAGGAATATTCGACTGAATTTTTCTTACTACTCAACAGGATTGATCTTCATGATTCAGACCGGCAGCTTGTTGCACGTTATATTGGAGGCTTACGACAACAGATTCAGCATACATTAAACCTGTTTAACCCCCTCACACTCTCCGAAGCTCATCAACAAGCTTTGACGGTTGAAGCACAAAACAAAACAAGCTCTGCACCGTGGAATTCAAATCGCCAACAACGAATGCCGACGGTGACAACCCCGACCCCTACCACCCCTGCACCACTCGTGGCTACCCCTGCAACTGCCATTGTTCCCGTTGATGCAGCAAGACCAGCTCGCACAGGTACTTTGCGTTGTTTTGCATGCGGTGAACCTGGACACAGACAGTCGGCTTGTCCGCATCGAAATCAACGTGGTCTCCTGCTTGATTCTTCTGGACGTGATGTTGAGCTCGAGAATGATGAGCCAATCTATGATGAACCTGAGGAGCTCGAACCAGATACTGGTGTTTCCTTAATGTTGCGACGCTCTTGCCTAGCCCCACACGTCAGCGTCGACTATCCTCAACGCAATAATCTATTTCACTCTCGCTGTACCATCGAAGGCAAAGTCTGCAACTTAATTATCGACTCTGGTAGTAGTGAGAATGTTATTGCAGCAACGGCCGTTAAGAAACTATCCCTCAAAGACGAACAACACCCAGCTCCGTACAAACTCGCTTGGTTGCAGCAAAATCATGACCTGCTGGTAACTCGCCGAGCATTGGTCTCCTTCTCTATTGGTGACGCCTACCGTGATAAAATTTATTGCGACATTGTTCCAATGGATGCATGTCATCTACTCCTCGGGCGTCCATGGGAGTTCGACCGTAGAGTAATACACGACGGTTTTCTAAACACATATACTTTCACGTTCAACAACCGCAACTTCATCCTCAAACCTTCTTTACCATCATCGGCACCACCACCAGCAACAACTTCAACAACACTACCTGCCACCATATCACCGCCTCTTTTACTCCTCCATAAAACACCATTCGAAGCAGCAATGCGAGAAGAAGAAGTTGTTTTTATCCTAACCGCAACGCCTTCATCTCCACCCCTTGCTAGTGAAACCCGACCGGAATTTCAAGCTCTCCTCCATGAGTTTGAGGACGTCTTCCCCACCGATCTCCCGCCTGGACTCCCACCGTTGCGTGATATACAGCACCAAATTGATTTCATTCCCGACGCCAGCCTCCCTAACCGTGCTCACTATCGAATGAGTCCGACAGAACACGAGGAGCTAAGGAAACAGGTGGAAGACTTGGTTTCTAAAGGTTTCTTGCGCGAAAGTATGAGTCCTTGCGCCGTCCCAGCACTGTTAATTCCAAAGAAGGATGGTTCGTGGCGTATGTGCGTGGATAGTCGAGCCGTAAATAAGATCACCGTTAGATATCGCTTTCCAATTCCCCGTCTTGATGATCTTCTAGATCAAATCGGGACTGCACGTATTTTTTCTAAACTGGATTTGAAAAGCGGTTACCACCAAATTCGTATCCGTCAAGGAGATGAATGGAAAACAACTTTCAAGACACGCGAGGGACTTTTTGAATGGACAGTCATGCCGTTTGGTTTGTCTAATGCTCCAAGTACGTTCATGAGAGTCATGAATCAAGCTCTCCGTCCTTTTATAGGAAAATTCGTCGTTGTTTACTTCGATGATATTTTAATCTTCAGCATGACCATGGAAGACCACATGCGACATCTCCGAGAAGTTCTCCTTGTTCTACGCCGTGATAAGCTTTTTGCAACCATCAAAAAGTGTGCTTTTGGATCTTCACAGGTGCACTTCTTGGGATACATAGTTTCCGCAGAGGGTCTCGCTGTCGATCCTGCAAAGGTATCAGCCATCAAGACTTGGCCGGAACCGCAAACTATATCTGAAGCACGAAGTTTTCATGGACTTGCGTCTTTTTACAGGCGATTTGTTCCTCAGTTTAGTGCAATCATGGCGCCATTCACAAAGTGTATCCGGGAAGGAGCCTTTTTGTGGACAGCGGCTGCAAATAATGCTTTCAATATCATCAAAGACAAGCTCAGTTCCGCCCCTATTCTAGCCCTCCCCGACTTTACTGCGGTATTTGAATTACATTGTGACGCTTCCAAAAGTGGGATCGGCGCGGTACTTAGTCAGAATCAACGTCCTATTGCGTTTTTCAGCGAGAAAATATCGGGTGCACGTTTTCGATATAGTACTTATGATATTGAGTTCTATGCTATTGTGCAAGCTATCAAGCATTGGAGGCATTACTTGTTCCACAAGGAATTTGTCCTCTACACCGATCATGACGCTCTGAAACATCTCAGCACTCAAGATAAAGTCTCATCACGCCATGCCTCGTGGATAGCTTATTTACAACAGTTTACTTTCGTCATCAAGCATACTTCGGGAACAAGTAATCGCGTGGCAGATGCCCTGAGTCGTCGACACTCTCTCTTGTCCGTCCTTCATGTTTCCGTACCTGGCTTTAGTTCATTTGTGGACTTATATCCGACGGATCAATTTTTTGGTCCTATCTGGTCGGCCGTTTCTGCTGGTTCTTCCCTGCCGTACTCAATACATGATGGGTTCTTGTTTCGTGATAATCGTCTCTGTGTTCCTGCTTGCAGTCTCCGTTTACAACTTATTTCCGAGTTGCATAATGAAGGACACTTTGGTCGAGATCGCACATTACACCTTGTTTCTGCGTCTTACTTTTGGCCAGCATTGCGACGAGACGTCGAACGCTTTGTCGAACGTTGTGTTACTTGTCAAACATCCAAAGGTCAGGCTTCCAATGCCGGGTTATACCTTCCGTTGCCGGTACCCACCCAACCGTGGACAGATATTAGCATGGATTTTGTCATGGGATTACCACAGACTCAGAAAGGCTTTGACTCTATTTTTGTTGTCGTGGATCGATTTTCAAAAATGGTTCACTTTATTCCTTGTAAACGCACCACTGATGCAGTTCAGGTCGCCACTTTGTTCTTTCGGGAGGTGTATAGGCTTCATGGCTTGCCATTATCCATTGTTTCTGATCGGGATTCTCGTTTTCTTGGTCACTTTTGGCGATCTTTGTGGAAACTTCTCGATACGAGCCTTGATATGAGCTCTGCGTATCACCCTCAAACTGATGGCCAAACGGAGGTGACGAATCGCTCTCTCGGCAACTTGTTAAGAAGTTTGGTCGGGACTTCTATCAAAACATGGGATTCTAAGCTTCCCCAAGCAGAGTTTGCCCATAACCATGCAGTTAACCGAAGTTCGAAGTTTAGTCCTTTTCAGATTATTTATGGGATCGTTCCTCGTGCTCCGCCGGATCTCTCCACCTTACCCGATCGTACTCGTCTTCATGGGGGAGCAGAAGCATTCATGGAACAACTGGTCCAAACACATGAGCAAGCTACAGCAAATTTGGAGGCGTCGGTGCAAAAATATAAGGCTGCAGCAGACTCCCATCGTCGACGTCTCGTCTTTGAGGTCGGTGATCTTGTATGGGCCGTTCTTACTCGAGATCGCATGCCAGCACGTTCGTATAACAAGCTAAAGGCTAAGAAGATAGGTCCTTTGGAAGTTCTTGAGCATATTAATGACAATGCTTATCCGTTAACTTCTTAGTTACTTAAACCACAAGTTTCCTTTTTACGTATTTCCTTTTTATATTAGGGTTTGTGTTTTGCCTTTTCTATTAGGTTATGGATTTCTAATGACGGTTTAGGATTCCTATATAAGGAACTCTCTTATGGCTTTTGTAAGGATACACTTTTGAGAATTAATAAAACTAGCTTTGGCTTTTAACCTTATAAGATTTGATTAAATTCATCTTCTAGGAAGCCTTGAACAAGATTTGATTAAATTCATCTTATTCAAGTAACAGGTCTCTAGAGATTTCAAACCGAAATCCCTAGATTGAGCTGATATCCGTTCTTACCCGCCATCAGAAAGAGAGGAATTAAAGCATTTTTTGACGGCGACGGTTAAGTAATGAGCTAATGGGGAGAAAATGGAGGAGATAGCAGCAGCGAAGAGGAAGATTCCCAAGTGGAAAGCTGCCATCAATTCCATAGCCACCACCACCGTTTATGGCGTCTCCGCAACGAAACCCGCAGTTAATCAGTCATACGAAGCTGTAGTTCTTCAAAATCAAGTCCAAAAAGCTAACTCATGCCCAAATCAAGGTTAGTCATTTCTTAGACTTTCTCCTACATTGATGCCAAGCTTCATGTGCTTTATAGCTCTTCTGATGGGAACTAGACTTTGTTTCTTTAAAGATGATTGTTATGTTGTTGATAGTTATTCAATGCTTAATGTTAATTATCTTGTCAAAGTATAATGTGAGAATGGTTTCGTGTCTCTATTGGGTCTAACTTCAAGAACTTGAGTGTTCTGTATTTTGGGAAGTTTTATTCACGTTGTTTGCTACTAAGTATTTCTCTAGTCTTTGCAGAGCTGAAGAAAGTAAGAGGTGTAAAATGGCTATCTTCCGTTCGCTTTCATTGCAGGTAAAATTATGTACTATTCTCATCTTCTTCTTTCATTCTTGTGTTAGTACAGTAACACATGAACTTAAACCAATCAATCTCTCTGCATACATATATACTTGCAGCTAAACAAAAACTCGGCATTGAGATCTACAAAATCGTAAAGATCTATCCACCCACTTGGAGGTAAACAATGGAAATCTCATTACTGGAAGAAGAAGAAGAAGAAGAAAGAAAGAATCACTCTCTGGCTACAAAATTTCACTTAAGAGAAGATTATGAAATCTTGAATTTTATTTTTAAAATATAAGAGACAGAGAGAGATCATTTGCTCTTGATGTAGTGAGAGTGAAGCTCTTCAGAGATGTTGTCATCATCTTTGATCCAAACGAAATCTTCCAACCCATCATATATCTCCTCAACACTATACGCATTTTTCTTGTCTTCTTGTTTTGATGAAGAGAAAGCATTCTTTATTCCATTAATCAGTCTTTTCCCAAAACTCTTCTCTCGTCGGTGCTGCGGTTGTGGCGGAGGAGGAGACGCTCTTCCTCCTCGCCGGAAAGTCGTGCTCAGCGACGAAACCGAACCTCTCTCTCCCCTCTGTATCTTGTTCACGTTACTCGTCGTCTGGTGGAAGCTCGCTGACCGAGCAGAGTTCATCACGCTCCTCGACTTAGACTCCACCATGATCCGTTCTGATTCTCTCGATATAAGCCTCTTCATCTCCTCCAGCTCTCTCTCCAAGCTCTTGATCCTCGAGCTCGTCGAATCCATCGCTGCTCTCAACCGGTAGTTCTGCCTCGCCGCCGTGTCTCGCTGAAGAAGTAACTCGAGCGTAGTAGTCGCGGAGGAGTCCTCTCCGGTGGAGGAGGCGACGGAATCCGCGGCAGCTATGATCGAGCGGCGCGTGTTGTTCTGCTCTTGCAGCATCGCGCGTACGATAAACCTCAGGGGCATTTTCGGGTTTTGAACGGCGTGGAGGAGTAACGGCGGCGAGAGTTTTTCGCAGTCTATCGAGTTACATATCCGAACCTTCTCTTCCTCCGTTATCTCTCCGTTGTGCTCCTGCAAAATTTTACATCCAATTAGAAACTGACACGTTACGTAATCAGTTATGATCCTTTCTACCTTCACATAAGCATTAACGACTCTGTAGAGCAAATCGTGTCGCGGGAAATGCTGCTGCACGGCGTCGGCGACGACGACGAAATTTCCGGCGGGAAGTATAACGGCTTGCTCGAGAAACTCGTTGACGCAGTCGCCGTCGCCGATCTCCGTTAAAGCTTTGATGCATCTTCCGACTAAAAACGCCGTCGTTTCCGACTCGGGAAGCATTGTGAGGCATGAACGGAGAACGATGCTGATGTAGTTAGCGTTGACGAAGACGACTCGTCCGAGGTAAGACTCCGTTAAGTTCCTCAGGTTATCTCTAGCGTCGTTTCCTCCCGTCATCAGAAGAAGCTCGACGGCGACTCTCAGCGAAACGACATTGAACGGCGTTAGTTCAATACGAGCGCCGTAACTGTAAGCGGTTACTAACGAGAACGTTTCAGCCGTTATGTTTAACGGCGGTGAGAGAGTTAATTCGTCAACGTCCATTAGGTGGCGTTTTAAATAGCCGCTGTTTCTTGACAGAGGACCCTGTAGGATAATAAAACATCACACATGCAATCAAAAGCAAACCTTTTTGCTTATTCGCTTTAAATGTGTACTATCTTTATTTTTAAATTTAACATATGGACTTCGAAAATCAATTTAAAAAATATAATAACTGAGCAAATGGTAATGTCTGAAATTAGCAAACAAAAGTTTGGAAAAATGTAACCTTATGAAGATGGAACCTTGTGCCTCCCACATGTACCAACACATCAGGTTTAGAATTATGAACCAACGACCTTATTATAAAATAGAAGAATACAGATTTAATTATATAAAAAATGGTCATGAAGAATGGTGAGGAAGTATAGAGAAGCATTACCATTTATTGACTCTGGAATCAAGCTCCATTGAAGGGGAAGAGAGGGTGATACGTGGTTGAGGAGAAGGAGACAAAGATGAAGAAGAGGAAGAGAAGGAAGAGTAGTGATCCATGTAGTCTTCTTCTTCTTCTTCTTCTCTGATCGTATCTACAAGTCCTAAACTTGTCCATCGCTTCATTCTTTGTTCGAGAGCGAGGGAGAAGATGAAAGAAAGAGAGAAAAAAATATGTGATTCGAGAGAAGATCAGTTAGGTTTTGGGGAGAGTAAAGAAGAAAAAAGAAACATGGAAATAAATGTGGTAATAGAGGAAATAAATGATTCTTTGTGATCGTTACAATATACGTGAAAGTCTTTAAATGCATATATCCTTTCTCCAATAACCTGCTGTTTCGCAGAGAGGGACCACGTCCACATGCTCTAGATGTGTTTGGTTCTACATTCAAATTTCCACAAGATTTTAAATAAATTCAAACCTTTTTTTGTGTGTGTATAGTGCTAGTCTATTAATCTTCTATCTAGGTCTAAGTTTGCTTAATTTTGTGTAACTAACCAACATATTTTTCGTAATAACGTTAAGCTGTTTAATATGAATTTGTTCAAACAATCTACCAAGAGAAGACTTTTGATTGTTCCGATGAAACTAGATTCGCATGTTATGGTCTCTAGTCCGAAGCAGCTAATGTGACAGAGGTTCATGAAAGTCTATTTTAATCGGCTAGTTTAACACAATCCGGTTGTCATGACACCGTTCATATTGTCATCCGTATTAAAGTGAAGCAAGACAAGGAGATGTGAAAGCCAAACAAAGGAATTGATGGCCAAGCATCTCCACACTAAACTAAAGAAGAAGAAGCCAATTAGGTTCTGTTTGTGCAGTTTTGCTCCACAAGCTACCATCTTGACCTAGCTTACCTTGCAAGTCAAGAAAGGACTTGGGAAGACATATATGGACGTGGGAACATCAGAGAAGTGAAGAAAATGTGTTTGAATGTAAATAAGAGAGACTGATTATTCCCTGATTTAATCTTTTTTATTGTAAGTGATTGTCTATTTAAAGACTTCACCACCTCTTGTAATATTTATCCAGTATCAATACAAGTTCTCTCATTCTAATTTCGTGGCTCTCTCTCCCTTGCTTGTGTCCAAACAATATTCACAATGTAAGGAGTTTAGAGTTATGGTTTAGAGGCTGCTTTAACTCTCTTTCTCTTAAGGCAGCCTAATACTTGTAAAACTCACTTTAAACTCTTCTTTATCTCTTCTTAAACTCTAGCTTACTGATTCTAAATCCCATTCTTCTTAAGTGAACAAACTGAAAATGTTGTGTCACTTCTCAAGGATTAGATTCAAACTAGAGATATTTTTAGTTCTTTTATCAATCTCACAGCCACTTTATCTCTCTAGATTCAGATGGTTGTATTGATTGTTTGCTGAGAGGGTTCAATCACAAGTTGATTGTCTCTTCCATTTTTGAAGAGTGAGTTCATGTTCTTAGCTGTTCTCAGTTTTTCCAACATGGTATCAGAGCCTAGTTGCTCTTTTGGGCTGAACTCACTCTGTTTTACTTCAATCTGAAGCTCTCTCTCTCACTTGAAATTGTTTTTGATGAGCTGTGTGGCTAGGATTCAAAACATGAGCAATAGAGAGTTTAGATGAAGAATGTTCTACAAAATTCAAGATGCAATCTTTAAATGTTTTTGTTTTAAATCAATGACTCTCCCCTTGATCTCCTAATTTTTTATTAAGGTTTGGATGAAAGACTGAAATATGTTCTTACCAGCCTGAGGGAGGGAGAAAAGATTAAACTTGTGTCTTGAAATACTCTTGAAAAATTGATTTCAAAAATATTTTGTGTTCTTCATCTAGTCTAATGATTTCTCCAAAGAGGACAAGATGGAGTTCTGTTTTGGTTTCTTCTCTCCTAAAGCTGTGGTCCTAATCTTGAGTTGGGAACCTAGAAAAAGCCTAAGGGAGAGAAATGAAAAAAAAAGGACTTCATTTGTTTTGTGCTTTAAAATCAGTTTTAAAAGATGAAGTTCTTGTTTGGTTTATCTCAAACATTATCATTCTTGTCTACCTTTGTCTCTCAATATTTTTCAAAACTTGGTGAAAGATTTAAAATCTAATGAAACCAATGCTTGAGGGAGGGAGAAAGATTGATGGTGATTTGAAGAAAAGTGATTTTTAAGAGCATTTGAATTTTGAATTTAAAGAAAAAAAAAACTCTTTGAAAGGATTTGAAATCTGAAAATGTTTTTGAACAGATTCTTGAGTAATCTGATTCTGAAAAAAAAAAAAGGGTTTTAAAAATGGGTTAACTGGTGGGATGTTCATGCCTCACCAGCAATGTTGATCAGCCATGAAGCTTGAAGGCCATGGACTGAAAGAAAAATGCTTCGGCAAAACTCTCACTCTCCACCATACTCTTACTCTCCATCATTTTCTCTTACTTTCTCATACTCTGGTTACTTTACTCTGGTTTCTTTACTCTGGTTACTTTACTCTGGTTACTTTACTATGGTTACTATTTTCTCTCCATCACTCACTAATTTTGTGCTTTGAATCTGTCCATATTCAACAGGTTCTAAGTCTATGAATGGTGTGTGGTGTTTGTGCTCAGTTGTCTCAAGAAGATAATGTGAGTTTGTTGATCTGGAGGAGCATCCAATGTTAGGGAGTTAGAACCAGCAAGTCTCAAGAAGGGAAGCTATGAATCAGCCCATGGATTTAGAACCAGCAAGCCTCAAGAAGGGAAGCTATGAATCAGCCCATGGAGTTAGAACCAGCAAGCCTCAAGAAGGGAAGCTATGAATCAGCTCACCAGCAAGGTGTCTGCCCTATAATCTGTTAGCTTCATGATGAAGCATCAAGAAGGCATAGCTCACATGAGGAAGCATGGTGGCTAGTGTCATTTTTTTAAAGACAAGTGAAGTGGTGTCACACACCTCAGCAATCAGTTAAGATCATGGCGGTTCCAAGACATGTTCAAAACCGCAAAGAGGATCATATAGCAAATATGTTTCAAAGCTCAAATCAAAACCAAGGTCATAGCTATCTCAATGCACCGTAAATGCTATACTCTTTTTGTCCTCATCATGGTTTTATCCCAAGGGATTTTACATGGTGAGGTTTTTAATGAGGTAGTCATTTGCGTGTTGCAAGCTTGGCCTTTGGAACCAATGGCTTCCGCAGCCCAAGCTTGAGGGAGGGTATTAAAGTGAAGCAAGACAAGGAGATGTGAAGGCCAAACAAAGGAATTGATGGCCAAACATCTCCACACTAAACTAAAGAAGAAGAAGCCAATTAGGTTCTGTTTGTGCAGTCTTGCTCCACAAGCTACCATCTTGACCTAGCTTACCTTGCAAGTCAAGAAAGGACTTGGGAAGACATATATGGACGTGGGAACATCAGAGAAGTGAAGAAAATGTGTTTGAATGTAAATAAGAGAGGCTGGCTATTCCCTGATTTAATCTTTTTTATTGTAAGTGATTGTCTATTTAAAGACTTCACCACCTCTTGTAATATTTATCCAGTATCAATACAAGTTCTCTCATTCTAATTTCGTGGCTCTCTCTCCCTTGCTTGTGTCCAAACAATATTCACAATGTAAGGAGTTTAGAGTTATGGTTTAGAGGCTGCCTTAACTCTCTTTCTCTTAAGGCAGCCTAATACTTGTAAAACTCACTTTAAACTCTTCTTTATCTCTTCTTAAACTCTAGCTTACTGATTCTAAATCCCATTCTTCTTAAGTGAACAAACTGAAAGTGTTGTGTCACTTCTCAAGGATTAGATTCAAACTAGAGATATTTTTAGTTCTTTTATCAATCTCACAGCCACTTTATCTCTCTAGATTCAGATGGTTGTATTGATTGTTTGCTGAGAGGGTTCAATCACAAGTTGATTGTCTCTTCCATTCTTGAAGAGTGAGTTCATGTTCTTAGCTGTTCTCAGTTTTTCCAACATGGTATCAGAGCCTAGTTGCTCTTTTGGGCTGAACTCACTCTGTTTTACTTCAATCTGAAGCTCTCTCTCTCACTTGAAATTGTTTTTGATGAGCTGTGTCAGTGTGGCTAGGATTCAAAACATGAGCAATAGAGAGTTTAGATGAAGAATGTTCTACAAAATTCAAGATGCAATCTTTAAATGTTTTTGTTTTAAATCAATGACTCTCCCCTTGATCTCCTAATTTTTTATTAAGGTTTGGATGAAAGACTGAAATATGTTCTTACCAGCCTGAGGGAGGGAGAAAAGATTAAACTTGTGTCTTGAAATACTCTTGAAAAATTGATTTCAAAAATATTTTGTGTTCTTCATCTAGTCTAATGATTTCTCCAAAGAGGACAAGATGGAGTTCTGTTTTGGTTTCTTCTCTCCTAAAGCTGTGGTCCTAATCTTGAGTTGGGAACCTAGAAAAAGCCTAAGGGAGAGAAATGAAAAAAAAAGGACTTCATTTGTTTTGTGCTTTAAAATCAGTTTTAAAAGATGAAGTTCTTGTTTGGTTTATCTCAAACATTATCATTCTTGTCTACCTTTGTCTCTCAATATTTTTCAAAACTTGGTGAAAGATTTAAAATCTAATGAAACCAATGCTTGAGGGAGGGAGAAAGATTGATGGTGATTTGAAGAAAAGTGATTTTTAAGAGCATTTGAATTTTAAATTTAAAGAAAAAAAAAACTCTTTGAAAGGATTTGAAATCTGAAAATGTTTTTGAACAGATTCTTGAGTAATCTGATTCTGAAAAAAAAAAGGGTTTTAAAAATGGGTTAACTGGTGGGATGTTCATGCCTCACCAGCAATGTTGATCAGCCATGAAGCTTGAAGGCCATGGACTGAAAGAAAAATGCTTCGGCAAAACTCTCACTCTCCACCATACTCTTACTCTCCATCCTTTTCTCTTACTTTCTCATACTCTGGTTACTTTACTCTGGTTTCTTTACTCTGGTTACTTTACTCTGGTTACTTTACTATTATTTTCTCTCCATCACTCACTAATTTTGTGCTTTGAATCTGTCCATATTCAACAGGTTCTAAGTCTATGAATGGTGTGTGGTGTTTGTGCTCAGTTGTCTCAAGAAGATAATGTGAGTTTGTTGATCTGGAGGAGCATCCAATGTTAGGGAGTTAGAACCAGCAAGCCTCAAGAAGGGAAGCTATGAATCAGCCCATGGATTTAGAACCAGCAAGCCTCAAGAAGGGAAGCTATGAATCAGCCCATGGAGTTAGAACCAGCAAGCCTCAAGAAGGGAAGCTATGAATCAGCTCACCAGCAAGGTGTCTGCCCTATAATCTGTTAGCTTCATGATGAAGCATCAAGAAGGCATAGCTCACATGAGGAAGCATGGTGGCTAGTGTCATTTTTTTAAAGACAAGTGAAGTGGTGTCACACACCTCAGCAATCAGTTAAGATCATGGCGGTTCCAAGACATGTTCAAAACCGCAAAGAAGATCATATAGCAAATATGTTTCAAAGCTCAAATCAAAATCAAGGTCATAGCTATCTCAATGCACCGTAAATGCTATACTCTTTTTGTCCTCATCATGGTTTTATCCCAAGGGGTTTTACATGGTGAGGTTTTTAATGAGGTAGTCATTTGCGTGTTGCAAGCTTGGCCTTTGGAACCAATGGCTTCCGCAGCCCAAGCTTGAGGGAGGGTATTAAAGTGAAGCAAGACAAGGAGATGTGAATGCCAAACAAAGGAATTGATGGCCAAGCATCTCCACACTAAACTAAAGAAGAAGAAGCCAATTAGGTTCTGTTTGTGCAGTCTTGCTCCACAAGCTACCATCTTGACCTAGCTTACCTTGCAAGTCAAGAAAGGACTTGGGAAGACATATATGGACGTGGGAACATCAGAGAAGTGAAGAAAATGTGTTTGAATTTAAATAAGAGAGGCTGGTTTGAATTTGAAAAGAAGAAGTCACATGGGTTGCTTTGGAGAAGCAGCTGGCCTGTCACTTTCACTCAAGCAGGCTGTGCCAACCTCTCTCCTGTCCCTTTCTCTCTTCTGGTCGTGGCTTTCCCTTGTCCATATCCTCCTGGCTTCATCAGAAAACCCACAATAATATTTTTTTAGTTATTCCCTGATTTAATCTTTTTTATAAGTGATTGTCTATTTAAAGACTTCACCACCTCTTGTAATATTTATCCAGTATCAATACAAGTTCTCTCATTCTAATTTCGTGGCTCTCTCTCCCTTGCTTGTGTCCAAACAATATTCACAATGTAAGGAGTTTAGAGTTATGGTTTAGAGGCTGCCTTAACTCTCTTTCTCTTAAGGCAGCCTAATACTTGTAAAACTCACTTTAAACTCTTCTTTATCTCTTCTTAAACTCTAGCTTACTGATTCTAAATCCCATTCTTCTTAAGTGAACAAACTGAAAGTGTTGTGTCACTTCTCAAGGATTAGATTCAAACTAGAGATATTTTTAGTTCTTTTATCAATCTCACAGCCACTTTATCTCTTTAGATTCAGATGGTTGTATTGATTGTTTGCTGAGAGGGTTCAATCACAAGTTGATTGTCTCTTCCATTCTTGAAGAGTGAGTTCATGTTCTTAGCTGTTCTCAGCTTTTCCAACAATCCGTTGCCATCTATTTTATTTTTCTTATATCTGTATTTTAACAACAAGGATTTCACCTCTTCAATATACAAGGACAAATCTATAAAGTTTCATATTATATAACCAAACTTAACTAAATTGCGTAACATGACTAGCCAATTAAAACATAATGGATATCAATTCGATAATTATTTAACAGTGGAGTCGTTTTGTTCTCATCTTCTCATTTTCTTGCCAGCTAAGTTACTTTATTAACCTAAAACAAAAGTGTTACAAATTTGACGTGGATACGAATACAATCTTAAAAAAATAAAAATGGTTCCATTCAGTTTGCATAAGTAAGATTCAAATTTTTAAAAGTATAAGCTTTATTGAATACCGCATATTTGAGGTTGACCTCAACGGCTCAACTAGACGTGGGCAGATAATCTGACAACCGATCAACCGAATGGAAACCGGTCCGATAAAAGCAGTGTGGTTCGGTTTTGAATGTTATAAATAAACCAAACGGTTGACATTTTGGTGTTATAATGGTTGTCGGTTCGGTTCGGTTTAAACGCAACATCCATTTGATTACATCCGACAACTGAATCTCATCAAGACACTAAGACACAATCCTAGAAAGTTGTTTATATGAATGCATGATATGATTTGTTTCTTCATTTGGAGAAGGATGTATACTTCTTTATTTGTTTATAAGACTGTAAGATATGATTTTAATCTTCAAACTCTCAATCTTCGATCAATATGTAAGGTATATATCACTATCAAACAACTACAATATGATATTTTCATAACCGAAACCTGAATGCATAACGTGTATAGTCGTAACTTTGTGGTGTTACAAAACCCAAACCGAACCCGATCATAACCCGAACCGACATCGAACCGAATTTTTAAAATATCCGAATGGAGCTGTTTTTTCTAGAACCGAAAACCCAACATCCAATTGAAACTGAACCGATACCCGATTGGTCCTCCGATTGCCCAGGCCTAGGCTCAACCATGAGCAGATATATCATGTATGTTATC
Source organism: Hirschfeldia incana (assembly GCA_026261945.1). Classification (NCBI taxonomy): domain Eukaryota; kingdom Viridiplantae; phylum Streptophyta; class Magnoliopsida; order Brassicales; family Brassicaceae; genus Hirschfeldia; species Hirschfeldia incana. The sequence goes on from JABCMI010000104.1 coordinate 565,158, forward strand.
TTATGATTAGAAAAAGGTGTTCTTATGATCAACGGAGATATGTGCTCTCAACTAACACTCGAATCATCCGCTACATGTGTATTATATGGACTTGCATCATTGCATGAGTCACACAATTTGGGCCATAATGTAATTATATATGACAAGCCTATTATTAAAAAAAGAGTAAAGTCATATACAAGCTCAAGCCCAAGCCCATTTAAAACAAACCTCTAGTTTTCGAGAAAACCTAATTTGGCACAGACTATATAATCTTTACTAACACACATTAATCCACTTCCTCGTCCCCCTAAAAACCCTAGAGAGAGCTTTTCTCCATTCCCCCCGGCGGCGAAAATGAAGTACAACCCTAGAGTCACCTCGTCTCGCAGGAAGAACCGCAAGGCTCACTTCACAGCCTCGTCGAGCGAGAGACGCGTCATCATGAGCTCGCCTCTCTCCACCGACCTCCGCGCGAAGTACAACGTCAGATCCATGCCAATCCGCAAGGACGACGAGGTCCAGATCGTTCGTGGGACCTACAAGGGACGTGAGGGAAAGGTCGTCCAGGTGTACCGTCGCAAATGGGTGATTCACATCGAGAGGATCACTAGGGAGAAGGTGAACGGAACCACCGTGAATGTCGGTGTTCAGCCTTCGAAAGTGGTGATCACGAAGCTGAGGTTGGATAAGGACAGGAAGTCGCTTTTGGAGAGGAAGGCCAAGGGACGTGCTTCTGCCGACAAGGAGAAGGGAACTAAGTTCACTGCTGAGGATGTTATGCAGAACGTTGATTAAAAACAAAGAGTTGATTTGAGTAAGGTGTTTTGTCTTTTTAAGTATTAATCCCAAGCAAGTACTTTTGTGTTTTAAATTTTGTTTCGTCGGACATGAGTACGTTTCATTTCAATTTGGAATATGAGTTTGACTCTTTAGACGTTATCTATGTTGATGCTTTTTTATATGAATGTTTGCTCTGATGATTGTGGTTGTGATTGATGTGTATTGGCTCGACGTAGGGATTGTGCTAGAGGTTTAGTGACTAGGTGATGGGTATTTAGTGAAGCGCTTGTACCACGAAAAACCTGAATTGATTCGAGTCGTGTGTTTGTGGTTTAGTATTTAAGTTTAGATTTCATTTTCATAATTCGAACTTGTTGCGATAGAATAGTTGTGCGATTTATAATCATTTCTATCTTGAAATTCGTCGTTTTATCCATTGAAACTATGGATCTGTCATGATGTGAAGAAAAATCTACTCCCCGCGACCATTCAATTTCGTTTCTTGGAATCTATTCTGTTTCGAATCGTTTGTTCTGTAATGATAAAATTGTTTCCGTTACGTGGATTACCTCACTCGTTTAACTGTAAAAAGATAAACCCAAACTCTTAAAATATAAAAAAAGGTTTTTACTGTTCACCTTGGATTGATTGGTACCATATCCTGTTGGTTATTCCTCTTATATGAGATTGTCTTTATCGAAAGAGGATCTCGTTCTGGAGTAGAGTTCCAAGCTTAGCATTACTGTTCACCTTGGCTTTCCCACTCTTCGAGTGATCAACTGCAATGATAACAGTAAAAAACGCCTGACGTAGCATGGTATTCCAAATCTTGCCATAAATGTAACATCAAAAATCAACTCATCATAGAATTTCAAAATTTTCTTACTCCTAGTTTTGAACAAAAAAATATTCGTACTCGTACGTAAAAAAACAAACTTACTGTGAGTGTGAGCCACAATATAATGTAATGTGCCCCAAGACATCACCTCAAATCAGAGCCACAGAGGTGGAGCGATGAAGATATGCCTTTTGTAGATGTCGACGAATAGTTCCTTATGGTCATCAGAGAGCTGGAGATATCAGTAAGGATTTTGAGAAAGTAGAGTAGTTGCAGAGAGAACTGAAAGTCACCAGTTCAAAACGTTGTGAAGCCATATCAATTTTTGGAAAGAAATTTCCATATAGCAATATAGGCTTCCAACCCCGTGAGCCCATCAGGCTTTGAGATGGCTCACCTTTTCCACCCGAAAGAAACTTCATTGGTTAAAATCTATATATCTCATTTCTTGTTTTAGGTCGGGTCTCGTGAGCTCACTTGCTAGCTACTACCACTATGATTGATGGCCTAAGAATAGGAGAACACTACCACTATGATTGATGGCTTAAGAATAGGAGAACGCAGATTGCTGAATTCGTTGTCGGACAAGATCAACAATGTTGATCATGCTTGAAGAAAATGAACCTCTAAATGAAGAAATTAGATGACTTCCATGTTACTGTCAACAATCCCATCCATTTTGTGGACTCTCATGGACCATATAGTAACTAGTAAGTTATTCGAGGAAGGTGATCACCGGTGGAAACAATTACATTGGCAGTCGAGATACATTAATTTATCTAACATAAATAGTTTAAAAAAAAAACTCAAAGAACCTCAAGCCTGGCCGAGCTTCGCAACAGAATTGGAGAGGATAGAGACACTGAAGATTTGCTTTCCGGACTTCAACATCACCCATGTTCCACGAGCTCACAATCAGTTTTCAGATTTTCTTGCTAAGACTGCTAGATCTTTTCGTAGAAAGCTTTATTTTATTGGTTGTTCTATTCCGGTCTGGTTATCCAGACCACCTCAAACTTGAGTAATAAAATGGCCTTTTGACGTAAAAAAAAAAAACCCAACGGAGAATGCAAGGGCGTACTTTGTGGTTTCAAAAAAAAAAAAATCACACACACACATATATATATATATATATATAAATGCAATTATGTTCAAATTTGTGCTATAGCATAAAACATCATTTTAAATAATTTTTGATAATTTACAATAATCTTTGAGTTAACATAATTGAATAACCTTAATTTGATATTCTGTAGAGAACATGTTATAGATATATCTCATCCACTCACTTGCTCCTGGGACCTCTTTTAATTATTGGCTACGTAGAACAACAAAATGCAGATCAAGTAGTAAACAGAGATCAAACAGAAAATGGTTATCAAACCGATAATGCAGAACAAATGCATATCTAATTATTTAAACTAGTTATTGAATCATAATTTTATATTAAATATTGAAAAGTAAAAGATGTTAACTAAATATCTAAAACTATAAATTCTTATATATTTAATAGATATATAATATTATTATTATTATTTTTTCTGACAGAAAATAATATTATTTTTATATGTTAATTATTATCAACAGTTAACATATAACTAACTATAAATATATTTCTCATGCTTTCATTAAAAATACTATATACATACATATATATATATATATATATATATATATATATATATATATATAAGATATTATATCTTTTAATTGTGAAGTTATAAATTTTTAAAAGATACAAAGTAACATGCATATGTAAGAAAAGTCTGAAATATTAATTTTCAAATAAAAAAATAAAATCTAATGTAAATAATAAAATAAAATTCTAAATAAAAATGAAAAAAAGTAAACATCAAGATTGTAATATATTTCCGATAACAAATATAAATTAATACCAAATATCATTAACTAATTTTGTTTTTTTTTCTGCCATCGTTCACCTATCTTTTTTTTCAGATGGCATAATAAAATGTTCATCAAAATCTAAATATCACGATAAAACAGTTTAGTCAATATTATATATGATTTTACAAAATAGAATAAGATTAATGAATTTGATTCACAACTAAAAACATTTAAAATCAAGAATACAAGATAAAAGCATATGATTCACAATAAAGAATAAAAAAAACTGTTTATATGATAGAAGTTAGAACCTAGAAGACTAAATTAAATATATGGAAGAAAATAATCAAAATTTTCAAAAATAATGTCTAATGAGTTATAAAATATATGTGGCAGTAAGGAAAACGACAGTCTCACAAAAAAAAGTTTTAAAAGAAAAAAAAACTTAACTTCTCATTTCGAATACAATACATATTTAATAAAATAACTTAAAACCTAAGAAAATACTAAATAATAATTACTCAATGGTTCATCCGGTAGTTCGACCGATAGCCGGACTATCAAGTTTAGAATTTTAACGGGTTTTCAGATTTTTAATTAGTGGATACTTTTGAAAATCCAAAGCAGATTATTTAGAAGGTCAGTAGGTTTTCCGGTCCGACCGCAGATCCAAATCGAACGTAAAACACTGTTTTTAACTGAGACTAAACTAAATATTATAAAAAAATATGTATAAAACAGCGGATAATTACCTATTAATTTTGAACTTACCTATCCATCCGTAGGGCAGATTTACTCTAGTTAATTATAAAATAATAAGCTAATATATTATTATTAATGTTTACAAACAACTTTTTTACTATATCTATTTTTTTTAAACATGTCTAAATGGTACGTGTATTTTAATAAGATAGATAAATATTATATAGATATATATATATATATATATATATAGATTGTTGGGACCTTCTATGAATATTCAGCTAAATGATCCAGGATTTTAATCTTTTTAACAAAAAAAAAGAAGAGAGAGAGAGAAAGAATGAAGTGGGTGATCACAACAAATGTAGTAGCCTGAGACTTAAGAAAGTCTCGTACCGTCTTTTTTAAGTCTCCACCAAATACCCATCCACTTCCACCATATGTAACAAACCACGTGTCCCAACTAGAGAATACTAACCAATGAAAAGACGACAGCCCAGATGTACCCCAACGCCACACATGACAAGTGAAAAGATTCGCTAACCTGACCAATGGCCAAGCCTTAAAACTAACTCCGAAGTTATTGGCAACTCAAAAAATTTCATCAAGAGCACATGTCACATTTTATGCCTTCCTCAATTTAAATAAGTAATACTGTAGATTTCTTAAAATTATTATTATAAATATGACCAGCTTTGAAATTTAAAAAGTTATAAATATTTTAGTGTATTTATAAATTATAATTTAAAAATTATAAAATCTATACACACTATTTTGTTTAAATGAGGGTCAATTTTATGTTTCACACGGTTATGCCCAAAGTAAGTTCTATATAAAATATAATGACAAAAAATTGAAAACAAAATTTGTGACAAAACTAACATCTGAGACCATAAGAAATATATAAAGCATTTATTGTGATCTATAAAGTCAGTTCTTATTGTGATCATCTAATAAGAACGATCGCATGAAAATTATGCGTGGTTATAATATGTTAGTGTTACTAAATATTATCCTTTGAAATCTGTGATTGTCTTTTTTCTTCGTTTGATATAAATTTTTGCTGCTAAAAATGTGGATAAATTGAATTAGATGATCAGATCATGATTTGGACTGCTACCTATCGCCAAAATTAGCACAGCTTTGATAAGTACTTTAGTATTCCATCTTTGTGAATGTGTTGCTTTTTTCGACTTTTCAATAAAGTTTGATGTTAGACTCTAATACATATATAGTAACATGATTTTTCCCCACCGCACATCATTTAAAAATAGGCATTCGTAGATTACACATTCTAATATAATACGCTGGTGCTATTGCAAAGATGCTATTTTCCAAGTCTTTGATGTAACTAATTAATTTGGAATTTCATGTACTTATATTTTTAGCTCAATTTAACAATGGTTTTACATTTCAGTTTCTTTTGGTATGTAGGGAATATAATTAGTTCAATTATAAATAAATTATATTAAAGATAAAAATAGGATGAGATATTAATGGATATGGAGAAGAAGCATCACTTGATCACTTAGAGCCCACGTTCCCACTCTTAATCACCCAAAAATTATAACAAAGACGTGCTCTCACATCTCATCTCACTCCCTCACCAGCTCACTCACTCTCTCTATCCTCTTTTTATAAAACAATTCTCTCTCAATCATCAATTAATCAGAGGCGATAACAATATGGCTCTCGACACTCTCAATTCTCCGACCGCCACCACCACCACCACCCCTCCATCTCCATTCCTAACCGAGCCGGACAATCTTGAGTCGTGGACCAAAAGAAAACGCACAAAACGACACCGTATAGATGATCAATCCAATCCTCCCTCCGAAGAAGAGTATCTTGCTCTATGCCTCCTCATGCTTGCTCGTGGGCGTGGCTCCTCTGATGATGATCATCACTCTTCTCCTCCTCCTCCACCATCTGATCACCACCACCGAGACTACAAGTGCTCCGTCTGCGGCAAATCCTTCCCGTCATACCAAGCGTTAGGTGGACACAAAACCAGTCACCGGAAACCGGTTAGTAATAATAATAATACTAACCACGACAGTAATAGTAACACTGGTAACGGTTCCATTACTAATAACGGAAACATTAGTAACGGTTTGATTGGTCAAAGTGGAAAGACTCATAAGTGCTCCATCTGTTTTAAGTCGTTTCCATCTGGTCAAGCCTTGGGCGGTCACAAACGGTGTCATTACGACGGTGGTAACGGTAATAGCAACATTAACGGTAACGGTAGTAACAGTCACGGGTTTGACCTGAACTTACCGGCCGATCAAGTATTTGAAGCTTCTTGCGATGAGCCACTTGGGAAAAGTCAACTCTCCGGTGAAGAAACAAGGTCGCCGTTGTGAATTATTTTTATTTTTATTTTTTTTACTGATCAGCTAGCTAGTGATCGATCATTAGCTGCTGAGTCTGTTATGAAAATGATTGGAGTGGACTTTGGATTATTTTAATTTTCTTTTTTTTACGTACACAAAAAGTAAAAAAAAAAATTGTTTATAGAAAGTGAAAAACGAGAAATATTGAATTTATATTTTACTATTATTGGAAATAATAATAATAATAATAATAATAATAATAAGAAAAAAAATTGATTAATGTTATTTCTGCTTCTTGGAAATTTCCTTATGTAATTCTATCATTTACTACTTCCGCAAGCAAAGGAGCCAGTTCTATGAATCTGACTGTCACTCCCAGCTTGAAGTGACCTGTTCATTATGATTAGCAACTTAACTGAAATTATTTAAGTAATCAATTCTTGTTTAGAAATAACATGTTTTTGATAGGAGAAATTAGTATTAGTTTTGGCTATGTTAGTATTAATTATTGAAGTAGCGATAGATAGGTTAGTAGCACCTAACGAAGCTAATCCTTAAGTGTCTTGTCGTCTTTGATCACTATTATCCATTTTATTGGTTGGCAGATACACTTCCCTCCACGCTTTCAACATTTTTTTTATGAAGCTGTATTATTTCATTTTCATGAGTGTAAAGAGTCTATTTATTTTCATAGTTTGTTGCGGAAAAATATCCTACACGTCAAAATCCTTCCCTTAGTTCTTTTGTGCTCCAAAGAAAATGTAAGTACAGTATTAGGTATTCTCTGAATTAAATGCCCATATATATACATACACGTTTTTTAGCACTTGAAAATGATTTTCTTAAATATATCTTAATCGAAAGTATCCAGTAACAGAATTAGGCACTTGTAATTGTATCTCAATTCCGACACACAACCCCTTTCTATGAAACTCTACTTAAATTTTCAAAAAAACACGACTCGATATATACCCATTTTAGTTATAATCGGGGGTTGTCATGGAAAACATTATTAATCATGAAAACATTGTCATATCAGCAATTTTTATCAGCACCTTTGGCAATAAAGAAGAAAGAATTTCACCTGTTTTCGTGGGTAGATTGTATAGTTCGTAATAATAATGAGGCCTTACAACTTGTACAAATGTGTTAATATGGTCTTACAAGTGTGTTAAAGTCCTAAAGCAGTCGTATGATCCAAATTAGTTTTGCAGTGATGCACCACGAAAGGCTCATTGTTAGGACCATACGAAATCTGTAATAGAGCCCATAGTTGTCCTATCTAATAGCTGAGAAAAGTTAGCCCAATAGTGCTAGTTTCAAATCAGAAACTTAGCGTAAAATATATTATGGAACAAAAGAAGCAAAAAAGATTAGGGATTATGAGTTTTCTGCCAAAAAAAGATTATGAGTATTTATACTCTACTAGACACAAACAAAATCTTATAATTAGGTGGATACACATTTCAAGTTTGCTTAGGTTTTGTCAACATTTCAATGATCAATATACCCTTGTTTCTTATCAGATCATACCTACTAAGAAAAAATAGCCTAATAGTGTTAATTTCAAATCAGAAACTTAGCGTGAGATATATTATGGAACAAATGAAGCAAAAAAGATTATGAGTATTTGCACTCTACTAGACACAAACAAAATCTCATAATTAGGTGGCTACACATTTTAGGTTTGCTTAGGCTTAATTTGTAATATACTCTTATTTCTTATCTGATCATAACCTGATGTTTGCATGTAGCCCAAATATTTTTTTAGATTCTATTTCTGATAAACCAAATTCACACGAAAGCTTTTATGTTAGACAAGTTGAATTGTTCTATTATTTTTAAAATGTTTCCTTTAATTTTAAAAATTCTCGACTTCTGAAAGGTTTTCCCAGTTCCTCTTTTATTTTCAAATGTCTGTCTCTTCATAAATTCTTCACTAATTTCACGACCAGAAATACTTGGGTTCATCCTTTACGGCGAACATCTAGATTCACCAACCAATAGGATTTATGCATTTTAGATTTAATATCTTTTAAATAAGGAAACCAAATAATTATAATTTTCAGAAATAAAATTATGTTTTAAAATAAATAAAAATAATATTTAATTACAAAAAATATATTCTTTTTTTTTAATATTGATAAACCGTCAGAAAATACTAAACCCTAAACCCTAAATTCTAAATACTAAACCCTAAACTCCTGGATAAATCATGAACCCTTGGAAAAATACTAAACACTAAATCTTTAATCCTAAACCATAAACTAAACCTTAAATTCTGAACCCTAAACCCTTTGTCATGGGGTTTAGGTTTATTGTTTAGAATTTAGGGTTTAAGGTTTAATTTTAATATTATGGTTTAGTATTAAGGATTTAAAGTTCAGGATTAAGGATTTAAGAAATTTTCGGATTTATGGTTAACGGTTTAGAGTTTAAGATTTGTCTAATGGTTCATGATTTACCCAAAGATTTAGGGTTTAGTATTTAGAGTTTAGGGTTTAGTATTTATTGACGGTTTGCAATATTAAAAAAAAATTAATTTTGGTAATTTTTTTGAAACACTTTTGGTGATTAAATACTGATTTTATTTATTCTAAAACATAATCTTATTTCCAAAAATTATAATTATTTGGTCACCTTATTTAAAAGATACTAAATCTAAACTAACTAAATCTTATTGGTTGTTCACCCTAGAAGGTGAACCCAAATATTTCTCTTTCAAGACTCTTTTCCTCCAAATCCATTCAATCGCGTGTAGTTTCCAAATGTATCCCAGCGGCAGTGAAACGCCTCACAATCCCTGCATTTCCCTAACTATGCTGAGGAGATTAAATATATAGATGATTTCATTGGCGTATCATTGGGTCATGTTAACATGTTCCTCCACCTAATTCTCCTCAACCCAATACTCCTGTTAGCAGGAGCAACCCGATGAGCGGTAGCACTCCTGTTGATGTGTTACATTATCCAAAATGCCAAGCCTTTTTCTAATCACGATACACCACCAACCACTACAAGAAAACATTGATATTCTGAGGGAAATTCCGAGGGAAAATGAGTTCGTCGGAAATTTCTGACGGAATTTCGAGGAAATTCCGAGGAACCTCAAAAATGGGGGGTTTCTCGGAATTTCCTCGGAAATTTCCGAGGAAACATTGTCTCCTCGGAAAATTCCGAGGAATTTCCGAGGAATTTGTGTCCGTCGGAAAAAACCGACGGATTTTTCTGAAATTCCGAGGAAATTTTGTAGCCGTTAGATAGCCGTTGGGGTAGCCGTTGGGCGATTTCAAAAATTCCGAGGAAATTCCGAGGAAAGGATGTTTTTCCTCGGTATTTCCTCGGAATTTCCTCAGTATGTCGGCAGGATTACATCTATAAATACAGCCACCCCTCTTCCTCTTCATTCACTCCATCTCTTCTTCTTTCCTCCCAAACACGAATTTGCTTTCAAAAAAACATGTCTTCTTCAAATTATTATCGTTCTTGGATGGATCAACCTCATTTGGATCCGAACACGAGATTGCTTACGAAAGAATACGAACGAGGTCTAAAAGAATTCATGGGGTTAGCTCAACGACAACCGGAAGCGGAAACATGTAAGTTAAGATGTCCTTGCTCAAATTGTAAAAATAGAAAGGTTATTAAAGAGTTGGATGTTTGGACACATATTTATTTAAATGGGTTTACACGAAGTTACAAAATTTGGTATCATCACGGGGAAACTGATTATGAACCTGGTAGTACTAGCGAACCTCAGCCGGTGGTTAGATTAGAAGAACCAATTAGAACGGATGTAGATTATGGTGTAGGTACTGAGCAGATGGTAAATGATCATTTTAGAGAAGAAGATTTACCGAATGCAGAAGCTAGGAGATTTTATGATATGTTGGATGCTGGAAAGCAACCTTTGTATGAAGGTTGCAGAGATGGTCATTCAGCTTTATCATCTGCTACAAGACTGATGGGCATTAAAACATATTATAACTTGGCTGAAGATTGTGTGGATGCGATAGCTGATTTTGTAAAAGGTGTTCTACCTGAGGATAATGTAGCTCCAGGTTCATACTACGAGGTTCAGAAACTCGTATCTGGTGTTAGTTTACCGTATGAGGTAATAGATGTATGCAGCGATAACTGCATGATTTATTGGAGGGCGGATGAGCAGCGAATTAAATGCAAATTTTGTGGGAAGCCTCGTTACAAAGATACGAGTGGAAGAGTTCCAGTGCCACATAAGAGGATGTGGTATTTGCCTTTGAAGGAAAGGTTGCAGAGGTTGTATCTTTCGGAACGCACAGCGCAACGAATGAGATGGCATGCGGAGCACTCAACAGATGGTGAGATTAGACATCCTTCAGATGCAAAAGCGTGGAAGCATTTCCAATCTTTGTATCCCGACTTTGCATATGAGAGAAGAAATGTCTACCTTGGATTATGTACTGATGGTTTCAGCCCGTATGGGAAGAGTGGAAAACAATATTCTCTATGGCCAGTCATTGTTACACCATATAACTTACCCCCAAGCTTGTGCTTGCGACGAGAGTTTTTGTTTCTCTCCATACTCGTTCCCGGACCAGAGCATCCTAGGAGATCACTTGATGTGTTTCTTCAGCCACTAATATATGAGTTGCAACAACTATGGGCTCAAGGTGCTGAAACATACGATATTTCGTGTAAAGAAAACTTTCAAATGCGGGCAGTACTAATGTGGACAATAAGTGATTTTCCAGCATATGGTATGTTATCTGGATGGACAACGCATGGGAGGCTATCATGTCCATATTGTCAAGATGACACAGATGCTTTCCAACTAAAGAACGGAAGAAAAACGTGTTGGTTTGACTGTCACAGGCGATTCCTACCACATGATCATCCATACCGCCGGAGTAAGAATTTGTTTAGGAAGAATAAACAGGTGTTTTATGGTCCACCTGAGGAAGTTAGTGGGGAAGGTTTGAAGACACAACTAAGAGATTATGGTGCGGAAAGGACGCCAGACGTTGGTGGACATGAGCATTTTCCAGTAGATGCTGTTGGAGATCTACATAACTGGCACAAAAAAAAGTATTTTCTTTGATTTGCCATACTGGGAGCATCATCTGCTAAGGCATAATTTAGATGTCATGCATATTGAGAAGAACTTTTTTGACAATCTCATGAACACGATCCTTAACGTTAAAGGTAAAACAAAGGATAATTTGAAGTCAAGACTGGATTTAGTCGATATATGTGCTCGTCCAGAACTTCATGTTGATGAGAATGGTAAGGCTCCTTTTCCCATATACCGACTTGATGCAGAGGGGAAAAATGCATTCTTTGATTGGATTTCAAACGATGTGGAGTTTCCAGATGGTTACGCATCTAATTTGCGTAACTGTATCGACAGAAAGGAAGGAAAGTTTATTGGCTTGAAAAGTCACGATTGCCATGTGATGATGCAGCGCCTCCTTCCGTTTGCCTTCAAAGAACTATTACCACGAAAAGTTCATGAAGCAGTTGCAGGGATAAGTGCTTTCTTCCGCGATTTATGCAGCAGATCAGTGACTCTTGAAGGTATTACAAATTTGAAGACTAACATAGCCGTGATTCAGTGCAACCTTGAGAAGATATTTCCTCCCTCGTTTTTTGATGTTATGGAGCATCTTGCTATTCACCTGGCAAGAGAATTGGAACTTGGTGGTCCTGTGCAGTATAGATGGATGTATCTGTATGAACGGTATATGTTCTATTTGAAGAAGATGGTGAAAAATTTTAGTAGGGTTGAAGGTTCTATAGTTGCACAGATGATCAACCATGAAATTTCGAACTTTGCGGAGCACTACTTTCCAGCAGAAGTTCAGACCAAAAACAGAAGATCTGCTAGGCATGATGATAGAGGCGAACGGGCAACATATCATGTTCAGGTTCCAGACATTTTCACCGAAGTTGGACGACTTAGTGGAAAAGCAAAGGACCGTCGACTTACTGAGCAGGAGCGAAGTCATTTGCAGACATATTTGCTCACCAACTGCAAAGATGTTCTTCCATATGAGAGGTAAGTTTATTATCTTACAAAATTTTATTTTAACAAATTGTCATTTAAATCTTAATTAATTATATTATTGTCATCATATGTACAGGATTTTCATGGCACAAAAGCGGTTAGAACATAGATACGCCACAGAGGCGGAACTAGAAGAAATGAAGCAGAGAGAATTTGCTGGATGGATGTTTACTTATGTGAGTGCCTTAAACATATTAAAATAACATTTATCATATATTTATACTAATTCATTTATTGATATAATCTACTTATGTGCTATTAATAGGTGTATGATGGTTTGGGCAGAGGTGAAACATTTGACGATTGGATACGCGAGATGGTGGTTGGCCCAAACTGTGTTGTGAAGTCATATCCGAGATTTTGTACTCGAGGATATGCATTCGCAACTGAAAAGAGGAGACGTTCGCGAACCACCTATGATGCTGGCGTTTGTTCTGCATCAGGAGAGGATGTATACTACGGACACATACATGAGATTTTGGAAATCAAGTATTTGGGCTTGCTTGGATTGCGCTGTACTGTTTTCTATTGTGATTGGCACGACAACACTCCAGATCGAGGTGTGACAACAGATGCATTTGGTGTTACATCAGTACATTCGAGACGAAAACTGCAATATTATGATCCTTTCATTCTTGCTTCTCAGGCCGATCAGGTAAGTTATTCTTGTTAGAATTCAGAATGATTGATCATAATTTATACTTTTACTAATATTTTCTAAAATGTAACAGGTTTGTTATATCAAGTACCCACAGAGGGGGAACAGAGATGATCCATGGGTTACTGTTACAAGAGTCAACCCGAGAGGTCGAGTTCAGGGAACTTCAGAGCTGGAAGAGCCACTGCAACCAATCACAACCGCCAACTTAAGTGCAGCAGAAGATGTAGCGGAAGGTGGCCTTGTAGTCGATTTGACCGATTTTGCAGAGGAAGCCGTCGTTCACGTAGAAGATGAACCAGTTATTGGAGAGTTTCACCAAGATCCACATTCCGATTTATCTGGTGATGATGACTCGGAACCAGAGTAGTTTTTTTTTTTTTTTTTTTTTTTTTTGGAATACCGAGGAAATTCCGAGGGAAATTAGGGTTTCCTCGGAAATATTCAGGGATTTGAAAAAAAAGTGTGAAAAACCCTGTTTCCTCGGAATGTCCTCGGAAAATTCCGAGGACATTCCGAGGAAATGGTGGTTTTTTAACCGAAAAACCCAATTTCCTCGGAATGTCCTCGGAATTTTCCGAGGACATTCCGAGGAAACAGGGTTTTTTTAACCGAAAACAACGTTTTGCGGATTGAATAACAAGTATTTAACCTTCATTATGTGTATTCACCATATTATGAAGTCACACTTTGGTGTTTTACACAATAACAAACACTTTTACGATTGCTTGAACGAAAATCACACAACATAAGATAAACACTTATACACTTTAACAAACGTTAAAGAACATACTTACAACTGTTTTTGAAATTTTGTTATTGCATGGTTTATGATCATCTATACAAAGTATACTCAATGGTATGCATTACATTTGTATTAGAAATGAAATATGGCAAAAAAAAATCGAAATTTGAAACCCCAAACCCTTGTTCCTCGGAATGTCCTCGGAATATTCCGAGGACATTCCGAGGAACAAGAGTTTTTTTTTTAAAATCAAGTGTTCCTCGGAATGTCCTCGGAATATTCCGAGGACATTCCGAGGAACTAGGGTTTTTTTTTAAAAAACAAGTGTTCCTCGGAATGTCCTCGGAATATTCCGAGGACATTCCGAGGAACACTTGTCCTCGGAATCCTCATAAATTAGGTAAAACGCGTTTCCTCTCTTCCCCATTTCCTCTCTTCCTCATTTCCTCCGCCTCCTTGCTCTCTCCTCCTCTCCTCCACGCCTCTCTCCTCCACGCCTCCTCCTCTCTTGCTCTCTCCTCCACGCCTCCTCCTCCACGCCTCTCCTCCACGCCTCTCTCCTCCACGCCTCTCTCCTCCACGCCTCCTCCTCTCTTGCTCTCTCCGTCGCCTCTCTCTGTCCGTCCCTCTCTCTCTCCAAGCTTATCATGTAAGTTTCCTCTTTCTCTCTCATTTTTTTAGATTTTCTTAAGTTAGAAATCGAATTTTAGGTTGTTAGGTTGGAAATTTTAGGATTGAATGGATTCTAGGATTGATTGTTGTTTGTGTAACATGTTTAATAATTTTAGAATTTTTTTTTCAGTTTTGGTTCAAAACCAAAACGTTTTTTGAATTTTAAAAACGTTTTTTTAATTTTAAAAACGGGTATATGATTTTTAAATACGCTTTTAACTATTTTAAAACAATTTATGTAATTATTAAACTATTTTTCTAATTAATAAAACTATTTTTGAAATTATTAAACTATTTTTGTAATTTTAAAAATATTTTGGTAATTATTATAACATTTTTGTAATTATTAAAACTATTTTGTAATTATTAAACTATTTTTTTTAATTATTAAAACTATTTTGTAAATTTTAAACTATTTTTGTAAATTTTAAAAAAATATTTGTAATTTTATAAATATTTTTGTAATTATTAAAACTATTTTGTAATTATTAAACTATTTTTGTAATTATTAAAACTATTTTGTAATTATTAAACTATTTTTTTAATTATTAAAACTATTTTGTAAATTTTAAACTATTTTTGTAAATTTTAAAAAAATATTTGTAATTTTATAAATATTTTTGTAATTATTAAAACTATTTTGTAATTATTAAACTATTTTTGTAATTATTAAAACTATTTTGTAATTATTAAACTATTTTTTTAATTATTAAAACTATTTTGTAATTTTTAAACTATTTTTGTAATTTTAAAAAAATATTTGTAATTTTATAAATATTTTTGTAATTATTAAATCTATTTTTCTAATTATTAAACTATTTTTGTAATTATTTAACTAATTTTTATATTTAATAAAAAACTAATTTTATATCATCAATTACAGGTCTTATGATGATGATCAGAGTCGGCCTTCCCGACAGCGTCGTGTTCGTGGCTCGGGGAGCCACTCCGTTCAGGAATCCCCATCCCCCCGCAGCTCCTACCATACATCTCCCTCTCCATTTCCCGACGCTCCTTCTGGTTCCGGTGCTGCACCCCCTATTCCGCCTAATTATCAGGGTCCTGCGGAATTGATTAGGGTTGCAGAGTTTGTTCGACAACCGGGTCGTGACCGTCTCCCGTTTCTCACTCCGTATCCATCTGGAGAGGGTCAAACCTGGTTCGACCGGACCACGAGCAAGATCAGCACCTTTATCAACCGTATGATGTATGTAGCTTTGGATGTGGGACATCCGACTTTCGCAGAATTCCCTACCGCCAAAAAAATCCTGTGGTTTCAGCAGTTTGCGGTAAATATTCTAAATTTTTTTTTTTTTCAATTTGTAATATTAATTTTTAACTAATTATGTTTTTTTTTCAGCAAGAATACAACTGGAATCCCGACAACACCTTGTTTATCTATTACCACTTTGTGCATAAAGTGATGACCAACTATTCGTATCAAATCCACGAGTGGAAGAAGAAGTGGGAGTTGGGCCAGGTATTTTTTTTATTTTAAATAATTTTAAATTTTTTTAAATTTCTTTTTTTACATCTAATACTTTTTTTTAAAGGTCCCAAAGTCGATAAACCCCACGGTCTTCGAGGAGTTGATTGTCCATTGGTGTAAGGCCGAGACGAAAGCGACTTCTTCAACCAACTCCACCAACCGCAATAGCACTCGTCAAGGCAAGGGCGTCTTCAAGCACAACTTAGGTGCTCAGTCCCAACAAACTCTGAGGGATCGCATGGTAATTCACTTTTTATTCTATTTTTAAAGTTTTGAAAATTTTTTTTCATCTTTTCTTCTAATTACTAATATTTATCTTCATATCAAGGTGCAAGAAAACCATGGTGAGCCGGTTGATGACTTCTCCCTACTAAAGAGGTCGTATACCAACAAGAAGACCGGCGAGATTGATGATGGTGTTGTGAGGAATGTCGTCGACCTCATCCAGACTCAGGTGGAAGAAGAAGCGTCTCAGATGCAAACCGAGGACGAAGAGTCGACGGGTACCCAATTGCCTCGGGCTCGGATCAACGAAATCGTTGAATCGGTAAGTTCTTTTATAAAATTTCAGTTCATCTTAATAGCTATTATTTACATTTTTTTATTTTCTATTTCAGTCGGTTCCAAAGAGGAAGGGCCGATTGATCGGTTTGGGTCGTCGGTCCCGGTCGGTTTCGTCTTCTGCTGCACCAGCGCCCTTTGTTGATCCCGAAGCACTTATGGGTCAATTGCATGACAAGGATATCCGCATATCTGCGTTGGAGACCCAGATGGCGACTCAACAGGCGCGCTTCGAGCAACAGTATGCGACCTTCGAGGCACAGCAAGCGGGCTACGAGGAACAGAGGAGGCTGAACCAGCAGATGATGGACATGATGAGGACGTTGCACCCGAACGTCCAGTTCCCGACCGTGCAAAACCCGAACCCGAACCCGAACCCGAACCCGAACCCGAACCCGAACCCGTAGTTTTTTTTTTCAAAAATTTGTAATGTTTCAAAACTTTGTTATGTTTTTTTAATTTGTAAGATTCTGAATTTTAATTTTATATTTTTGAATTTAAATTTCTAAATTTAAAATTTTTATTTTCGAATTTATATTTCTAATATTAAAAAAAAATTATTTTTAAAATTTTTTTTTTTTTTTTTAAATTCCGAGGAAGGTTCCCTCGGAATTTTCCGAGGCTTGTCTTCCTCGGAAAATTCCGAGGGAACCTTCCTCGGTTTGTTCCAAGGACATTTCCGAGGGAGTAGTTCCTCGGAAATTTCCGAGGAATCTTTCCCTCGGAATAATCCGACGACATGCTTCCTCGGAATATTACCCCGCTTCCGAGAAAGTGCGTTCGTCGGAATTGTCGTCGGAATATTCCGACGGACCGTTCCTCGGTATTTTCCGACGAACATTCCGACGACTACACTTCCTCGGAATCTCCTCGGTAAATATGTTCCTCGAAATTTCCTCGGAAAATTCCGAGGAAATTCCGAGGAACTCATGAATTCCGAGGAGATTTTTCCGAGGGACTATTTCCTAGGAATTCCGTCGGAATACGGTTATTCCGACGGAATTCCTAGGAAATAGTCCCTCGGAAAACCCATGTTTTCTTGTAGTGAACTAGCAATGTAAGTCTACCCAACAACCAGCAACACCATTTTGGCTTTCCAAGTTTTAGCAATGTTATTCACCGATGATTGTGAGGCTGACACTACAAGAAAATGTAACATAAATATTGTACGTAAAACGCTGTTACTTATCATTGGAAAAAAGTACTTTGGAATTCATTGTTATTGAAAACAAATTAAGTTGTAGATCTTAGAGTTTTTCAAGTATATACAGCGTTTGAATAAAAAAATTAGTTATAAAAATACAAACCTCAGAGTTATAGATAAAATTCTAAAATGGTTTAACTAAAAATCATACAAATTCATCTAAAAGCATCTAAAAACACATTAAAAATCAGATTGCTCTAAAGCACTTCAAATTGCATATTGAATACACCATTCTAAATTCTTATCACTTAAACATGTTTCAGAGATGATAATCTGGATGAAGTTATTTCTTTTTTTAGCCAAACCACTTTATTATTGGACACCCAAGTATAAAACGAACTAGCAAAGTCAGTTGCTAGCTTTACAAACCAAATTCCATCATAGAAATAATATAGTCAACAAAATATAAAAAATAAAACATATTATTGGTTTAAATACTTTATCCACACCATCAGTTGAATCAATGTTTTGAAGGATCAAGAACTTGACCCATGAAAAAAATCACTCCACTTTTGTCTTCTCTCACCGTGAAAAGAAATGGATGGTCAGCTACAATGTCTGGATTTTTCCTCAAACACTGGGCACTTATAATACATACAGAAACAGCTACAGCTTCAGTTCCCTCTTCATCCACCTCAATGCAAGCTTTATGAATGATATCTGAGACGTATAGATTCTCACCGATGGTAGGCGAATCAACCATCTCAGTTAGACCACCACCAATAGGACTAATGGTGAAGTTAACCCCATTTCTTTCATTACTTCTGAAGCTTTAAAGTCGAAATAGAATTTAAACTTTGGAATTCTGAAAGCACCCAATTCTGTTTGGTAGTCTGGAATATGGTTATCAAGAAATCATGGTTCGGAGCCTATTTTCTCAAGCAGAGTAGGCAATCCGTCTTTAACATTATAGGGAGATATATGTACATGGAGAATTGACGTTGATCCTCTACATAAGGAAGGCGCAAAACTTGGAAACCATCATAGCATATTAAGTATTGGTCCTTGTTACTGGTCATGAAAGGGACTCTCACTGAAGCGCCATCAAGAAAATGAAAATCATTATGTTTTGTGAACCTTGCATCAAATTTTTCCCTCCAAGCTCCTTTGAAATACACTGCATTTGCAAGTATGAGTGTGCTCGAACGGATATCCTCAATAGAATCGCGTGAAAAAAATACTTTTTATGATTCCATTGGTGTGGACTTTAGCCCATGTATTCACTTCATCAATCACTTCAACAGGTTTCAAAATAAGCGATCATCAAATTAACCAATAATTCCACAAATTCAACGTTTAGATACAACCCACACTATGCAGCGTTACTATTAGGTAGCTGACATCTAAAATAAAATAAGATGGGACCTATAATATTAATTGCAAATCTGATTTGAAAAATTAATGGAACCTCGACAGCACGTTACACACGCAATGGAAGCAACATAGAAAAGTTACCTTGTTAAAGAAGTCAACCACCCTACAAGTAGCCTTGTAGGAGTTCTCTAAATGCGCCTTAAAGGAAAGCTTCAAGCAGACAGACTTCGATCCATGCACCATTGGCTGCAGATAAGCGCAACTCAGAGCTTTCGCTATCAGAATCCCTGAGGGCAACAATTACGATCTCGGACAAGATTGCGTTGAGGTGATCCGTTGACGGTGAGTTGAGGAATGAGAGGATCTGTTCTTTGGTGACGGAACTAGAACCAGCAGCAATGATGCTGAGCAAAACGTGTGATTTTAAGAAATAAAGATTGATATTTAGAGATTATAAGAGATTAAGAGAGATTAAGAGAGATTAGAAAGATTTAGGATGAGAGATTATAAGAGACTAGAATGCTTGTCTTTATTGATGAGAGTGATTACAATATATATAGGTAGAGACATTAGGGTTTTCAAAGTCAAAGAGTAGACTAAGCCAGCTCATGACAGGCTGTCAACTTTGCTCTCCTTCTTCTTCAAGTCTGGTGCTCTTTCTTCCTCAAGTCTGGTGCTCTACTCAAGTCTGGCGCCTAACGCCTCAAGTAACGCCTCAAGTCTGGTGCCTAACATCTCAAGTCGGGTGCCTAACATCTCAAGTCTGGTGCCTAACTTCTCAAGTCATCACATCATCTCAACACTCCCCCTCAAGCTTGACCATGTGAAACAAGTCAAGCTTGGAAAGTCATGAGATCTTCCTCATTAAAAACCTCACCAAAGAAAACCGATTAGGACAAAACTTTGATGAGGGAAAAAGAGTAAAGACTTCATGACTAAGGGGATCAGCTCCAGCTAGGAGTGAGATTAATGAGCCCAAGTCGAATGTGTATGGACTCCATTGTCTTCTGCCTAACAGCCTTGGTGAATACATCAGCCAACTGGTCCTCACTCCTCGTGTAACATGGCAAGATCACTCCCAAGACTATCATTTGCCTCACCTTATGGCAGTCCACCTCAATGTGCTTTGTCCTCTCATGAAACACAGAGTTTGTAGCAATGTGTATAGCCGCCTGGTTATCACAATGCATTGTCATAGGTGTAGCTTGCTCAACCTCCAAATGCTTTAAGATCCCTTTGATCCACACAAGCTCATTAGTAAGCTTGAGCATAGCTTTATACTCTGCCTCCGCACTAAAACATGAGACTACTTTCTGCTTCTTGCTCTTCCATGTCACCAAGTTGCCTCCGATGAATGTACAATAGCCAGTTGTAGACCTTCTATCAGCTCTATCTCTAGCCCAATCCGCATCACAATAGCCTACCACTTCAGTGCTTGCATTGCTCCCCATCCATACACCAAGACCACTTGAACCATTCAAGTAATGAAGAACTCTCTCCACCATGCGCCAATGATGTTCCTTTGGAGCTTGCATGTGCTGGCTTACTTGATTCACAGCAAAGCATATGTCTGGCCTGGTGATAGTCAAGTAAATCAGCTTCCCCACCATCTTCCTATACAACTTTGGATCATGGAAAGCCTTGCTTTCTTCTATCTCCCCCTCACGTGGAACCTTGTATCCATCCTCCATGGGCATCTTGGCTGTCTTGCCTCCATCAACACATGCATCTTTCAAAAGATCAAGTGTATATTTCCTTTGAGAAATGAACAAACCTTCTTTGGATCTACACAACTCAATTCCAAGAAAGTATTTCATTTCTCCCAAGTCTTTAATCTCAAACACAGATTTTAAGAAATTCTTGGTTGCTTTGATACCATCTTTATCACTTCCAGTGATGATGATATCATCCACATACACAAGGATAACAATGATGCCTGAGCTTGTAGTGAGAGTGAAGAGAGTATGATCCAGCTCGCACTTTCTAAAACCTCTTCCATTCAATGTAGTGCTTAGCTTGTGGTACCAAGCTCTAGGAGATTGTTTTAGACCATAAATTGCTTTCTTGAGTCTCAAAACATTGCCTTTCTTCACCAAATGCTCAAGACCAGGAGGAGGAAGCATATAGACCTCATCTTCTAGCTCACCTTGAAGAAATGCATTATTCACATCCATTTGCCATAGCTCCCATTCAAGATTCACAGCAAGTGGCAACACAATTCTGATTGTATGGAGTTTGGCAACTGGTGCAAAGGTATCTACATAATCTTCTCCCCAAGTTTGAGTGAATCCCCTAGCCACCAATCTGGTCTTGCGCCTATCTATCTCTCCATTTGGAAGGTATTTGATGGTAAAGATCCATCTGCGAGTGACTGCTTTCTTTCCTTTAGGCAGCTCACTTTCATACCAGGTATCATTCTTTATCATAGCATTGGCTTCAGCAGCCACAGAGTCTCTCCATTCTTGCACCAACATAGCTTCCTCATAACTTCTTAGTACATAGCTTTGATCTAGACTGATCATGAAGCACTGATGCTCTTCTGGAAACTCAGCAAAAGAACACACTGCTTGGGTAGGATGCTCCACAGCTTGGGCATTGTAGTATATTTTCGTGTTTACCCAGTTGGAAGGATACCTTTGTCTTGTGCTCCTCCTTAAGACTGGCGCTTGAACCTCTTGAGCTGGTTCTGGTTGCACCTCCTCTTGTTCTTCTTCTTCTTGAGTCTGACCTTCTCTTTCAGGTTCATGACTCTCTTCTCCTACTCCATCTTGATCATGCACACCTGATCCTTGATCTCCTTGACCTCCAGCTTCAGGTTCAGGTTCATTACCCCCCTCATGATCAAGATGAGTTAGTTCTTCAGCTCCATGTGTAGGTGTAGGATTTGGGAACATGTTGAGACCAAGTCCCTCCATTACTCTCCTTAAGCTAGTAGCTCTATCAGATGGTCTGGCCAAATCTTCTAGCTCTGCCCATTTTTTCCCTTCATAGTACCCTTTTTCTTCTATAAACTTGACATCTCTTGATACAAGTACCCTTCTTGCATCTGGATCAAAGCACTTGTACCCCTTTTGTTCAGTAGAATATCCAATGAACATAGCTTTAGTACTTCTTGCTTCAAGCTTGTTTCTCATCTCCCTTGGCACCATAACATAGCACACGCAACCAAACACTCTCAAGTGATCTAGGATAGGTTTAACCTTGTTGAGAACCTCAAATGGTGATTGATCTTTGAGAATCTTGGTTGGTGTCCTGTTGATTAGATAGCATGCCGCCAATACAGCATCACCCCAATATCTCTTTGGTACACTTGTTTGGAACATGAGAGCTCTTGCTACCTCCATAAGATGTTTGTTCTCCCTCTCTGCCACTCCATTTTGTTATGGTGTGTAAGGACAACTGGTCTGATGCACTATCCCATGTTTAGCCAAGTGATTCTTGAAGGTATGACTGGTATATTCTCCTCCATTATCAGACCGTAGTACCTTCACAGTAGCATTGTAATGGTTAGTCACATATGCTTGGAAGTTTACAAAAGCATCAAACACTTTATCCTTAGAAGGAAGCAAAGTGATCCATGTATACTTGGACTTTTCATCTATGAATGTCACATAGTATTTCATGTTTTCTCTAGAAACACATGGAGAAGTCCACACATCTGAGTGCACCAAATCAAAGCAATTTTCATAAAAAGTCTCATATGTTGGGAAGACAGTTCTACAATGCTTTCCTAATATGCAAGCTTCACATTCTAAGTGATTAAATGACATATTAGGCATGATCAATTCCATTGCACGAGCATGGGGATGTCCTAATCTAGCATGCCAAGTAATACTATCACATTTATCAGCAGTACTAGTCAAGCACATAGAATCAAAGGGTTTAGGATTCTTAGCCATTTGAAGATGGTATAGCTGATGATTGCTGTCTCCTCGACCAATAACTCTACCAGTCTTCAGATCTTGAAACTCAACTTCATTGGGTCTAAATACTACTTGACAATCAAGGTCAATAGTGGCTTTCTTCAGAGATAACAAATTTGAAGTGAACCGAGGCATGTAAAAAGCAGTAGAGTCCTTCTTAAACAGCTTGAGCTTTCCCACTCCTTCTATTGGGATTTTATCGCCATTAGCTATTATGACACTTCCTGTTGCTGCCTTGATCTCACTTATCAGATTCCTATCACTGATCATATGATGGCTTGCACCATAATCAATGATGATGGGTTTGGTTGTGGATGCTAAGGCATGAGCTCCTTGAATCCGGTTTGTAGCCCAAGCATACACATACTTAACAAACTCATCCCATTCCTTCTTTGTGATATGATCATCTGGTATCATAGGGAGAAGTTCATCTGCTCTTTTGGTCTCTTGCTTCCTTACCACCATACGTTCCTCACCTGAGCTCCCGATGTAGGCAGAGTAAGAACACTCTTCCCTTACCATCTTTTGCGCAGCTTCCTTGATCATTTTCAAGCTCATCTTATCACTTAGATGACCTGACTCCTTGTCTCTTCTCCAAGTCTTTCTTATCATGAACCATCCCTTGGAGAGCTTTCTTAATCTTCTTCTTCTAAAACTAGTACCACCCCTCACTTGAGTTGATACCTTCCTTTTCTCATACACATCACAAGTGTATTGAACAAACTCACATATCTTAGCCACCAGAAAGTTAAAGACACCATCTTGTTCTCTCCTTTCTTGAATAGTTTCCGGCCTTGCCATAAGCTTCAGGCACACTTCTCTCAGCCTTCCCACAAGCTGAAAAATCTCATCTTTCCCTTGTTTATAGTTGTGGATCAACTCTTTGACCTCACACATCTTCACAAGTTTGGATTTTTCTTCATGAGCTGCTTCAATCCCACTCTTTATAGTGTTTTCTTGAGCAGTCTCATCTCCATCTTTCAGACTTCTTGTCTGGCCTTCTTTCATGACCATTTCCATTAAAGGTTCCTCCTTTACATGGCCACACCACAATCCATAACTCTCAAGAGATGTTCTTGCCCATTTGGACCAACTCTCATCAATTTCTTCTTCATGCCTTGTTGTTGTACCAGATTTTAGCACCATCTGTGTATTGAATAGTAGGCACCAGATCTGACCTCCAAAATCTCCAAGAAAGCAACCACCTTTAGCTTAGATCTGCCTCCAATGGCACATATCTAGCTTCTCACAAAACTAGACCACCCATCTAAGTTTGTCAAACAACTAAAGGAACTCTCTTGAAGCTGGATCTCCAAAATAAACACCAACAGAAACAATCTTGAGTTTTTCAAAGATCTAGCTCTTGAAAAACCTCAAGAACACTCAAGAACACTCAGATTTTATGAAAAAAATGAAATCACACTCTCCCCTTTTTAGAGAACCTGGCTCTGATACCATGTGATTTTAAGAAATATAGATTGGTATTTAGAGATTATAAGAGATTAAGAGAGATTAAGAGAGATTAGAAATATTTAGGATGAGAGATTATAAGAGACTAGAATGCTTGTCTTTATTGATGAGAGTGATTACAATATATATAGGTAGAGACATTAGGGTTTTCAAAGTCAAAGAGTAGACTAAGCCAGCTCATGACAGGCTGTCAACTTTGCTCTCCTTCTTCTTCAAGTCTGGTGCTCTTTCTTCCTCAAATCTGGTGCTCTACTCAAGTCTGGCGCCTAACGCCTCAAGTAACGCCTCATGTCTGGTGCCTAACATCTCAAGTCGGGTGCCTAACATCTCAAGCCTGGTGCCTAACTTCTCAAATCATCACATCATCTCAACAAAACGTTGATTGAAGTTGGTGAGAAGACAAGGTTGCAGCCGTCGGCGACGGTAGCAATGATATGCTTAGCTAGTGTTACCACCACGTCGTTGTGCTTCTCCATTGATATGCTCAAGTCTGTATCTTCTGTTTTTACTTATTTTTTCGACGAAAGAGTGAGGTGGAGGACGAATGGTCTTAAATATAGGGAGAGGCTATGAATATTAAATAATTCCAAAGTAAAGTACCAGACCATTTGAACAGTCATCGATTCATCACCCAGCACGATTAGATGTTGTTAAAATAATATTGTGGAAATGCAGTCTATTTCAAGTAATACATTAAAAGGAGTGGTGGAGTAAGATAAAGTCACCAATATAAATGTGTTTCTTATAGGTTAAGTAACAAGAAAGAGGTTCAGGCACCTCCATGATAGTATTCAAAGGTCTATGATAAAGCCATATCATCTAAACTATTAAAAGGGAAGTACAAATAGTAATTAGCCCTAAATTTTCCACAATATTTACCAAGATATGACACTGATCTTATATCTTAACTTTTATTAATCATTATTATGCTTTCACAACAATATTTTACAAGCCCATTACGATAAAATAGTCCAATAATTATATTATTTCGTTCAGCCAAAAAGTTTGTTTTAATAACAAACTAGGGGTTTGCCGGCGCTACGCGCCGTTTCTGCTAATATTGTTATGATTTGATTATGTTTTATAATTTAAAACATTTTTCAACAGTATTTCAGAAAACAATATATGTATATGATCATATGAAATTTATTAAGTTGATTGTAGTTTTTGCATAGTTACTATATATACATAAATTTAAGTTTAAATATATGCACGACAATTTGAAAGTATAATAACTGAACTGTTTTTTTATTGATTGAAACTTATTAATTTAAATTATGATTTAGATTAATTTATAAATGTGGACTTCATCTTACAATGATTATATTAAATTAGAGTTTATACGTATATATAATTACATGTATACATATATTATGTTGTGAAAATATTACCTTTCACATTATATATATATATATATATATATATCAATAATTAGATATGATAGTAGACATGCTCAAAAACTTAAATTGATAAACATGCTAGTTAGATAAACTGCATTTTATGTTTTATTTTGCATCATCTCATTTGGAATCAGATTATTTTTTTTGTCACGTTTTATACTATCACCTTTGTATTTGTTAGGTTCAACTTAGGTTACTCTTCATGTATCGGCTAAAATAGAACCGAACCCGAAACGCATAGTAAATGAAATTAATCGTGTTTTTGGCCAGATCGGTAACTGAACTGATATTTTTACTTCGGATCAGATTTGCGTTCGAGATTTATGCCCGGACATAGTTTTGTATATTGGGGTGATGGAGAGGTGTGACAATAGTTTGATGCTTTGGACTCTGCTAGGTTGATTTCAATGAATTATATTTTGTGAGCGGTGTTTATGATGATAATTTTCAATTATCATAGGTGTCATATTTACCGCCGTTTTTCTTGCTCTAGATTTCTCAAACTTAAGAAGTTGTGACTATATCGAGTTCACCAATCATATTTATATTGTCGATCAATATACATTTGAAGTTGGTACGGTGTATTTTTTAATCCTAAATCTTAATAATAAAAATCTGAAAATTTTGATATTTATTGTTGTTGAGTAATTTTTTTTTGGGTGATGTAATTATGTGGTCATCTCTATTTGTTAATGTTTTTATTGTGTTATATAGTAATAGTTGATAGATTAATATATTTTGTGTTTGTTTTTTTTTTCAGTAATATGTTTGTGTATATAATAGTAAAGCCTTTGATGTAAAGCATATTGAATTTCAATAACTTTGCATTTGTTGTTTTAAGATTAACAATTTCACGTTATAAATTTTTTTATTTGAATTATTTAAATATTATTCAGTAAGATTTTGTGTTCTCTCTCCATATTTTGACATTGAGCCGTCACCATTTATGTTTTTCGTTTATCTTTTTGGTGTACTTTGCTTCTCACCCTCACCGAAAAAATTCTCACCTATGTGTCTTTGTCCCTCCTCAGATTGTTTGGTATTTGTTATATATTGAGGATTGTTTGGTATTTGTTATAGATTGAGTTTATAAGTTTCATGTTGTGTGGTTGTTACTCACATGGTTATAGGTTTTTCCGGTCAATATTGACTGCTTCTTTTCTTACTTAGATTTTTGTTGATGTTAAGAAGTGCATCTCTTTGGGTTGGGTCAGAGTCTAGTCGTTTGTGGTGTTGATTTCTTCTTTGTTAGCTTACCGTCATGTTTGATTTGTTTTCAAAATCTGGTTTTTGATCATCTGACTCCTATGCTCTCTTTCATAGTTTGAGGATGGCTCCACAGTTTGCTGATTTCATCACTGCTCGCGTCTTTGGTGGCTCTCTATTTTGTCAAATTTGTGACTCTAGGTTTAGATAGTGTTTTCTTCCGTGTATGCTCTGTAGATTTATAATGTTGTGTCTGGTCTCAAGTTTGAGTTTTGGTTTCTTGGTGGTTAACTTTCATTCTCCCTCCTTTAGGCTGTATGTTTTATACCCCTGTTTTTTTTAGTATAAGTGTGCAAAGTTAGTTTCTCTTAATTTTGGTTTTTTTATCTAAAATTTTGTGATTCTTCGCTGGTGTGAGCGTTTTTTCTGTGCTTATTTAGTTTGTGAGGTGTTTCTTACATCTTAGCTGGTGGATGCGCTTATGGTGTGTTAAATATTTGTCTTCTTGTTTCGTGGCTATTTTTGCTTTGTGTTGAATATTCTTTCTCTAACACGCTTTTTTTTGTTCTTTGTGTTGGTCTTTGATCGGGTTTCTTTGTACTCGAAATATGCTTTGTCTCAGAGTTTATCTTTCTACTCTTTTTTGACATCTCTTTTTTATGACCAAAAACATTCTATGATAAAGTAAGCTAAGTTAATTTTTGTTTTTTCAGCTCTAAACATTTATTTAGTTAGTGTGTCTTTGGCATTTTTTTTATGATTATAGAGATTTCATGTTTCGATTATGATTGTGTTCTAGTTTATTTTTCTTAACTTGGTCAATATTAAAATAAATATATAATTTATAAATGAAATAATAGAAAATAGTAACAACTAATAAAATAGTGAAGTTTATGTTATTTTTAGTTGAGAATAAATTAAAAATTAAAAATATATTTAGATTATTTTATTTATTTTGTATTTGTATTTAATAAGGATTATCAAACTTAAAAATATGATGATTATTGTGAAAATCGTTATATTGTGCATAATTAGAAAGTGGTGAACCAAATTGTAGTAATCTTAAAAGAAAAAGAATATAAAATATAAAAAGATAGAAGAAAGGGACACATGTCAACAATCCCCCCTTCCACATATCCTAAGAAGAGAGAAAACCCTACTTTATATATATAGATAGATAGATACAGCTTGCAACCGTATTGACGAATCACTGCGTAATGCGGTTTACTTAGTAAACCAAGAATTTATCAAATGCATAAGTTACTACTTCCAAGTTACAACTAACAAAATAAACAAAAAAATGTAGAATACAATAAATATGCTATATATATACAAAGATATCAACTTGCATATCAAAGTATAGGTTCATATCATGTTGATTAATATGTCTTTTATTTATATACAGTAGTTGTAATAGACAATATAAATATGCTATACTAGGTGTTTTGCCCGCGGATGCGGGCTTAACTCTTTTACAAAATATTTATCAGATTTTATTAATCTTTGTTTTTTTAAAAAATATGAAAACATAACCATAAACAATTATTAGATGCAAATAAATAAAAGATAGAGATTAACATTTTTAAACATTTTTTACCTCTTTAAACCTATTTTATGCATGAAAATACCTAAAATTTTCAAAAACATAAAATCAAAATAAAAGTAAAACATAATTAAAAATAGATTAATCTAAAATAAAAGGCTAAGAAATAAATTTAAATAATGATATTTTGGGACATACTTATTTTGCTATTTCATATACTTTAAAATTTTGTAAAAGAAAATAGATATTATATAATTATTTTTTTTTAAAAAAATGATACATGCATACATGATCGTATAATGGTTTTTGATTTTAGTAAACAATTGAGAAAATCATGAAATCTATTTTTTTTATCGTTTAATTTCTTCTTTTGAGTAAACAATAAGGATAAACATGAATATATTATTCTAGACACGTTTTTAATTTATTTTTGGATAATTGATTGATTATTATAGTTATATATAATTATATTAAGAAATCTAATTATTCATTAAGGATACTATCGATATTAGCTGCTCCAATTTTTAATATGCGGGCATAAACATTTTATAGTTACTTATTAATAAATCAATTACTTATTAAAAAATTATAATGATAAATCAGTATTTTCATTTGAATATTTCTATGTATTATGATTTTTTCTTGAAAATTCTTATGTATACTATATTCATTATTAATAAAGAAATTTCAGAAATCACTCAATATTAATTTTTCAATTATATAAAAGTAGTAATTTTTACTTGACAAATATTTAGTTATGTATTGTCTGTTTTTTATTTAAATTTTTAACTTTTATTAAAAGATATCTTTCGGATAATCACAAGATATATGAGAATTATCTTTTAGTTTTGATAATTTTAGATAATTATTATTATTATTAATTATTAATTTTGATAATTTATCTAATAAAATAATTTAAATTCGTTTTTACTTTTTGAATAATTTATAGATTTCATTAATTAAAATTGATTATTTTACCTTTTTAATATTTTGTTATGTGTTTTCTGGGTATTTTTTCAATTTTTAGCTTCTTAATTAAATTTTTGGATAACTACACAATATTATAAGAACTATCATTTTGTTTTAAAATATATTTTTAGATATGGATGATTCTTAATATTATTAATTTTAATTATTTTTCTAAGAAATATAATTTAAATTCGTATTTTATTTTGAATAAGTTAAATATTTTTTCATTAAGGGTATAAAAAATATTAACCGCTCTAACTTTTAATGTGAGAGCTTTGTTGCAAAAAAATATAAATATGCTATATATACATATCACCGCTATGATACTTTTTGTAGAATAAGTGACTCGATACACTATGGTCTAATATAAATATATGTACATAACCTTAGTTTAATAATATTAAAATGTAGTTTTCCTCTTCTACTCAACTATATTTGAATTATAAAAATACAAGAAAAATAAAAGTTGGTAATTTGTATTAAACTATTATACCTATTCATTAGAAAAATATAAACTTAAATTATTTACCAAAAAAAATATTTGGTTTCAAAATTAAAATATTTACATACTAATCAATTATAACTACAAACAAATACAATATCTGTATATAATTTATGCGGACAGTGCAGACAGAATAAGAAATAACATATAAAACATATTATTCTGATTTTTTCAACAAAATTCAATCCAATAAAAACAAGGTCACACATATACACATATAATTTTTTTTTTAAGAATTATTAATAATTAATTTTACAAATTAAAAAACACCCCCAAAGATGTGCGGATCAAAACCTAGTATTATTTTAAATGAAAACAGAAAAGTAAACATGGTAAACTATCTTTTTGTGATCTCATAATAGGTAGATCTTGTTTTAGTTATTAAATTATTGTATGAAAATGTATACACAATCTGTTGTATACTGAAAGCAGCAAGTGGTGGGGTAGAAGTCACCCAGATGCCAAATTTAATTCAGTTTTGGTTCTCTTCGAAAGATGTTATAGATTGTTAAATGGAGAAGAACACAGCTGTTGATCAAAATCGAAAAAAGAAGAAGACCACAGCTATTTAGAATAAATTAACTAGTGGTATATAGGCCTGAGGCTTAATATCAAAGATCCGGATTCGATTCGAGATCCGTTCCGGATCCGCTCTGTAAATAGGATATCCGGAACGTTCGGATCCGAATACGGATAGTAAAATCAAGGATCCGTCAAAACCGAATCCGTAGCTGGATATCTTAATTTAAGTTCAGATATCCGGATCCGGATCGTATTTTTAAAATATTTTAAAATTTTAATTTAATTTATAGATATTTGATATATTAATATTTGTTCATATAATTAGTTTTGTAATATTATATTTTTATTTTAAATATTATATTCATATTTAGATTTATAAATCTTGTAGAAAGTATTTAATTTATATAGTATTTTAGAATTTTAATATTTTTAAAAATATTATTTTTATTTTATTAATTATTTTTACAAATCCGGATCCGAATCCGGATATCCGCGAGTAGCATAATATATATAGATGGATATCCAGAATCCGGATATCCGAAAGCCTCGAGTACATATCCGTATACTAAATCTATAGATCCGACGAATCCGAATCCGGATCCAGATACTCCAAATTTCCCAGATATTCGGATCCGTCCCAGCCCTAATGGTATATATGGTAAAATGTTTCATGAAATGGTATATATCATGTGATAATGATGGAACCCAACTATGAAGAAGTTATCTTAATTTATGCTATTTCAACACGACCCTTTGACGTCTCTGACAAATCTTTTGAAACATGATTTACCCGGTCTCTTAACCGGAATTCTTAACTCATAATTTTAACATATTTATTTTTTTCTTACATTTTTCAGATAAGAGACGACTTTACCATGATTAAGTCCAGTTTTTTAATTGGGTTCTTAGCTATGACTAAGAGACGATTTTTAATTTTTTTTTGTAGATTTTAACTAAAAAGTTAAGAATCATCTCTTAATTAAGAGATATAAGAGCATCATTATCGATAGAAACATTTTTGAGTTCTTAATTTTTTTTTTGGTTAAAAGAAAATTAAACCAATCGCAGACTGTCACATGTCAGTGGGGTTTGCAAACAGTACAATAAACCATTTGCAAAGGTTTGTTATTTAAAGAACTTTTGGCAAGGTTTTTTGAAAAAAGGTGGTGGGGTCCACGCGTAAGAACCATCCCCCACCACTGATAATCATGCCTTAAGAACTGTTTCTTAGTTGAAAGTGTGAGAAAAAATGTCAAATTATAAGTTAAAAACCCGGGCTAATAGACCGGGGTTAGTCATGCTCTTATATTTCTTATTTATGAGACGATTTTTAAAATCTAAGAAAAGTTAAAAACCGTCTCTTAGCCCAAGCTAACAATTCCAGTTAACAGATTGGGTTTAATTAGGTCTTAGTTACAAGAATTATTGATAAATCTCTTATTTACTAGATGATAGCAATAGTGACAGATTTATAAAAGACGTCAATCATAACAAATAAATCCATACGAAATTAGAAAACGTTATCTTAATCACTCTATGTTGGAAAAAATTGTTTCACGAAATGGTATAAAATGTTCATTGATCAAACAAATTGTACTATTATTAATTTGAATACTTTCAATAAATCAAGCAAGGTAATAAAGAAACATAGCGATCATTTCAAAGAAACATAGAAGAAATAAAGAGCTTTAGTAGTGACCAAAACGTTCAGATTGAAAATTTTAATCAAATAGTGGTAAATGGATGATAGGGGGAAAATTTCAAGAAATAGTTTATGTGATAATGATCGAATCGATATGGAAGAACTCGCTTATAAATGAGAAACACTGACCACCAAGTGACGAGATCAAAGATAAAATGAGTAACTACACGAAATACCAACCTAACAGAGAGTTCACTACATCTCCATTACCAAAGGACCTTAAGCGTTTTGGGATTTGCTTTAGAAGATCAAATACCTAAAATTACAAGATAATAAAAATATATAGGAATCAAATTTAGAAGTTCATGAAAATTGGCTACATTGAATACGGTTTGGTATCCCAACCATATACTAATTTGATGGCTCCAAATAGTTTATCTTTTGTTTGTTTTTGTTTTTTTTTCCTTTTTTTAAACAAGTTTGTTTTTTTCCTAATTTCAGTTTTTTTTTTAATTATATACGGTAAAATAATATATATATATATATATATTATATCAGAAAGATAATATTTTAACAATTTATAGAATTATGATTTTTTGAAAGAAACTTATTAAATAAATATATTTTTAGATTCCACAACATTGTACATTGATAAGTTTATAAATTCAAATTTTATCTGATTTTATTAGATTATTTGATATAAGAAATATGCATGCTATAATAAAATGTGTTTTAGATGTAAATCAAATACCAAATTATTGAAATGAAAATAATATTTAGAGACTAAATTCATTCAAAGAAAACAAACAGCACAATTTCTGTTTATGTTTATATAATTTATGTACTATATTTATTAATTTCTGATTTTAATGAGATCATTCATTTATCTAGTTAGTTTTGTTTCGTTCTGTTTATGAATGTTGTTTCTCCAATGTCTTCCCTTCTCTTTATACTACGCTCCTTTTGCCCCTAATTTGGTTGGACCTTATCGCTTGGCCGAGCTGGCCCCAACTCACCTTATTGTAAACAGGTGGGTATTCGTTGAGCTTTAAAAGGCTGCAATCCCTCTCCGAGAATATAGTGTAGGCTTTCTTAAACATTCTTCACCATGCTTATAGCACATGCTTAGTTTTTCACTTGTCGTTGAATTCTCAACTTTTCTCAATTGAGATGATAGAATGAATTGATGGATCACACTTGAATCATGGAATCAATCAATTAAATGAATCCAGAATTCTTTGTAGCTTTGCAAGTTTTCCATAAAATATTGGTAGAAAGCAACAAAGCCTTTGTGATGTAAGAAGAAATGAATTCAGAGAAAACTGTTGAGATTGAACCTTGATTAAATCCTCCAATAGGAAAAGAAGTGGAAGCAATGAAGCTTGCCACACAAGAAGAAGAAGTGACCAAGGAGTCACATATAAAAAGAAGAAAGATTTACATCTGAAGTCACTTTTTGTCTTTCTTATATCATAATAAGACACTTATTACTCCTATAGCACTTTAGTACAAAAGACAACACATTTTTTTCATACAAAATTATGAAACTACCCTTCCTTTTTTTTGTTAATTACTTTTAGTATATCTCTTATTTACCACATATGTGTCGACTTAGAAAAATATATTGGGTTCTATTGAATTTCTTCTTCGCCTTCTGCCTCCTCATTTCCTTACTTTTTTTCTAGAAAATATGTTCTCACCAGATTTCTTCATCATCATCTCTTCTAGATTTATTATAAAATCTACTTTGTCTCTTTCTTTCATGTACGAATCTCCTTTCTCTCTCTCTCTTTCTCCTTTTCTTCTTTTCTCATTTCTCTCTTTGTACCCCTCTTTCTTTCTATTTGTTTGTCGAGGATTTGCTCAGAGATGAATTAACTTGGAAGATGGTATGTGTGTTGCCGAATATGATTACTAATATGTTGTGTGGTTGTTGCTTTGTTTGAGATTTATGAATTTTTGGTGCTAAGTTTTCTGTTTCTCTATCATTGGTTCTTTTTCACTAAAGACGTTATGTTTCTACTCTTATTTTGTCAAGTAATAGCTGGAAATAATGCAATTTGCCTAGCAAAAAAACTACAAACAATGCATACTAAGTGCTCGATAAAATGTCTGATACCATTGAAGATGTCTATTTACTGTCCTCTTTGTCAAATCTATTGATAAATTGTGCTTAAAATTCTGAGTTCACTCCTAAAAACATAGATAGAAGCTTTTCTTCCAAACACTCCCTCGACAAAAAAAAATTATTGAATTAAAAAACTCAACTTTATCCAAAGAAAATGGCGTACACATGTACAATGAGAGGAACATGTACATATGGATAGCTTCATATCCATGATAGCATGCTCATATATCAAATATACCTCTAACAACTAACCATATGTTTGTCTTCATGTTTCTACTAAAAATTTTAGAAGTGCAGGAAAACAAAATTCAAATATTTGCAATCCATATTTTTTGTGTACATATGGACATCTCTACTTGTCAATAT